>JACSYO010002018.1:520000-642718 GCA_016806645.1 Ophiodon elongatus
CACCTGGAGGCCAGAGAGCAGCGTCTCCTCTCTCACCTGGAGGCCAGAGAGCAGCGTCTCCTCTCTCACCTGGAGGTCAGAGAGCAGCGTCTCCTCTCTCACCTGGAGGCCAGAGAGCAGCGTCTCCTCTCTCACCTGGAGGTCAGAGAGCAGCGTCTCCTCTCTCACCTGGAGGTCAGAGAGCAGAGTCTCCTCTCTCACCTGGAGGTCAGAGAGCAGCGTCTCCTCTCTCACCTGGAGGTCAGAGAGCAGAGTCTCCTCTCTCACCTGGAGGCCAGAGAGCAGCGTCTCCTCTCACATCTGTGCAGAAGCCAGCGGACCCAGAGGCCTCGGCCGAGCGTGGGGAGGCCCTCCCATCTCCCCCGTCCCCCCCGCCCGGTGGTGCAGACGGAGATCTGAGCAGACTCATCCTGAAGCGGCTGTCGCTGCTGCTGCCGTCTCACAGCGTCCCCGACACGCTGGTTCTGGTCCCGGCTTTGAGCCTGACCTCTCACGGTGAGCGCCGTGTTCTGAGGCAGCTTTAATACATGAATGGACAATAACCAAAATATTCTCTCTCTCTCTCTCTCTCTCTCTCTCTCTCTCTCTCTCTCTCTCTCTCTCTCTCTCTCTCTCTCTCTCTCTCTCTCTCTCTCTCACGCTCACTCCCCTCTCTCTCACACTCTCTCTCTGTCTCTCTGTCTCTCTCTGTCTCACTCTCTCTCTCTGTCTCTCTGTCTCTCTCTCTCTCTCTCTCTCACACTCACTCCCCCCCTCTCTCTCTCTCTCTCTCACACTCACTCCCCCCCTCTCTCTCTCTCTGTCTCTCTCTCGCCATCTCTCATATTTCATTTATTCATTCATCCATCTTCTCTCCCTCCACCTCCACACTCTCACATGGACCCCCACCCAATCCTCATACCCTCTAGGCCTCACTCATTCAGAGTAAATCTTTACCCCGAAACTAGAAGTCTTGGAGAAGGACTATGAACAAATAATTAATAATTAATAAATCATTTTAATAATATATTTTTAATATAAAAGGTTATAATTAATTCATTAATTATAATTATAATTTATATAATGAACAATATGAAATGAACGAGAATTTTATATAAATATATATAATTTTAAATAAAGTACAATAAAATAAAATTAATGAATCCTGATAAATATATGTATATATAATAAAAAATAAAGTACAATGAAAAAAATATAAATAAAAATAGTAAATAAAAATAATATTAATCATGATAAATATATGTGTATAATAAAAAATGAAATAAAATACAATAAAAAAAGAAAAAACAATAAGATAATAATAAAGAAAAATAAAGAATGATTCAACTTCAAAGAAAGAAGAAAAGAAACATTGTGCTCCCTCGTCACTGTTCTCCTGGTTTGTTTCGTGGCAGGTAAAGTGGACATGGAGGCTCTGATGAAGACGTACCAGAGACGGAGACGCTCTGTGGAGTCTTCACGGTTAGATTCCTCCAAACTAAAGCGGACCCTGCAGTCCTTGTGGCAGGTTGGACAGCTTTCCACTACTTTCACAACATAACTCCACATTCACATACTTCCTGGTTTCACTCGTCACCTGAATGTTCGCAGGAAACTCTCGCTCTCCCCGAGGACGCGGTCGTCGACGATGCATCCAACTTCCTGTTGAGTGGAGGAGATTCTCTGAAGGCGCTGCACCTGCACGAAGACGTGCTCGCCGCCGTGGGAGCGACCTCGCCGGAGCTTTTGGAGGTCATCCTCGACGGGACCTTCTCGGACGTCCTGCGCCACGTGGAGAGAGCGGCACTGATGGCGCCGCCGGACATCGGCCCGTCGTCGTCGTCCGGGAAACGCCACGCTGACGAACCCTCCGCGGTGCTCGCGAAGAGGGAACGCACATCCGCAGGGAACCCACATCCAGACTTCCAGGCCGATGCGCTCGGGGAGAAAGAA
Organism: Ophiodon elongatus; assembly: GCA_016806645.1. NCBI lineage: Eukaryota > Metazoa > Chordata > Actinopteri > Perciformes > Hexagrammidae > Ophiodon > Ophiodon elongatus. Next base: position 521,933 of record JACSYO010002018.1, read on the forward strand.
TCCGGAGAGGAACGCGGAGGCGAGGTCCTGGGCCTCCACCTGAGCTGGTCCTCGGACACGGGCAGATGCGTGGACGCCTCCCCGGTGCTTCTGGAGTCAGACGCCGGCAAAACAACGGTGTTCATCGGCTCCCACTCGCACAGGATGCAGGCTTTAGACCTGACCGCCGGGAGCCTCCTGTGGGAGCGAGTCCTCGGGGACAGGATCGAGGCCTCGGCCGCCGTGTCTCGCTGCGGGCGCCTCGTGGTCGTAGGTCAGTTCTACACCGTGAAAAATATCCGACTGTGTCGTTTTCCTTTTTGGGATTCATGTTGTTTTCCGGGGTGTGGGGGGGGGGATTTTTCCAGGTTGCTACGACGGCTGTGTGTATTTCCTGTGCGCTGCGTCTGGTAAGACGCGGTGGACCTTCCAGACGGGGGACGCTGTGAAGAGCTGTCCCGCTGTGGACCCCCTCACGGGTCTGGTGATAGTGGGCTCACACGACGGGCACGTCTACGCCCTGGACCCAAAGGTAGGACGCTCATTTTAAAAAAAGGCAACGCACTAGTGGAGATAACATAAACTAGTACATGCAGATAAATAAAAGGTACATGTTTGTGTTCCTTTAGGTGGAGCAGTGTGTTTGGAGGCGTCACTGTGGGGGCGGAGCCGTGTTCTCCTCGCCATGCCTCCACCCGTCACTCAGACAGCTGTACGCCGCTTCACTGGGAGGTCATTTGCTCTGTCTCAACCCCGTGAGTGAAAAAAACAAAACAATGACAAACCACAGCTTTTGTTCCCTGAGGCCAGTTTTGAGACGCTTCTTTGTCCCCCCCCCCCCCCCCCCCCCCCTCCTATCCTCCGTGTCCCAGGACAGCGGAGACGTCCTGTGGTCGCACCACCGGGACGTCCCGTTCTTCTCCTCGCCGAACGCCGCCTCCGGTCGGGTGGCGATCGGCTCGGTGGACGGAAACATCTGCTGCTTCAGCCACACGGGGGCGCCGGTGAGAGGCAGAACTTACAGGACTGCTGTGTTTCTCCAATATGTGTCCACGAGCCGAAATCTTAAAGGGACAGTACACCCCAAAATCCTTTTATCCCTGTTTTGGTGTGAGCTGCAGAGTGTTGAGGCGTCTTAAAAACACCAACGTCTCTATTGGAAAAAATGAAATCATGACCCGGTTACTCAAGATCGTCCGCAGCGCTTGTTGTGAGCAGTTTCACGTCGGAACTTTTTTATTTCTACCGAACTAAACCCGCCAGCTATCGTTACGGGTCAGCCGATGGAGGAGATTCGGTAGAAAGAAAATAGTTCCTACACGAAACCGGTCTGTGGATGATCTCGAGTCACCGGGTCGGGATTTCTGTAAGGACCAATAATTATTGATGCATTAATGTGTTCATCACTTCAATGCTTCATTATTGGCTTCCAAAATGTAGTGGAGTAGAATTATAAAGTAGCATAGAATGGAAATGCTTAAGTACAAGTACCTCAAAATTGTACTTAAATGTATTACTTGAGTCATGTAGTTAGTTACTTAGTTAGATACATCTTTCATTCCGTTTTATGGCAGATTGCAACCGTTGCTTTTGAGGTTGCAGGAGATGTATTTTAAGCTAAATACCATCTAGTCCCGTCGTATTGAGAAGACGGACATCTCTAGGGGCAACGTCTCCAACACTCTTCAGATGTATCTAGATTGAGGGTGAACTGTCCCTTTTAATGATTGCAAATTGAGTAATTGAGTCTTTTCCTCTGCAGGTTTGGCAGTGTTTAACCAAAGGGCCCGTCTTCTCGTCCCCGTGCGTCTCTCCGGACCAGCAGCGGGTTCTGTGCGGGTCACACGACGGCTGCCTGTACTGCGTGAGCCGCGCCGACGGCTCTCTGCTCTGGACCTTCCGGACCTCGGGGAAGGTGTACTCCAGCCCGTGCGTGTTCGACGGCTCCGTGGTGGGCCGGCGGGGGCCCCTGGTGGCCCTGGCCTCCACGGACGGCACGCTGTGGGTCCTGGACGGACACGACGGGCGCCTGCTGGCCTCGTTCCGGCTGCCGGGGGAGCTGTTCTCCTCCCCGGTGGTGCGCGGACGCTCCCTCGTAGTCGGGTGCCGCAACGACTACGTGTATTGTTTGAATCTGACGGTCAAAGAAGGAACATGACATGTATTTCTGCATTTTTAAATAATAAACACTTTTATATCTGTGTCAGAGGGTGCTCTGGGAAATAAACCTTAATCAAAGTTCAGGAGGAAAAATGAATGAGTTCTTCAGTTCAGACATCAGTATTTAATTTACATTATTCATAACATTTTCTGTCCCTTTTTAAGAATTTTCTCTAAGTTGGGACAAAAACAAAAACAAAAAAAAAAAAGTGCAAATAATACCAAACATAGTTTTCTCATTACACATAACACTGCGCACACGACACTATTGTGCACGAGCAACGTTAGAAAAACAAAAATGACAAAGTGACTCTTTCTGACCGAAGCTCTCGTGACGCCTTTTGACTTCATACACACAAAACGGATCACCAAGTGAGTGGCAGGAAATGAGAATCTTCTTCTTCTTTAATAGAGGAAACGCTTACGCAAGATTACGAGGAAGTGACGGCCTACGGACACGAGGACGAGCTACGAGGATCGTGCGTCTCTCTGTGAGCAAAGCAAAAAGGAAGCGCGTCGTCGCGCGGCGCGGTGAGGACGCGGCGCGGTGAGGACGCGGCGCGGTGAGCGCGCGGCGGTGTGCGGTCCACTGCGAGCGCCCCGGAACACTTGTGGTCTTCAGTGCTGTGTTCAGGTGCACCCGCCGTGTGGTTCATGACGGACCTCTTCAGGGGGCCTCTCTGACGGCGGTCACAGTGAGAAGTGTTAGGCTTGAGTTTAGAGTATGAGTAGAAATACATTATAGTAATAAAGAAATAAAGGCTTATTTTTGTACGTGACAAACAAGGCTCAGAGAGAAGAAACGGTATCGTTTCAACCAAGTGGACGAATTAGGAGACGACGGGCCCCTGGGCCACCCCAGCACCTCTATAGGGGACACAGACTTTATACTTCCCCTTTTTGTAGTCAATTTGAGCCTCTTCATAGTAGTTGTGTGTCTCTTTGTGGCCATTTTGAATCTCTTTGTAATGATTTTGCATCTCCTCGTAATGAATTTGAGTCTCTTTGTGGCTATTTTGCATCTCTTTGTAATGATTTTGAGTCTCTTTGTGGCCATTTTGCATCTCTTTGTAATGATTTTGAGTCTCTTTGCAGCTGTTTTGCCCCTTGTCATAGTTGTTGTGAGTCTTTGTAGCTGTTTTGCATCTCTGTGTTCATTCTGTCTCTCTTTGTAGTTGTTTTGTGTCTCTTTGTGGCTGTTTTGTCCCTTTTAATAGTCGCTGTGAGTCTCCGTGTTCTATTCGCAGACATTTTTCATCTCTTTGTGGTTGTTTTGTGTCGATTTGAGTCTCTTTGTAGTTGTCGTGTGCCTCTGTGGTCATTTTGTGTCATTTTGTAGTTGCTTTGTGTCATTGTGGCTGTTTTGTGGTTCTTTGAAGTCAGTTCAAGTCTCCTTGTAGTTGTTGTGCGTCTCTTTGTGGTCATTTTGAGTGTCTTTTTAGCTGATTTGCCCCTTTTAATATTCTTTTGTGAGTCTGTGTTCTCTTTGAAGCAGTTTTTCATCTCTTTTATTTGTTTTAAGTTTCTTTGTAGTTGTTTTGAGTCCCACCCTGGTTGATAAGTCTCTCCATAATTGACATTTAGTAGGTGAAGGCGGGCCCGTTCAGTAATCCATCCATGGTTTCAACATAGAAAAATCCAGTGCTTTTCATAAATAATACCTGTAACACTTCCATCAGCCGTCCAGAAGCCGATCCGACGGGGTCGTGGTGAGTTATTGTTGCTGGTAGCCCTTAAAACACAGACAGTTGCCCTCCGTTGATTAAACACCGTCACATGTCAGAGCTTCTCCTCTCCTGAAGAAGCGCTTCACCTTTTACTGTGTGGAGCGAGTGACTTATATACAACCATGGTGACACAGTTGGCTACAAAATAAAAAAAATTGGGGGTTGGCTATTGCAATGGCCAGCTGTGGTTGTGATTGGCTGCCCCCCCCCTCTCTTCCCAGACTGCAACATGTGGGACACTATACTTTGTGTGTTCGTATACAGAATGTGCATGCGCGCAACAATTGTTTACATATATCTGTGCGATTGTATTGGAATATTTGAATGTGAAGCGCACTTTAACATGATAATAGTACCAGCCAGTGTGTGTGGGGTCACGAGGAGGAGGATGATGATGATGATGATGATGATGATGATGATGATGATGACGATGATGATGGAGGGCTTTACTTGTGTCACAGTCAGGAGGGTTTTCATAGTGAGTTTTTGAGTTTTCTTCTTTTTTTTTTAGGGGTGGGGGGGGGGGGGGCAGGTGATGACTCTCCAGGTGCCTCAGAGTCCAGTGGGCAGTGTGCAGTCCCAACGCAGGCCGGAGCCCGGCGTGAAGCCGGGGTGGGGTTGAGGGGGGGTCGGGGGGGTTATTTGATGATCTGAGGACAGTCGCTCCAGGCTTTGGCCTTCCGCTTGGCCAGCGCCAGCCACGCCGGCTCCGTGGACACCTGCGGCGAGTCGCTGGAGGGGAAGCGCTTCGACACCTCCTTGACGGCGGGCGGCGACGGCGTGGAGTCTGCGATCTCAACTGACAACAAATCAAGCACAAGCTTTAGTTGCGAAATCCATCGGTTGAGCCTTTTTTAGGCTCATTTTATGAAAGAAAATATAGAAATATAGAATCAGACACAGACAAACACCCAAACTACAAAATATTCACTTTAAAAAGTAGAAAACTAGAAAAATAATCAAATTCTCACATTTGAGAACCTTTGAACAAAATGTTTAAATTGACTAAATGTTGCAGCTCTGTTCTAATATAAAATACTTTTTAATGTATTCGATTTTAAATCAAAAACAGATTTATTTAAATTAGTTTAAATAATCAAGAATTTCAACATCCTGGAAATATGGATTTAAGTATAATCAATATTGATTAGGCTGTCAAATAATAATAATAATAATAATAATACTTAAATTTTATATAGCGCTTTTCTAAATACTCAAAGACGCTTTACATAGGGCAGAGACAAACAGAAAAAACAAAAAAAAGTGTATAAAATTAATTTCATTTACTTTATATAGTAAATAGTATATATATTGTTTGTTTGGTCTAGATAGAAACTAGGGGGAAAATGTCCATAATTACACAAGAATACAAAAGAAATCTCATCCTCATTTCAGAATTCTACAATTTTTTTGGGGCATTTCCACTTAATAAATGAAGATTATTTAAAGCAGATATTTAAAGATGATTTTTTCCTCAATATATTGCTTTGTTAATGTTAGCGGTGCGTGGTCATCTCACCGGTGACGGAGCTGGGTAAAGTGTTGGCTTTCTTCAGGTGTTCTCTGCGCTCGAATCGCCCCAGGAGGCTGTCGGGTCTTTTGGGCTCCTCTGGCGTCGGCGGTTTCGAGGACGGACTCGCGCCGCCGCTCCCTCTGCTCTCCGTGGGGCTCGGCAGCGTGACCTGCAGGGGGGAGATCAGCGCTCGCGTGAGAGGAAGACGACGAGGACGCGTGGACGTGAGTGAGTGCGTGAGGAGACTGCCGTACACTGTCTCGCTCTCGGGCTTGCTTTTCAGCCAGTTTGACCTCTCTGTGGCTCCGACGGTCGTCTCGGTTCTGCTGCTGGTCCCTGAAGCCCTTCTGCTTCTGCAGGGCCAGCGTGATCCACAAGGGCCCGGTCTCCTTCTCCTGGACCTTCGCGCTGTCCAGCGAGTGCCTGCTCTGGAGCGATGGTTTTTCTGCAGGAAGATTTGGACAACACATTACTGGGGCAAAACATTTCTGTTGTTTCTACAGAAAAAAAAACAAGTTCTTTGGTATTAAATAATATTGCTGGAGCTAAATATTCATTGTACGGTCCTTCTCGTCTTAACCTTAACGAGAAAGCTAATTAACACATTGCTCGAAACGTTGAACTATTCCTTTAAGGGTCTGTGTCCACATGGCGTCTTTTTATTGTTCCCAATGAGGAGAGAGATTCAAGTTGACGTCACCTTCGTAAATGGAGGAGAAGCTCGTTTTGTCCGTGTCTGTTTATCCTGAACTTTTTTATTTTGGACTGACACAATCATGACAAAGACCCCAAAAGAAACGCTCATTTGTGGGAGCAGATACGTCGTGCGGACACTGAATGTTGCCGGTGAGCGTTGTGCTCCTATCACCGTACATAGATAGTGAATAAATCAAACTGACCTCTCTTGATGAGCTCCGTCTTCCTGTCCGCCTTCTCCCTCCAGGGGATGTTAATGGAGGGGAAGAAGGATCTCTTCTCCTTCGGCTCCTCCTCCCCTTGGACGTGACCTTGGGCGTGACCTTGGCCGCTCCGGTGCAACTGAGCGACCGCCGACGACTCCTCGTTCCGGCTCGCGTGCTCCCGGCCGGACGACTCGGCGGCCCCCGTCCTCTTGACCGCGGCCTCGCCGGGGGCCCCGTGGACCACTTTGGGCAGCGGCGACGGCGGAGGCGTGGGCGAGGCTCCGCCGGGTTTCGGCGACGTGGTCGGCCTCCGGTAGAGCGGTGGCTTGGAGAGCACTTTCTCGCCTTCGCCGTGTGCGGCCGGGCTGGAAGATTTACCCGGTTTAGCCCGGGGGGCGGCGGGGGAGGCGGACGCGTGTAAGTACTTGCCCGCCGCGACTTCTCTCTGAGGCGACGCGGGACTCGTGGATTTGTCGGAGAAGACGGAGGAAGCGTCGGAGTCCGGCTCGATGGGGGTGAGAGGCGAGGGGACGCCGTCGAAGCTGTCCCCGGCGCTGTATCGCTTCTTCCTCTTCTCCGTGGACTGCTCGCTGTGAAAGCGCAGCGAGAAGTTGGTCCTCCTCAGCTTTATGCCGAACGGCGAGAGCTGGTCCTCGCCGTCCTGGCCTCGGCCCTCGGCCTCCTCTCGACCTTCAGACCCCTCCGTCTCCGACTCCGACGCCTCGGATTTGGCTCCGGGGCTGGGAACCAGGAAAGAGGGGAGGTCTTTGGCGAACATGCACTCCTCTGATCCTCTCTCTGCGATGCGGACGCTTTTGCTCGTCCTGTTCTGAGGTTTGCTGGTCGGAGTCGGCGAGGCGGCGGCGGTGGGGCCGTCAGACGGAGAGGCTTCCTCTCCCGCGTCCTTCTCTTCGGCGCCGAACACCTCGGAGTTCCTGTTTGAATCTCCGAACTTCTTCTTCGCGGGGGTGATGGAGAACTTGGCGCTGGCCGACATGGTCTTCCTGAGGTTCGTGTGGGAGAACGCCGGCGGGTCTTCGCCGCCGGCCTGGTTCTTGCTCGGTTCCGGGTACTCGTCGTATTTCCCCTCATCCACCCCCTTGAATATCTTCGACCTGATGCTCGCCCATTCGGCCAGGACGCACTGGTCCGGGGAGAGCGAGGACTCGTTGAGCGATTTGGTTTTGCCAGACTTGCGGTCCGGCGAAGTCTTGCTCTTGGCCGGCGGCGTTCCCTGCGCCTTGCGGTCGTCCCCCAAACCCAGCAGGGACATGCACGCGGTGTCCTTGATCTGGTCCAGATTGACGGCTGTCCCGCAGAGCTGGGCGCCCGTCACCAAGATGGCGGTGTGGGGGACGTACGGAGACGTCGGCAGGTTGGGGGACTCTGGTCCTTCGGAGGAGAAGGAGGAGGCCTTGGCGCTCTCCCGTTGCTCGGATACGCTCCCGCTCTGGTGGCTGGACGCCGGCGTGACGGGCGTCAGGTGGACCTTCTGGAACAAAATCTGTTTTTCTCCGGAGGAGACTTTGAAAGAGAAAGGCCTCTGTCTCTCCTCCATCTCCCTCCAGCGCAGCTCCTCGGCCCTCCTCTGCTCCTCATGCTCCTTCCTCATCCTCTCCTCCGCCTCCGCGTGTTTCCTTTCCTCCATCGCCAGCAGCCTCAGCTTCTCTGCTTCCTCCTCTTTCTTTCTTTGCTCTTCTTCCTCTCTTAGCTTCCTCTTCCTCTCGGCCTCAAGCTCCCGCTGCCTCCTCGCTTCCTCCTCCTCCTCCTGTTGTTGTTTCCTCCTCTGCTCTTCCAGTCGTCTCCTCTCCTCCTCCTCCTGCATCCTCCTTTCCTCCTCCTCCCTCCGCCTCTTTTCCTCTTCCTCTCTGATCCTTCTCTCCTCTTCCTCCCTCCTCCTCCTCTCCGCCTCCTCTCTGAGGCTTCGCTCTTCCTCCTCCTGCCGTTTACGACACCTCTCCTCCTCTAGCTCACGCAGCCTCAGCTCCTCCGCCGCTCTCTTCCTCCTCTCCTCCTCCTCCTGTTTGAGCCTCTGTTCCTCCAGCTCCCTCCTCCTCCTCGTCTCCTGTCTCTCCTCCACGTGGAGTTTCTGTTTCTTGAAGCTTTCGAGGGACTCGACGGACGCTCGGCGCTGGTCGTCCGTGGAGGCGCCCGCTGCCTCGACGTCCTCTCGCACCACGCCGGGAATCGAAACCTCCTGGAGGTCCTGGGAACGTAGAAATACGATGAGCTCGCGTTTTCAAAAAAAAAGTGGGCAATGTCGGAAAAAATTAAATTGACAACACGCTGAGGCACATTTGAGCTGGCTCACCTGTGTAAAGCGGAGGTGTTTCCGGGAGACCCTCTGGTTCTTGGGTTTGACGGACAGTTTATGCTTGGCAGCGGTGTTGTCTAAGCGAGGGCCCGACTGCGGGACGGCGTCCAGATTGATGGACTCGATGGTGCCAGTGGGCGAGAGAACTCGTCTGGACCTCGGGGACCTCACCGGGGGGCTGTGTGGTCCGGCTTGTTGAGCGCCCTGCACCTGCTTTTGTCACAATAACTTGTATTAAGGAGGAGACACTACAGGTGAACAGGGTAAGAAAATAAATGAATAGATATCACCACAAAAACTCCATCAAAAAAAATTCAACATCAAAGTGAGACAGATTTGATTAGAAAATCTGACATTTACCACTCTGAAAAACATATTCATAGGCATTATCTCGTGGTAACTTTTGGTGACACAACTAGACAAAGTACTCAAATAAACATCTTAAATGTGAATTTTGGATGTTTTTTTTCCACTAATCTGAAAGAAGACATGTTACGGAAGAAAATCCCCAAAATCTCAAAAATGACCAATGCATGTTTCGCCTTAAAAATGGAACTGTCAACATACATGAGCTAAAATGTCGTTACCTTTGGCTCCGTTGTTGCTGGTTCGGTTTCTACCTGGGCCAAAACCTTCACGGGACTTTGGGGAACCTCTTCCTCATCTGAACTTCCCTCATCTCCCTCACTTTTCCTCAGAGAAGAAGGCCTCTGGCCAAACTTGATGCCTTGTGCTATCTGCCGCTGTTTGGACAAACGGAGAAAGCGACACGTGACGTATGCAGACGGAAGATAAACTGTCCGGCAACTGAGTGCACGTTGGCTGCGTGACCCCACCTGCAGGTTCCTCACTTTATCCGAGACGTTTTCCTGGGACATGGTGTGATCCGGACCGGGCTCGGCCGCCGGCTCCTCTGGGATGAAGATGCTGTCGTGCGACAGGGCTCGAGAACCGATGGGATTCGACTCCCTGCAGAGGGAACGAGAGCGTCTTCAGTGCTGCAGGCAGCGAGCTGTTCATTCATTCATTCATTCATTCGTTTTTTCGTGAGCGGGCTCCTCCGTGAGTCATTTCACACAAAGAAAATGAATGACCTCTTTTCACACACCAGCTGTTTCGGCACATCAATTAAACGGCTGAAATGGTGTCGGGGCCTTCTAGCAGAGCCTCACCCTGTTCTCTGCATATTGCACAACCGCAACAATGTGCAGCGGTCATGAAAACGCTCTCACTTTTCTGAAAGCGAAAGAAGTTAAAAAATCCATCTGGGTGAAAGGCTGCAGGACTTCAAACTTACTGTGTAGGCAGTCAATTATTATTATTATTATTATTAATTATGCCTGTGGTTGCAGCTTTTATCAGCAAAAAGGACAAGCTCAAGTTAATTAACTCAAGACAAATGTGTAAAAGAATTGAGCTTTATCTGTGTAAATACCTCAGATTTTGATTGGACTCCTCATCGTCGGATACAACTCCATTGCACACTTCCCCGGTGGAAAAACTGGCCTTCAGCTCTGCTCCATCAAAGCCCCCCTTCGCCTCCCTCTTCTTCTTCCTCCCAAAGAGTCGTCTGAAGGGCTGGAATTTGCCCTGTCGCCTTCTCTCTGGTGGCAAAAAGAGAATGGATGACAACCACAGCCACATGCGATCAGATCATCAATCTTTATAACTTGCCCTCGGGGCAAGATAACGAGCAGGATGGTGCCTCTGGGCGTGTTTTAGTGCTGTGTGCTGTGTTCGTGCGTGCGTGTGCGTAGATAGTGAAATGCAATTGATTTGATTAAAGGAAAACAAATCAAAACAGCAGATGGAATGAGAAGAAAACCTCGGCTCTTCGGTTCATACTCCATTCATATTTAAAAGGAAGTGGGAGAGATAAACAGGGAGCACAAACAGCCGACGCAGCTTTAAAGAAATCCATGTAAGCAGCGTGAACCCACAACGACATCCTGGCTGCCCGAGACGCTCACGTCACGTGTGTGACTCATATCACATTTGACCTGTAATATTTCAAAAGATAACGACTCTCCAAGATGCACACATGCGTTATCTGCTGCAGAAGTAAAGGGAATAAACTTTGATTACTTATATCCCTTCTCTGTCTATCAGTCCATTACAAGGCAAAATGCCAAAACAAATAACCTTGAAAGAAATAAAAGACACACATACTCACGAGGAAGAGACTCAAAAAGACCACAAAGAGACACAAAGCAACCACAAAGAGACTAAAAAAGACCACAAAGAGACTTAACTCGACTACAAAGAGACACAAAGCAACCACAAAGAGACTCAAATGATTACAAAGAGACACAAAGTAACTACAAAGAAACACAAAACGAACCACAAAGACACCAAAACTACAAACATGCAAAGAGACACAAAAAGACTCACGGCTTTGAAAAGGAGTAAAACATCTACAAAGAGGAACAAAGACACACAAAACAACCACTGAGAGGCACAAAATGACTACAAAAAGACACAAAGAAACTACAAAGAGATTCAAAAGAATTAAAGAGACACACAAAGAAACTACAAAGAGACTACAAAAAGGCACATAACAACAAGAGGCTAAACTATAAAGTCAGCTTGTCGTCTCATAGGAGAGGTGGTGGGGCCCTTGGACTCACTACATAGGAGAGGTGGTGGGGCCCTTGGGCTCACTACATAGGAGAGGTGGTGAGGCCCTTGGACTCAGTACATAGGAGAGGTGGTGAGGCCCTTGGACTCAGTACATAGGAGAGGTGGTGAGGCCCTTGGACTCAGTACATAGGAGAGGTGGTGAGGCCCTTGGACTCACTACATAGGAGAGGTGGTGGGGCCCTTGGACTCACTACATAGGAGAGGTGGTGGGGCCCTTGGACTCACTACATAGGAGAGGTGGTGGGGCCTTTGGACTCACTACATAGGAGAGGTGGTGAGGCCCTTGGACTCAGTACACAGGAGAGGTGGTGAGGCCCTTGGACTCACTACATAGGAGAGGTGGTGGGGCCTTTGGACTCACTACATAGGAGAGGTGGTGAGGCCCTTGGACTCAGTACATAGGAGAGGTGGTGAGGCCCTTGGACTCAGTACATAGGAGAGGTGGTGAGGCCCTTGGACTAAGTACATAGGAGAGGTGGTGAGGCCCTTGGACTCACTACATAGGAGAGGTGGTGAGGCCCTTGGACTCACTACATAGGAGAGGTGGTGAGGCCTTTGGACTCACTACATAGGAGAGGTGGTGGGGCCCTTGGACTCACTACATAGGAGAGGTGGTGAGGCCCTTGGACTCACTACATAGGAGAGGTGGTGAGGCCCTTGGACTCACTACATAGGAGAGGTGGTGAGGCCCTTGGACTCAGTACATAGGAGAGGTGGTGGGACCCTTGGACTCATTGGCTCTTAATCTGTCCGTGGCCGACCGACGTAATAAAACAAAGCAGTTCTAGTAAATGAGGAAGTCATGAACCAAACTTATGAAACCAACTTTTGGACTTTTGGTTGATTGTTCTTTATTTCCACATCGTCTTTCATGCCGGAAAGTTATAAACTCTCAAGCTAAACTTTCCCACGACGTCATTTAAAAGATGTAAACAGAAATAATTTTAGCTCAGGATCAAAAGCGTGACAAAGACTGTTTCCTCATCGTCCGTCAGCTTGTTTTGTTTCCGTCTGTGTTCTCGTGGAGGTCCACTGGATGAACTAAGTGGGTGAGGTTACAGAGCGACACAGCTACTCTACACCGCGGTGCAGACAGGCGTTCTCAGGGAGCGGCGGGTATCCCTTTCAGAGCTATAAGTAGCAACTGGTGTGGGATTTCACTTCGCATGCTGCTCACTGTACCAGAGGCATCATGGGAAATGATACAGTGAACTAATTTCCCCACGTAGATCTCCGACTCTGAAGTGTGTCTTCATTTATTTTTCGCGTGGGAGACTTTAAGTGCCGTGTACGTATAAATATACTGACGAAGATATGAATATATATACAGAGAATGTGGGAAGTTATAATTATGTCTTCATTTGTTTTTTAGTATCAGCTCATGTATGTGACACAAAATGACTACAAAGAGACACAAAGCAACAATGAAAGGACACAAAATGACAAGAAAAGACACAAAATGACAAGAAAAAGACACAAAGCAACAATGAAAGGACACAAAATGACAAGAAAAAGACAAAATGACTACAAAGAGACACAAAGCAACAATGAAAAGACACAAAATGACAAGAAAAAGACAAAATGACTACAAAGAGACACAAAGCAACAATGAAAAGACACAAAATGACAAGAAAAAGACACAAAGCAACAATGAAAAGAGGCAAAACAACCATAGAAAAGAAAATAATTTCAAACAACCACAAAGACAGAAAACCAAAGAGATGTGTAACAACTTCAAAGAGACACAACACTAAAACCAAGAGAGGATAAACTATAAAGTCTGTGTCTTTGCCAAAAATTTGAGAAAGTCTCATTTTCTCTGAAAGGTTTATTGGATGAGGGATTTGTTTTCTGCTCCATCACTAACTTGAACAAATCCTGAACCCTTCCTTCCACCTGTACCTCTTCTTATATCTGCTTCACTTCTAGGGCCTAAAACATATTTAATCGCGATAATCTTTGACCGATATGGAAACTATGATGTGATTTACGACATCGAAGGGAAAGATGATTCATAATTAGATGAAAACTAGATTAAAATGATTATGCTGTGGTCTTTTGCGAGGATGTTTTCTTAAATACTACAATAATGTAGCCTACTTTGTTTAAAGCAAGTTGATTACGTAATAATTTAAAGACGTTAACTGTTGCTTACGCAATGCATCTAACTAATTACAGTGTGTGACCTATGTCATTTTAAAAAGCCCATGTTGAGTTTTGGTTTCACACTAACACAGGTCTCCTGGGTGAAAGTCTTACAGTTAAATGACGGTGGTAGTCCTGAGATGTACTACAGAGCAACTCGGAGACCTTTTTAATCTTGTGGTCTTTTACTTCTTCATAATTATCATTTCACATTTAGGACCTCGACGTCTACACGACGGAGATTTTAGCTTTTAATGTGTCCGTTTTATGTTTTGGGTGGTACGGACTTACATTATAGTCTTTATATATTTAACTCTCAATAGAAATATATGTATATATTGCGAGGCTCTGTGCATGGTTTTTCTTATCATTATCAAAATCCAGGGTTATTAAAAACAATGCGTACCGTTGACGTTGAGGATATTAATACTCTGTCTAAGTGCAGTGATATTATGATGCGACACTGATGTTCTGTTTTCGTGCAGAAATCTCTTCCGGCGTTTCTACTCTGGTACGAAGCCCATAATGCACCGCTGCAGGCACGCTCATGCACTCATGCGTGAAACGAGAAAGGGCACTTTTTTTATTTATTTATTTTTTTTTTTCTACCCTCTGCAGCACAGACGACTCAGCAGAGCAGCAGCCGGACGTCTAACGCGGAGGTTAACTCTAACTCCTGCTCTCCTGTGTGCTTGTGGTGCAGCGGGTTCATTCTCGTCATCTGACCGGGGGAATATTTCCCCATCTGGTTGAAGGAAGAGGGACCAGCTGGCTGCAGGAAAAAAACCCTGCTCGTGATGACCACTTCTTCCACAAACCAAAAGATAAAATGCAAACAACGCAGCCGCTCACTGTTTCTAATAGCAACACGAGCAACTCTTCTTCGCGTTCTCTAGGAATGTCCCGTGATTCAGGACTAAAAAGGTCCATGAAATACATTATGTGGACTAACTTTGCCAAGGTTCAACAGTAAGGGTTGCCAGGTTGCTGTTTTTAAGAAATTGGCAACCAAAGATCATAAAGAGTGAAAAGGGAGGAGGGGGGGAGGGGCGGCTGGCCTGGCTGTCCAAAGGTAACAAAATCTGCCTAATTGACACTCACCAATTATAATGTTCATTATGAGATTCATATTATATTTCTTTTCTTTACACTTGAGATAAAACTGACAAACAAAAGCTTTTAAAGAGGAGATGAGAGAAGTCAGAACCACGGCACACCAGGAGCATGACGCAAAACCCGTCACCACGCCATGCAGCTCTTAAAGAGACAGCGCTTCGATGCGCTGTCTCTTTAAGACGTCACCAAAAGGCACTCATATACTGTATGTATGTGTTGGTTCCTCTTTACCTGGGCCTTTGGATTCGGTTACCTCTAAAAGCGTGTCGTGCTTAGTTTCCGTGGCGTCCGTCGCCATGGTCACGGCACACCTCGGCTGTGGTGAGAGAAGAAGGAAGTGAGCGTGTGGATGCCGTTATCACCTTTTTGCTGCACACGGGGGGGGGCGAGAGGAGCGAGTTGTGAGCGTTTTCGATCGAGGGCAGAGAGAGGAAAGGGCCACTGAATTTACAGACTTTATTTTTGCTCTCAATCCCTCGTAGCGTTCTCATCGAAGAGCTTTTCTTTCTTTGCTCTTGACGATCGGCTCGTCTGGGGCGCGACGAAGCCTCGGCTGTTTTAAAACGAGCCCTCCGAGGCCGCTCTGTTTGTTTGTTTGTTGATGTCGTAAAACGGTGGCACAAAAAAAAATCTGAGATGACAACGCACAGCTAAAAAGCAGAAACAGCCAAAGTCCCCAAAAAATATGTGTTTGCACGACGTCAACAGAAGGAGTCGGCGGGCCTGAAGTGTCGAATTAAAACCGTTACTTTGTCTGTGAACTATTAAACCCGTGTACTGCTTGTAGCTCCTCTTCTAAAGCTGAATGAAGTCAGAACGCTGAGTCTCTTCAGGGTCTGACCTTCTGTTCATGAACACAGATAACAGAGTCGGCTCATCAGGAGACTCGGAGCTCGTGACGTCTCTCTGGTGTCACGTTTCTCCACCAGATACATGTTTATACCTGGACACTCGCTCGCGTTTTCTCTACTCAATAAGTCGACTTCTTTAGGTTGCGTTCACCAGCTTCGGGGGAAGGTGTTTTTACGAGCTGTGATCAGCACCTGAGTAGAAACACGCGTCTGTGTCTCATCACGAAGAGACCCACAGCAGAAGTACTCACAGGATGAGCAACCTCCCCGGAAACCAAGCAACCACAGGCTCCGCCTCCTGAACCCGAACAGAGGTTTTCTGATGTGCAGCGGCCGAATGTGTGCTTGTGTTGTGTGACACCGCAAGCAAACCAGAGAGTGTGAGACAGTACTGAGAGAGAGAGAGAGAGAGAGAGAGTGAGAGAGAGAGAGAGAGAGAGAGAGAGAGAGAGCGAGAGAGAGAGAGCCATGCTGTCTCCAGTGGGATCAGCATGCCGTGGGCTTCCTTCCTCACGGGGGGCAGAGCTGGACAGACTCTCTCAGAAATGTCTCGTCCCCGCAAAAAATAGCTCTTTGTCCTGCCAGCGTCGAACAAGGAGCGAACAAGCGTGTTTGTGAGTCGGGGGGTGTGAACACAAGACTGTGTGAAGAGAAAGATGCTGTTTATTGTTTGTGTTTATTTACATTTGCAAGTCCGAATGTTGTCTCAGAAACAAGCGTGGCCTGTTTTTATTTATTTTTGTGTGTGTGTGTGTGTGTGTGTGTGTGTGTGTGTGTGTGTGTGTGTGTGTGTGTGTGTGTGTGTGTGTGTGTGTGTGTGTGTGTGTGTTGTTGGTGTGTGTTTGCAGCCTTATTGCTGCAGCAAAAGGAGCAGCCTGGAGATGGGATGGGAGAAGCACGGGGAGCGGCCATGTGCTCCACAGAAGCAGAGAGATGCCTTTGACGAGGATACAGCTGCATCACATGTAGTGTGAGGCGAGGCGGCACAACACGATGCTGGGGGGGTGGGGTGGGTGGGGTAGGGTGTGGGGAGGGGGGGGGCTCTCCAAAACGACCCCGTCGTCGTTCGACTGGCGACTACAACTACCAAAGTCCAAAGGCATGGCTTCTCTGGTGTTGCAGCGGCCGAGCGGCCACATGACCTCGCAGCACAAGCAGCTTGCTGACAAAGCAGACAGACGAACGCGGCGGGGGGGCGGGGGGGCGGGAGGAGGGGGGGGGGGGTTACCTATTTCAGCTGCACAGCTCGAGACGGCTGCGCACCACTGCAGTAAAACCTTAGGGAACATCGATCTGCACCTTTTTTTGGGGGGGGTTTGTTTTGCACAAAGCTGGTTTTTACCCAGACGAGCGTCGCTGCCGCTCTCGGATGCGTCTTCGGGAGAAAACGGTGAAATGAATACAGAACAGAGACAATAATAAATAAAAAAAAGGAAGTTTGGGTTCGTTAGGTCTGTTGGTGCACTCACAGTAGGAAACATGAGCATGGCACGAGGGGTGACGTGGGATGGATGAGGAAGCATGAGAACGTACAGGAATCTATGTTGTACTCATCATCTCAGGGTCCAGACCAGGAGGCAACCTCCGGTTCTGAAGGGTGAAGCCGATGCTTCATGTGTTAAAGCTGCATTCTCTCTCCTGACCACCAGGGGGCGACTCCTCTGGTTGTATAGAAGTCAAAGCTTCATGTGTCTCTACCACGGCGTTGCCCGTGTTTGCGTCTTCGACCTTTAACCCTTTCACAGTGTTGTTTCACTTCATGATAGTTAATTGTAACATTTTTGGTTGCTTAAAAATGTCGGCGTTCGGTTGGACTTCGCTCCACCCTCTCGCGTCACGTCCGGTTGCAAAAAGAAAAAAAAAACAAGATGGCGACAACGAAAAACGCCAAAACCCGAGGCTTCAAAACACCGGTCCACAAACCAACGGGCGACGTCACGGTGACGACGTCCTCTCCTTACATACCGTCTGTGGACTCTCTGACCCTACGTTCACGGTGTTGAACATGAAGAGCGACAGAACGAGAGAGAGAGAACAAAGAGCCCGAGAGAGAGAGAGAGAGAAGTTCAAACCCAGCGAACCGAACGCAGCGTGTTCCCCGACACACCTGGGGCTCCGCTCTCATCGCCGCGTGAACATTAGCCGCCGGCGCTTCGCCGACGAGGAAGAACACGAAGATGCATCGGTGCTTAAAACAGTCGTCCGAGGACGATAGTTTGGTGATTCCATCTGCACGTGCAAAAGCACGAACAGGAATGTTACGCAATAACGTCAGTAAACATTTAGGTTAACATAAAGTGTACTGGGACTTTACAGCGGTCTGTAATGAGCAGCAGGATTAACGCCACACAAACTGCTCAGATTGCAAACCACCACTTATATGGAGGATTTAAAGGCAAAAAAACCCCCAATAAACAAGTAAATACAATGAAATTCAATACATATATGTATATATATTTAGGTGTATCGTGATATACATGTAATATTGATATCATGTTCATGCCACACATATAATGATATTATACAGACTCTCTCCACCTCCCTGCACGTGTAGTTTGAGTGGAATCCATTTGACAAAAAAAAAGACAATAAACAGTAAAGATTACTTTCTTTTCACGTCTTATGTTATCGTGAGTTTCCTCTGATAAGAGTGGAGTGAAAATCTGAATATAGTGACCGCCCTCATGTATAAAAACACGTGTGTTTACTGCGTCATAATTAAATGAAAAACACATATTGAAAGGAAACTAATTTGGCTTTTTGTCTTCAATAAATTGCCGTGTGTGTGTGTAATGTGGGGGAGATGACGTATTGGATTAGAAATGCTCTAGATACAGAGAGATTCTGGTGACGCACACAATTCACAGTTAAAAAAATTATAATAATAAAAGCCTCGTTATTTTAAACATCCGGAGCAGAGAAGAACAAGAAGTCTCTCGATTGGAATGTAAACAGGATCAAACCGCCGTGTCACGACTCGCTTTACACTCACAGTTTTGGCAACGTTCGTGTGACCGGCCGGGATCACGGTTATTCAACACACACACACACACACACACACACACACACACACACACACACACACACACACACCTGATATTTATTTTTCATATTTGTAATTTGAAATTGCCCAACCCCGTTTTTTTTTTTTGCAAGCGATGAACGGAGGTGACCATATTTGGGCTGTAAAGGAGTGACATCGTGGTGTCGACCTGTCAATCACCTGGTAGCCCCGCCCTAAAGCATCCCCTGCTTTATGGTCTGTTTGACTCTAAATGGACCATAATTTACTAAATGAACATCATGCTGTATTGAAGAAGACTTGAAACTAGAGATTGAGACATAAACTCATGTTTACAATGTTTACTGAGGGAATAAATCAAGAGAGAAGTAGAGTCATTTTCTATAGACTTCTATACAACCAGAGGAGTCGCCCCCTGGTGGTCAGGAGAGAGAATGCAGCTTTAACACATGAAGCTTTGACTTCTATACAACCAGAGGAGTCGCCCCCTGGTGGTCAGGAGAGAGAATGCAGCTTTAACACATGAAGCATCACTTTTCAGACTCTTCAGTTTCCCGCCTGTTTGCGTCCCATATTCAAACAATATCGCAAAACTCGACTGGCAAAAAAAAATGTTGACCTGCTGATGGTGCGAAAGGAAAAGTCAGAGGACCACCAACGTCAGTAGGATTCACCCTCTGAGGACTCTATTTCCCTTCGTACCAAAGCAATGGATCACTGACTAACCGACATCCCTATCCCTCGAGCCGCCGCACCACTCGCATGGTTAAAATAAACCTTCTCAGAGGTAGAAAACAACAGGCAGCAGCTGTAAACACCTCCTCCATGAATCATATGAAGCTCTGGTTTTGTTCAGACGTCACGCTGCAAGGCGCTGTTGGCATTTGTCCGCTCTCTAGATATCCACAAAAGGATTTTAGAGCGACACGCAACATGTATCACGTGACCGTGGTTATATTTTCCACATTAGCCAACGGCTAAGTGACAAACAAACAAACAAACAAACAAACAAACAAACAGAGAGGTTTTTCTTCTCCCGTTTGAGCGTCTCAAACCAACAGTACAGTTATTTATATTCACTAAATCGCCCAGAACAACGCGAGCTGATCATAATGGTTCTTGCACGCAGAGAGCCAGAAAATAAAAACACAGAATCAATGTGAGCTATATTCAACCTGCACAAAAACGACGTCACCGCCCACCTCAACCGGGTGTTTGTTTTTACTTTCTGTAGAAGAATGCCTTCTTACCGTCCTGTAGTCGCTCTGCGTACGAGGGTACCTGCGAGTGTGCGGCCGTTTCCACCTGCCTGCTGTCACTGTGGATCTAGGGCATCACCTGGAGTCAGGTGTCAGATGCAGTGAGGGTGTGTGTGTGTGTGTGTGTGTGTGTGTGTGTGTCAGAAGAGCGACGGCGTAAACATCCCCTCGATTATTCTCACATCGATGAAAATTTGAATTTGAATTCTCTACGACGCAGCCACAGACTTTAGGAGTGAAAAGTGTCCGTGATGCGTGTTTGAGTGGAGCACATGTACAGTGTGAAGAGGGGGGGGGGTTATGGTGGGGGGGGGGGGTGGGCGTTCTCCTGTGTCTGTGCTGAGGAGGCACAAAGTGACACTTTGTTTGCGACGCCAGATCGCCAGCCCCGGGAGAACAGAGTGGCATTCATCGTCTCCGTTGGCCGACCGACACAAAGGCTTTCTTTGAGGCTTTAACAGTAACCGGGTTCGCACGCGTGCGTTTGTAACGCGGCCGAACCACAACTGCTTATTCATTTTTAGGTCATAAACGGAGAGCGCTCGCAGGAATGAGTCATAAAACTCGGAAATGAGTCGGCATCTTTACCCTTCCGGTTCCCTCGTCCCGTGTTCAAAGGCCCGATGCCAGTGTCCCGCCATAGGCCCTAAACCCTGAACCCTCAGCGGGTTTTTTACTCCCTGATTTGGACGTCTTCAAGTCATTTTCTTTGTTTTTAAAGAGATGAGAGGTAATTGTCAAATCAAATGTACTTATTTTTGTCAAAACAGCTTCAATACGCAAAATTTAAAGAAATGGTTGATGAATAAACCGGGTGTTTAATATAATTTCCGCTAACGTGTGTATTCATGTACCATCTTTAAATCCTTAATGTTTCTGTGTAAATAAAAAATGCCAGGCTGAAGCAGGCAGCAACCTCCGGATCTGCCGAGTGAAGCCGAAGCTTCATGTGTTAAAGCTGCATTCTCTCTCCTGACCACCAGGGGGCGAGTCCTCTGGTTGTATAGAAGTCAAAGCTGCATGTGTTAAAGCTGCATTCTCTCTCCTGACCACCAGGGGGCGACTCCTCTGGTTGTATAGAAGTCAAAGCTTCATGTGTTAAAGCTGCATTCTCTCTCCTGACCACCAGGGGGCGACTCCTCTGGTTGTATAGAAGTCTATAGAAAATGACTCTACTTCTCTCTTGATTTATTCCCTCAGTAAACATTGTAAACATGAGTTTATGTCTCAATCTCTAGTTTCAAGTCTTCTTCAATACAGCATGATGTTCATTTAGTAAATTATGGTCCATTTAGAGTCAAACAGACCATAAAGCAGGGTATGCTTTAGGGCGGGGCTACAAGGTGATTGACAGGTCGACACCAGAGACGTGTACGGCGTCTCTACGTCCCTCCTCCTACATCACTTGTTTATCAATTGCAACAACAAAAAACCATGGCGACGACCATAATCCAAGATGGCGACGGCAAAATATCCGAACTCTCTCCTAGTTCTTCTCCGAGGCTTCAAAACATCCACAAACCAACGGGTGACGTCACGACGACTACGTCCACTTCTTATAAGCAGTCTGTGGTTAAGTTGTTATTGTGGATAAACGCTGACATTTCGGAGGAGACCTAAATGCCTCAAACACGTTGGCGAAACAAACCTTGTTATCATTTTATTTTAACAGATTACACGCTGTATAGTGTTATTAAGAGCAGACATGTGACATAAAACATGTATTACCTTATTTAATGTGTTGATAATGAACTTGCGCAACACTGAGGACAAAGGGGGTTGTGCATTAGCTGAGGACAGTACTGTTTACTAATACTAATATCTGTACGATAGTCTACAGAAATACTGTTGCACATCTTAGACCTGAGTATTTAATCCACTATTTATCAAACAGCTGTAGTTTATTTTGTTAGTTTCTTTGCAAAATACAGTTTTACACGCAAACCATGCAGGTGATTATTTTAATTATAACCACAAAACAACACTTTAAGTGAAACGCTCCGAGTCTTTTAGAATGCCGGTCTTTTTCGTGTTTTTTTTTTACAAGCAGGGAGTTTGTCAAAATGACTGAAAATCAATCGACATTTAAAAACGTGCATAAAAAAAACCCGACGAGTCTTCTGTCTGCCTCGCGGTGATTAAGATCAAATCAAATCTGCAGTTTTTCTATCTGAGGTCAAAGGGCGTGAAATGACTCAAATAAAATGGAGGCCGTCTGGCTTTGTGAAGGCAGTCAGATGTCTTCTGGAGGAAAAAGTGTTTGTCAGTCACCATCTGGTGAGAATCCAAAACCCAAATATAACATTGCAGCATACTTCATAAAACTATACTCCTGAAGCAGTGACGTAAAGCCTTTACTAGGAGAGCATCGCCCCCTGTTTCTTTTGATAAACACACACACACACACACACACACACACACACACACACATATACACACACACACACACACACACACCACACGCACACGACACACACACACACACACACACACACACACACACACACACACACACACACACACACACACACACACACACACACACACACACACACACACACTACGAACAGCTCATAGATTTATAACCGATCAGAAGCTGAAGCAGCTGACCAGAAACAACAAGACCAGCAGCATCAATCACCAACCGGCAGCCTGAACTCATTTCTGGGAAAGTGCCATCTGTCTCTATACGTCTGTCTCTATACGTCTCTATAAGTCTCTGTACGTCTCTGTACGTCTCTACACGTCTCTACACGTCTTTATATATCTCTACATATGTCATATGTCTCTCTATGTCTCTATCTGTCTCTACATGTCACATGTTTCTATAAGGCTCTATACATCTCTACATGTCTCTACACGTCTCTGTATGTCTCTACATGTCTATATATGTCTGTCATGTCTCTATATATCTCTACACGTCTCTATATATCTCGACACGTCTCTATATATCTCTACACGTCTCTATATATCTCTACACGTCTCTATATATCTCTACACGTCTCTCTATATCTCTACACGTCTCTATATATCTCTACACGTCTCTACACGTCTCTATATATCTCTACACGTCTCTATATATCTCTACACGTCTCTCTATATCTCTACACGTCTCTACACGTCTCTATATATCTCTACACGTCTCTATATATCTCTACATGTCTCTACACGTCTCTATATATCTCTACACATCTCTATATATCTCTACATGTCTCTACACGTCTCTATATATCTCTACACGTCTCTATATATCTCTACATGTCTCTACACGTCTCTATATATCTCTACACGTCTCTATATATCTCTACATCTCTACACGTCTCTATATATCTCTACACGTCTCTATATATCTCTACATGTCTCTACACGTCT
The DNA here is from genome assembly GCA_016806645.1 of Ophiodon elongatus. Classification (NCBI taxonomy): domain Eukaryota; kingdom Metazoa; phylum Chordata; class Actinopteri; order Perciformes; family Hexagrammidae; genus Ophiodon; species Ophiodon elongatus. The sequence goes on from JACSYO010002018.1 coordinate 544,933, forward strand.
CTATATATCTCTACACGTCTCTATATATCTCTACATGTCTCTATATATCTCTACACGTCTCTATATATCTCTACACGTCTCTATATATCTCTACATGTCTCTACACGTCTCTACATGTCTATATATGTCTGTCATGTCTCTATATATCTCTACACGTCTCTATATATCTCTACATGTCTCTATATATCTCTACACGTCTCTATATATCTCTACACGTCTCTATATATCTCTACATGTCTCTACACGTCTCTACATGTCTATATATGTCTGTCATGTCTCTATATATCTCTACACGTCTCTATATATCTCTACACGTCTCTATATATCTCTACATGTCTCTACATATCTCTACATGTCTCTACACGTCTCTATATATCTCTACACGTCTCTATATATCTCTACATGTCTCTACACATCTCTACATGTCTCTACACGTCTCTATATATCTCTACACGTCTCTATATATCTCTACACGTCTCTACACGTCTCTACATGTCTCTACACGTCTCTATATATTTCTACACGTCTCTATATATCTCTACACGTCTCTACACGTCTCTACATGTCTCTACACGTCTCTATATATTTCTACACGTCTCTATATATCTCTACACGTCTCTACACGTCTCTACATGTCTCTACACGTCTCTATATATTTCTACACGTCTCTATATATCTCTACACGTCTCTACACGTCTCTACATGTCTCTACACGTCTCTATATATTTCTACACGTCTCTATATATCTCTACACGTCTCTACACGTCTCTACATGTCTCTACACGTCTCTATATATTTCTACACGTCTCTATATATCTCTACACGTCTCTACACGTCTCTACATGTCTCTACACGTCTCTATATATTTCTACACGTCTCTATATATCTCTACATGTCTCTACACGTCTCTACATGTCTCTACACGTCTCTATATATTTCTACACGTCTCTATATATCTCTACACGTCTCTACATGTCTCTACATGTCTCTATATATCTCTACATGTCTCTACACGTCTCTATATATCTCTACACGTCTCTATATATCTCTACACGTCTCTATATATTAGTCTACTTCTTAATTCACACGTCTAATATCTCTACACGTCTCTACATGTCTCTACACGTCTCTATATATTCTACACGTCTCTATATATCTCTACATGTCTCTATATATCTCTACATGTCTCTACACGTCTTATATATCTCTACACGTCTCTATATATCTCTACACGTCTCTATATATCTCTACATGTCTCTACACGTCTCTATATATCTCTACACGTCTCTATATATCTCTACACGTCTCTATATATCTCTACACGTCTCTCACGTCTCTACATGTCTCTACACGTCTCTATATATCTCTACACGTCTCTATATATCTCTACATGTCTCACACGTTCTATATATCTCTACACGTCTCTATATATCTCTACACGTCTCTATATATCTCTACACGTCTCTACACGTCTCTACATGTCTCTACATGTCTCTATATATTCACACGCTCTACACATCTCTATATATCTCTACATGTCTCTACACGTCTCTATATATCTCTACACGTCTCTATATATCTCTACACGTCTCTATATATCTCTACACGTCTCTATATATCTCTACATGTCTCTACACGTCTCTATATATCTCTACACGTCTCTATATATCTCTACACGTCTCTATATATCTCTACATGTCTCTACACGTCTCTATATATCTCTACACGTCTCTATATATCTCTACATGTCTCTACACGTCTCTATATATCTCTACACGTCTCTATATATCTCTACATGTCTCTACACGTCTCTATATATCTCTACACGTCTCTATATATCTCTACATGTCTCTACACGTCTCTATATATCTCTACACGTCTCTATATATCTCTACATGTCTCTATATATATCTACACGTCTCTACATGTCTACATGTCTCTATCTGTCCCTCTATGTCCCTCTATGTCTCTATCTGTCCCTCTATGTCTCTATCTGTCCCTCTATGTCTCTATCTGTCCCTCTATGTCCCTCTATGTCTCATTACCACAGTCCACTACCAGTGACAGTGATGCAGTATTGATTTGGTTTTAAAGCCTTTAAACGAGGCCCAGATAAATAACTCCCTCTGTGTTGTTGCCCGTGCAGGCCTGCAGCATATGGCCGTGCACGGTGCTCCAGCACGGTCCTCCAGCACGGTCCTCCAGCTGACTCACACCCCGCTGAAGGGCTGTGTTGTGCCCGGCTGTCGGCCCGGAGACGGGGAGAGACCACATCCCCGTGTGGACCGAGAGGGCGGGTCGATACGGAACCGTGAACGGCCGATCGGCGGATGCTGCCGCGCGGGGATTACAGTCTATTAATGCAGAGTAAAAAAAAAAAAAAGGCGCACGGAGAACAAAGAATGTGGCCTTTGCTTTCCTCACAAATATTGGCACACATTAAACCCACATAGGGTTAAATCGATCCCGTTATTTTCTATATATTCACATATATATATTTTAATAAACCATTAATTACAATTTGGCCTGTTGACATCGGCGTTTGCGCATTTCAAGTCGGATCAAATTGCGAGTCCCAACCCATTTACAGCGCGCACACACACACACACACACACACACACACGCACACACGCACGCGCACAAACATGCGCGCACATCTGCGAGGGATGGAGCAGGAGATGCGAGCGGGTCAGTGAGAAATGATGTGCTGTGACAAGGTCATCGGCGTCGTGGAAATGAGAAACAATCAGCGGAATAAATACATTAAATAGACGAACAATAGATGAATAAATAATAATGTCTCCACCTTGCTGTTGAAGCGCGGTTCCTCCCGACCAGCTCCGGCTGCTGCGACCCTTTTGTGTTGCTGATGCTGCTGATGGTGCCGATGGTGATGCGGGTGCCCGACAGGGGAGACGCACGCACGCACGCACCGCCAGTCCCCGCACAGCTGCACGCGTGCGAGACTTGGGGTGAGGGTGTGGAGGTGGGGAGGGATGGAGACGGGAGGAGGAGGGTGTGGCAGCGGAGGGTCGGCGTGCAGAGCCGAACACACACGCGCTCCCCCGGCCGTCACGACGCGTGCGCGTTACTGTCACGTCAGCTCGTTGCTTTTCGGAAGTAATTAAAAAAAAAAGAAAAAAAGAAAGATGAATAACGGAAAATGACCGTAACCACCCCGAGGAATAAATAATAAATACAAAAACACACCGTGTGTTCCCGATGGTGTTGATTCTGCTCGCCCTTTTAAAAAAAAAGAAGAAAATATGATCCACAGTTTTTTTATAATAACCATCCAAATTGATGCTCTCCAATTCAGTGATTCTCAACCTTTCTGGTGTTAAGGACCCTTTAAATGCAGACACGTGAGCTCAGAGCCCCGCTGATGGGATCCCTCCATCTGAAAAGAGTTTGGTTGTTGGATTCGATTTTATTTGTAAAGCTCAATAATCACAAATCACACATTTGTCTCAGGGGGCTTTACAGCTGTAATGCATGGAGGACGTCCTCTGTCAACAGGAGGGGGGGGAGGGGGGGGGTTCTGGACCCGTCTAGACCAGAACTCCCCATAAGAGCACAACACGTGTCCATTGAGGACCCCAATGAGGAGACGGAGAAGAAGGATCTCCATCTTTCAACCCATCTTCTAGAGATGTGAAAGCTGCAACAATTAGTTTTCAAGATCAAAAATAACCTCCGTCTGTTCATTTGTGAGGTTTTCTTTCATTACGGCCGCTTGTATCCGCAATCACAATCTTTCTGCCGCCACCAAAAGCTCATAAACGTATGTCTGAACGTACAGGTGAAGATCTGAACGTATATATAGACCTTCACCTATAGGTGAGGGCCTGAACGTATATAGACCTTCACCTATAGGTTAAGGTCTGAACCTATAGGTGAGGGTCTGAACGTATATATATAGGGTCTGAACGTATATAGACCTTCACCTATAGGTTAAGGTCTGAACGTAAAGGTGAGGGTCTGAACGTATACAGACCTTCAGGTGCCTGGAGCTCCCGCCGGGTGTCTGAACTCCCCCTGTACCTCTAGAGACGCTGCTACTTCCTGTGGAAAGAGACCAGCTGAGGTGGTTCAACATCTGATGAGGATCCTGCTGAACGCTTTCCTTTAGAGGCACGTTCAACTGGTCAGAGGCCTCGGGGGTATCGACCCAGAACACGCCGGAGGGATTACATACATCTCATGTGGCCTGGAAACGCCTCTGGGTCCTCCAGGAGGAGCTGGACAGCATTGCTGGGGAGCGGGAGGTCTGGAATACCCTCCTGCGCCCCCTTGACCCTCGACCCAAACCCGGATAAGCGGAAAAAGATAATGGAAGGATGGATTTTCTCTCATTTATATAACTGTACACTGAATATATTTTGCTTTTGAACAAAACTATATTTCCAAACGGGTTTTCCCCGAATATTGTGGCCCTTTCCCCTATTTTCGGACATTTTTAATCGGTTAATCAAGAAGATAACCGGCAGATTAATTGATAATTAATATAATCATGATAGTTGCAGCCCTGAGAGATAAGTTCCTTGATCAAAACTAATATCAGTATATGAAGGATAATCTCCACAGCTGAAAGCTTGTTTTAGCTTCTAAATCCCAAAAGCATGAATTAAGATTTATGTTTTTAACCCATTAGGTGCGTATTACAGGCTTTAAAACACACAGCTGCCCTTTAGACTCTGAAGAGACCTTTTTTAAACACGTGTCAGGATTTAGAATTTTTTTCCAACCAACTTCCAGGAAGTGTGCAAAGGAATAATATCAAAAACTGACATTTTTTCCCATCAAGGTTTATGGTAGCTCTTAAGACTAAAAGGAAGAGGCTAAATACAACTCAGCTATAGCGCTATGCTGTTAATGTGTCATAACATAGATCCATGATTCATACGCAGCTTTTAAGAGTTAGGACGAGTATTTAAAAGAAAAAATATATATTCCCCAAGTGTTTGCATTCACCTTTAATACGTTCTGTTTGTGAGCGATGGCGTCGGCCTCGCGTTGAATATGAATCAGAGGATGAGACGGAGTCGTGATGCTGCTGCTCCTCCGCACTGAGAGGAGTCAGCTGAGGAAGGATCTCACTTTAGACTCAAAACAGATGACTTCCCCCCTCCAGCGGCCTTAAAGGAATCTGAGTCTCAGTTACGGCTGAACTACATGTCCCAGCAGGCATTGGGGTACTTCAGGGTCCCAAAGGAGTTGTTGATCACAAAAACTTTTTCTGCAAATATGCAGCCAGTGTAAATTTGACAAAATAAAACGTGAACTGAATGTTCTACATATTACACCTCAGACTGGTTTGTGTGGATTTATATTATTTATTATTATTTCATTCTAGCTCATTAAAGTCATTAGTTTCATCAAGATGATCCCATGAGAGGAAATCTTCGTAGAAAGTAGACACAATATGTTAATAGGAAAACAGTTTTATTCTGAAAGTCCATACGGAACCGTCTCCACTTACGCGCGCGCGCTTCACGTGCCCCTGAAGTTAACTATGGGTACGTGGTAGGTGACCAGTGGTTTCCCCTGGCGCGCAGACACGTAGTTATATATTTATAGAGATATATAACTAGTATTAAACAGACAGGCCGGATGCATGCGATGCTCCCTCGCCGGCCGGAGTGCGGGGGGAAGCGGGCCGGAGCGGCGCCGCGCAGCGGCTCGGTGATCGACTTCAGGACGGCGGGCACCGATTCGGGCTCCTCCGCGCGCCGCGGCTCCGCCGTGCTGCCGTCGGTGCTCACGTTCCTGGTGATCGTCGCGTCCGGAGGCCTGCTGCTGATGATCGAGAAGGGAATGCTGAGCAGCGTGGAGACGCCTGCGCCCCGGGGGGCCGGAAGGCGGCCGGACATCCTCCCTCGGCGGCGGCCCGGGAAGCAGCTTGGCCCGGCGGCTGTGGACGTGGACGCGCAGGTATTAAGAAAAAGTTTCATGGGTGGATTTTTTTTATTTGATTTGCCTCGTGACTGTGTGCATTGTTTCGCAATGTTTACAAGATCTGTGGGAACAAACTCCGGGATTAAAGGCTCTGCAAGTCCTTTAGTGGGGTTAGTGAGGTTAGAACTATTACAGTTATTATAAAACCTTCTGGTTTGTTATTGTGCTCATTAAAACCCACACATGTGCATTTTGTCATCTTAAATGTGGTTAAAAAAAATACATGAAAGGTTTATAAATGTGTCCGATGCAACCCTCTCATTGTAAATGCACAAAGAGTTGTGTATATTCTGTGTATATTTTGCCTATAAAAACTTTAAAGGGTAACTCCAGCGGTTTAGTGTCGCACTTCGATGATGTCGGGGACTAAAAGAAGCTTTAAAAGAAACTTTTGACTCCTGAACTTTAGTCCCATCATGCAACTTGGTAGTCTTCCTGCCTCACATCTGACAAACCCCACACCTCCGGGTGAGATATGTCTCTATATAAATGAGATAGATAGAGAAAAATATAACTATAAAAGCCCCAAGACGAGATGACATCACGATTGCCGGAATGCACCTTTTTTTAAAAGAGTCACCGATTTGTGTTCCCACTTAGATCCTCCAGGAGATCCGCAACCGGACCATCAGGACCGTGTGCAGCCAGAAGAACATGCCGCACAGCGTGTGGTCCCTGAGCCCGCTGCAGAGGAAGACGCTGCTGCAGCACGTCCTGGTGAACGACCGCTACCACTTCCTGTACTGCTACGTGCCCAAGGTGGCCTGCTCCAACTGGAAGCGGGTGCTGAAGGTCCTGAACGGGGCCCTGGAGAGCGTGGACGTCAGCATCAAGATGGACCACCGCAGCGACCTGCTGTTCCTGTCCTCCCTGAAGCCCGAGGAGATCCGCTACCGCCTCAAGCACTACTTCAAGTTCATGTTCGTGCGCGAGCCCATGGAGCGCCTGCTCTCCGCCTACAGGAACAAGTTCGGGGAGATCAAGTCCTACCAGAAAAAGTACGGCGTGGAGATCGTGAGGCGGTACCGGAAGGACCAAGGTGCCAAGGACGGCGCGGCGGCCGTGACGGGCGACGACGTGACGTTCGCCGAGTTCGTCCGGTACCTGCTGGACGAGGACGCCGAGCGCATGAACGAGCACTGGATGCCGGTGTACAACCTGTGCCAGCCGTGCGCCGTGTCCTACGACTTCATCGGCTCCTACGAGCGGCTGGAGAGCGACTCGGAGCTCGTGCTGCAGCGCGTCGGCGCGCCGCCGCGCGTGCGCTTCCCGGAGCGGCAGACGTGGTACAAGCCGGTGACCGCGGAGACGCTGCACTACTATCTGTGCGGCTTGCCGCAGAAGCTGCTGAGGGAACTCCTGCCCAAGTACATTTTAGACTTCTCCCTCTACGCCTACCCTCTCCCCAACACCACCACTGAACACTGCCGCCATTAAAACGTGCAATATTTTTTATAGTGCTGAGATTATTTTTTATAGAGAATACATTTTTTTTTTTTGGACCTATTTTTTATTCCTAAAGGAAGAAACGGTGTTTTCGTAGCTGTTACAAATTTTCACGTGAGATGTTTCCTCAGAAGAATTTACTACAAAACCACTAAAGCTTGAAATCAGCTGAAAACAAAGAATAAAAAAAAAAGTAAATCACTTCAATTTCAACATTTTCCTGCCACGCACTGTTACAGTAAATGAACCAATGCAGTATATAAATCATGATGTAAATACGGTTGCAAGACCAAACTTTGTATTTTGCTTGTTTCTTCATCGACACGTCGAGGAAGTCGAAGGGTTAAAAGCTTCTTTGTTTCCACCTCCCTCCCTCATAAAACTTTGGACTATTCTAATAAAAATAAAAGTTCAAGTTTAGCGACGCACATCGCTTTTGTATTGCTTTATTTTATGAATAATTTAATAATTTAAACATACACAAAAAAAAGAAAAACACAAAGCCACAGAGTTGAACGAATACTTTTCTTGCTACGTATACGAGGTTATAGTTATAGTAGATTAATTTCCAGGAGAACTAAACTCACAAAGCTGGATCCGAATTCTGAGAGCGGACGGAGAAGTCGGAGAGGAGAAATAAAAATGTGTTTGAATGTCGGGTCACATCGGTTTGAGTGGAGCAGCCAGGCGTGATGTCACAGAGGTCAAGCGTGATGTCACAGAGGTCAGGCGTGTTGTCACAGAGGTCGCTGCAGGAGAACGAACGCCTTATTAAGACTTACGGAGACCGGCACTAAAAATGTCCAGAAGCTTCTAAAACTTAAAAGCTTCTGGTGGTTTCCGACTCGCTCATCAGATCCCTCACTCGTCCGTCTCTCGAGCCGTTAGTCCTTGAAGCTCACGCTTCTGAAAAGAGAAAGAAATATGTGTTTCGTTAATATTTTCAAAAGAGTTTTTGATGAAATAAGGCAGAAGAGTTGATAAAAACATTTATTTTGTATTCAAAAGTTTAAAAGGAGAACTTTCGGTGACTAATGTGACTAACAGTTGTTTTTAATTGGTCCAGGGTCGAGCCACAACTTGGACACAAAATATGGTCGAGGTTGAAACACCAGCTAAATTCCTGGATTGCAAATCTAAACCAAAAAGAAAAACATTGACCCCTAAAAAGATGAATAAAACGCAGCGGAGTCGTCTCGGTGCCAGAAGCCTCACCTTTCTGCCGACCGGTCGGCGGAGCGGCTGAGCGTCCGGAGGATGGAGCGCTCCGGGGAGGCGTGGCGAGACCCGGAGGAGGCGTCGAGGGACGACGAGCTCTGCAGCGACGAGAAGGAGACGCCCTGCCTGCGCATCTCCTGCACGGCCCGCTCGCTGAGGACGGAGGAGAGGACGGAGGAGAGGACGGAGGAGAGGACGGAGGAGAGGATGGAGGAGAGGACAGGAGGAGAGGACAGACATTTATTTTATAAAAAGGGGGCTAAAACACCATTTCTTCAAAACTTGACTTCAAAAGAAGTGAAAAACTAGCTAACATTGGGAATCAATCTAGTTTCTTTGCATCAACTACGCTACTAATGAAGTCACAAAGCTCAACTAGTCACAAAGCGAATATAAAACACCGTTTCGTGGTCAAACAGACGCGTCTGCTTTGTGCTGGCGTCAGAGTTCAAAGGTCAAGCTCACCGCTCGAAGCGCTCGCTGGTCAGCTGTCTCCTCAGAACGTCCATCTCCGTCTGCAGCTGGGAGACTCGGCCGCGGAGCTGGGACACCTCCCTGGCATGCTCCACGCTGCGTGCATCCACAAACAAACAAACAAATCAGAATCAACATGTCAACAATATATATTAAAAAAAAAAGGGGGCGGGGCATTTATTTGAGTCTCCCAGCTGGAGCCGACATGTTGGATGTTTACGTTTTGCTGTCGGCCAGGGTCAGCCGGTCACGCATGACCTTCAGCTCCGACTCCCTCTCGCTGGCCGTCAGGTGGGTTTGGAACTCCTTGTGCCGGTTGGAGGAGAGAAGAGTCTCCAGGTTACGGACCGTCAGCCTCTCGCTGGCCAGCTGCTTCTTCAGAACCTCCGCCTCCGACCGAACATCCTCCAGTTCTCCTGTGACCTAGAAAATAAAAAAACAACAGGATTGTATTTACAGAAAGCAGAAATAAGGAATCCCTCTTAGACACTACACGTATGAACCTTCAGCTGAAAACACCCCGACTGAGAACTCTGCAACAAAGTTATTGTTATGACTGTAATGGTATCTGTGCATTCATAGTAGTGTCTCTGAGCACCAGGGTCCCTTTAGAACAGTGATTCTCAACTGGTGGGTCGCGGACCCGTTTTCACGGGCCTTTGCCTGGACAAAAAGAAATTGGATTTTTTTAATCCTGTGGTTTTATTTTGAAGGGGATTTTTTTCTGCAGCGGAGGGTCGTCTATTCACACTTTTTTGTCGGCTCTGGTTTCGACTTTGGCTTCGTTTTGCTCTGGTCCTCCATGTTTTCAGCAGCATTGCTGCTACGTTCCACTTTGTTTGAGTTTTTCAAGGCGGCGGTGATTGACAGGTGATGACAGGGGGCGCGTGCCAGGTTGGGTCAAACCATCCCGATATGGGGGAGACTCTGGGTTTTTAGGATGATGAAATTGAATAGCCTACTGAATATAAAATTCAGCTTATGAACTTGCACTTATATTTTATTGAAAATGTATTAAATAAATATTTTTAAAGGATTTTTTAAATCGATGCTAATTTTAAATATATATCTTTTTTTAAATCTTCACGTACCCCCGCCATTTTACAGCATAGAAGAACACCGTGACCCACGAAATTAGTTTTCTAATCAAACATGGCGGAACGTAAGTACGACACCGACTACATAAGATATGGGAGGGGTTGGGGGGGGTGTGGGTCGCGGCTTGTCATTAAGGGGTGATGGTGGGTCCCACAGCGAGACCAGTTGAGAACCACTGCTTTAGAAAACCTCATTGCACTGCAGCAGGGTCTGACAGTCTGCCCCTCTCAGTCATGGTTCTGGTTCTCCCGTGCCCCCCCTCTCTGCGTCTGTCCACAGTGGACTGGTGCTGGAGGCCCCGCTGGAGTCTGAGCTGAAGGAGGTTCTGGTGAACCTGCATGATGTCATCTGGTTTCACCAGAATCCGATCCGGTGGCTCCGATGAGGAGCTTTAAGAAGAACTCTCTAGAACCAGACCATCTTCTCTCTGGTGGTCTGGTTACTGATGGAGGTCTATAGAGGACCAGGACTACACTGAGGTCTAAAGAGGACCAGGACTAGACTGAGGTCTAAAGAGGACCAGGACTAGGCTGAGGCCTATAGAGGACCAGGACTACACTGACTGGTTCAGGACCAGGTAAAGGTTCCTCACCCTCTCGAGGTCCATGCTCCTGGAGGTGAGCTGACGTACAGTGAGCTCCTTGCCAGAGTCCAGCTTGACGCAGAGCTCCCTGACGGAGGCCAGATCCGAGAGGAGCGCCGCCTTCTCCCCCTGCGTCTTGTGCACCTCCTCCTCCAGCCGGGACATCCCGCGCAGCAGCGACGACACCTGGGCCTCGTAAGCCTGCAGGGCCTGCGTGTGCTTTGGGGAGAAAGGTACATCCATCACACGCCGGTTTAGAGACACCCGACGCCCCTGAATGTCTCTCCCACCCGGTGACACGCCCCGCGGCTCACCTGCTGGATCTCCCTCCCCTGGTGGCCGACGGTGTCGCGCAGGTGTCTGCGCTCCGTGTCCGAGGAGAGCAGCTCCAGGCGGATGGAGTTGTTGAGGCCCTCGGCCTGCTGCAACTTCTGCTCCTGCTCCTCCACCTCCGTGTGGGCCGTCCTGAAGCGCTCCAGCAGGTCCCGGTTCTCCTGCTCCTGTAGGGGAGGAGGGGAGGGGGGGGGCACCAAGCGGTCAGCTTGAGGGAGCACGGGGGCGACAGCACCTGCTGTAGGAGAGAGGTCCCTCTTACCTTCATGGCCATCACTTTCTCTATCCGGGACACTTCCGAAATGTAAGAGTGGACCCTCAACTTCAGCTCGTCCTTCTCATGCAACGCCTCCTCCATCTCCACGTGTACGGCCTGCACGCACGCACACACACGCACACACAGTTAACCCCTCGTCGCCCCCTTCTTTACTCTCTTGGTACACATCCTCTCAGAACCACCGTACCTGGTTCTCCCGGGTCATCGTGGCCAGGTCCTCCTGCAGCCTCCGGTTCTCTCGGGCGGTGATGTCCTTGTCTCTCCGGAGTCCGGCCAGCTCCTCGTGACCGGCGTCCAGCTGTCTCCTCAGGCTGGCGATCTCCCTCTCGCGGCTGTTTAGCGCCCCCTGCAGCTGACTGCGAGGACCACACCACTAAAACACATCAGCGCACCGCTTCTGGTACGAAAGACTTCGTGGTGAGATTTAAAAAGCCAACGCGGAGCTCTGAGAGAACATTACTCACGCTAGAGAGGTGTCCAGGTTTGTGACTGTGAGTCTCACATCTTCAAGGGTCTGTTCCTGCGTAAATACATAAAACATTATGCCTCATTAGTACTCTTTAGGCACAACTCATCACCCTTCTCAAAGGACAGCAGCTAATACAATACTCACATGTCCAAGTTACTAGTCGATGTAATCATTCCACCTTTTGTTTCCCCAAACAGTAACAAAAAAAAAAAGGAGAATTTTGTTCTAAATATTCGGTCAATTTGGAAGATATTCATTTGATTTGACTACCAACAACTTATGAAGTGTTAATGTTCATAATCTTTGGGCGGACTTGGAAGAGAATATCTGGATTCAGGAAGTTATAATAAAAATCAATTTAATAAAAGTTGGTAATACAGTGCATAATTCTCAGCTGAGGGTTCATAAGCCAACCGCGGTCCACAGACACTCAACAGAAGCCTGAAGAGAGTTACTGTCTGTGCACATTGACCTAAGAGAGCCTCGAACTGACCAGTACATTTGATAATAGTCCAGTAAAAATGTGCATCGTCGCCTCTCATTGGCTCAGTTTTGTAGCGTGGATTTGGTTAAAGTTTTATGATAGTAGAATCAATGATTTCGGTTGGTTTAGAGCTGGTGCAAAGGTCTCTCACAGACCTACCGGCACTTGAAGTCATCTCTCCTCCCTCTCGTAAAGTATATCCACTTCTCCTGAGGAGTTGTTTTATTGCCCTTTGTGTTGATCTTGGAGACTTCAGTGTCTTCATCCCCCTCTCCCCTCTCTCATTCCATGCATACCTGAACTAAGTCTAAGTAAGAAACTCAATGTGGCTTTCTGCTATGTTACGCATACTCCTTCCCATAAGGCTCGCTATTCCTTATTAATTATCCTTTTTAAGTATCGTAATTTATACATAGACATTCCGTATTTACAAGTGTAAGTCATTTTATTTTATTACAACCTAACAGAAGCCTCACATTAACTTCAACACAAACTTAAGAATGCATTTTTTTTTTTTACACTGTGGATTTTGTCCTCACCACTTACCGTCCATTGGAATTAGACCTTTTCATTTCATTTCGACCTCCTTCATTGTACATTTGGGGCGTGCGAGTATTATTTTCAGAAAGACCCGGAGTGATTAAAAGCGTGTGACCGTGACGAGGTTGCTCTACCTTTTTAGACAGCTCCTCCTGGAGAGCGACCAGTCTTTCGGTCTTCTCGTCCACCTCGTCCTGCAGAGCGTCCTTCTCCCGGTCCAGAGCGGCGATGGACTTCTGGAGAGCGGACGCCTCCTCCTTGTGCTTGGAGCCGCGCTGACTCAGCCCCGCTGTCGAGACAAAGCGGAACTCAAGCAAACAAAAACCAAAACACACGAGTCACACCGACCAACTCGTGGCGCTCCATCCCGAAACCTCGTTAAAATAACATCCAGCAAACACTCACCTATCGTCTCCTCCAGCTGGGCGATGTGCTGGTGGGCGGCGTGCAGCTCGTTGGCCTTCACAGACAGCCGGCGCTGGGTATCAGACAGCGACTGCTCCATCTGCTCCTGCAGCAGCCTGCAGACGGACGACAACAAGCCCTGATCATCGCCAGTCCAGGATATACAATATGTCGTTATATTATTTATTTTCCTACGGTCTGAGTTCTGCACGCTGCCGGCCTCCAGATGGTTTGTTTTGTTTGCTGACCAGCAGGTGATAATAACTGAGGTTGATCACTGCCTGTATGTTTAGCATCGGGGTGTCTCCCCCCCCTCCCCCTTCCCCCTCCCCCTCCCCTCAACACGAACCTGAGAGCGTTGGACTCGGCCCTCTGGTGGGACACCTCCTCTGCATTCAGGACCAGAGCGGCGGACCGAACCTTCAGCTCGTCCTCCGCAGCCGCCCGGTTCTCCTTCAGCAGACACACCTGAGACCGCAGGTCCAGCCTCTCGCGCTCCAACTGCACCCAAAAGTAAATAAAAATGATAAATAAATCACACGATGTGCCAGGGATCAAAGGGACATTTCAGACTCTTGTATGAAGAGATTGACTAAAACATCCAGCAGGCTCACACTCTGCAGGGCGTCCTCCAGGTCCAGAACCCTCCTCTGGTCCGCCTGCCTGTCTGTGAGAGACGCCGTCTGGGCAACCTGCAGAAAAGTGTGTTAGTCTCAACACACTCAAGTTACACAACTAGTTCACAACACAATGAGGCATCGAAGGATTCTTTTCATTATCGGTTCACCTGCAGACGTTTTTTTAATTCATTGATTTAGGAAAACTGTGTTATTGTGGTTGTAGAAATGTAACTTATGGTTCTGTTAGATTGCTGCTCGAACGCCCCGTTGATACAGCGGAGAGAACGAGTCACAAACGATCCTACGCAGCCTAATGAGAATTACATGAAACTAATATTATCAGCGTAGCCGGATCTTTATCTGCAACTGTGCAGAAATACTGACTTTAAACACAATAAATAGACGAATTGACTTTACGTTACAGCCGTAAAACTGATGGTTCATTTGAAATATCAGAAGATACTGAAAAAAGGCCGAGATGATGTCGTCTTCTTCATGTTTTGGACAAACAGTCTAAAACCCTAAAATATTCAATTCACTATAAAAGAAAAACAGCTAATATTCACAAAAATGACAGAAATGCCTGAACAAAAATATCAAAAACTCTTGCTGATTAACTTTTTGTTAATGCGATTTCTAAAACTACCTGACAGAATCAATAACAGCCCTATTGGCTCCAGCCTGAACAAGTTTATACATCACAGAACTGGAGAAAACGGTATTTTACAGTTGACGACGTATCCACGGACCACACCGATGCACAGAAACGACGGACGAACCTTCACTCGCTCCGCCAGCGCGTCTCGTTCCGCCGTCAACTGCCGGATTCTGACTTCGGCCCGTTTGACCTCCTCCTCCAGCACCACGAGGTCCGCTGACGCGTCCGTCCTCCGGGCCGCCTTTAGGTCCTCCTGAGCCTGAGTGGACAACAAAAACAAAAACACTTGGGTCCTTAAAGAGTGTTTTAAAAAGGAGAAGCTTCCCACCTGGTGGAATAAAGTTTTAAAGCACACTGACTTGTTTGAAGAGGGTTCTGAAGCGGTCTCTCTCAGAGCTGAGGCCCTTCACGTTGTCCTGGATGTCCTCCATGTGCCGCTCAAAGTCCAGCAGAGCCGCTTTCAGCTCGTCTCTCTCCTTCACTAAACGCAGCAGCTCCGTCTCTTTAACGGACCCCTGAACACACGACGCCATTACATGCTCGTTACATACTCGTTACATACTCGCTACTACTCGTTACATACTCGCTACATACTCGCTACATACTCGTTACTACTCGCTACTACTCGCTACATACTCGCTACTACTCGCTACATACTCGCTACATACTCGTTACATACTCGTTACTACTCGCTACTTACTCGCTACCTACTCGCTACATACTCGCTACATACTCGCTACATACTCGCTACATACTCGTTACATTCTCGCTACATACTCATTACATACTCGTTACTACTTGCTACATACTCGTTACATACTCGTTACATTCTCGCTACATTCTTGTTACATTCTCGTTACATCAGGATCATCGGAAAAATCGAAATCTGTCAGACTAAATAGTGAGTTTTATTCTTCTTTCCGTCTCGTACCCTCGACGCTCTGGACCGAGGACTCCTGCCCCGGCTCGGACTCCGAACGGGGCTGGAGTCCAGACCGCCGGCCCCTCTGGCCCTTTTGTAGCGGTCGGCCTCCTGGCGATAGTAATCCCTCTCCTCCTCGAGACTCCTGACGAACGCATCCAGCCGCGACGGGGAGCGCTCCCTCCCACACACGCCGTGTTGAGCCCGCATGGTCTCCAGCTCCAGCACCAGCTCTTTTTCTGGGAACAAGTCAGTGACACATGAATGTAGCTTATTTATTTATTTATTTTATCTGCAGGTCTCTTTCATTCCGTTTAAAGCTGCTGTTTCTGCACAGTTATAGATAAAGAGCCGGTCGGGGGGTTAAAGTAAGATTACTAGAAAATATCCCGGGTTTGTGCGGGCGGGGGAATAAGCAACGTTCCAAGCCAGTTATTAAAAAAATTACAGAAACATTGCGTATAATAGTCTAGGTGTTCTCAATCTTTTGAAAGTTAAGGAATCCCCTTTCCCTAATTAATGAGAACAAAAACAAACTTAACGCTTGCAGGTTGTCTCCTACACCACGTTTTTTTCTTTCATTTAAAAAATAAATAAATAAATAAATAAAACACAACAACGATCCGTTTTGCGTCACTGCATCCGAGGGAACGACAGCCAACGTGGCAGAATGTGTTTGTCTCCACCCGACGATGCGTTTACGATCGTCGTGGTGATATTCAGACGTAACTGGTCACGGAAATGATGTAGATGAATGTAAATAAACTAAAATAATATATTAAATCCAACCATTTGGCCGTTCACGCTCCTACATGTACTTATGTTGACAAAACCGACGATCTGTATTCATGAAAGAAATTTAATTAAAAGATTAATTTATTCCAATGAATCACTGTATTTAAATTGAGGATTGTATTCCGAGTATTTTCTTTTTTTTGGGGGGGTTTTAAAAGCATTGGTTACAGCTCAACATTAAGGAAAGGTTTTCATAGTTTCTCACCAGCCGCCATCGTTTTCTCCATTTTGTCCTGCAGCCTGAGCTTCTCCTCCTCCAGGAAGTTCAAGAGTCCCTCCGTCTTCTCCTTCTGCGTGTTGAGGTCCACCAGCGTGTCTCGGAGGCGGTCTTTCTCAAAGTCGCCCTCGGACTGCTCCTTGGTTCAATCGTTGACGACACGGGGCAGATGTTTACCGCTTACGTTCACCGAAGAACGTCAGTTAAGACACTAAAATGCATTCGCGTTCCAATAAATGAAGTATTTTCTCGACGTACCCTTCTTAACTTTGTGATGATGTCCTCCAAGTCTTCGATGGTTTTCTGTTGCCTCTGAAGTTCTTTCTGTTGAGAAACAAGAGGTTTCTTTTCACGTAGTCGCAGCGTATGGTAATAGTAGAGTAATGCTTGTTAGTGAGTTACATGCTGAATGAACATGTGACGTGTTGGTTCCTGCTGTTCTTACTTTGGCCTCCTGCAGCTCCATGTCGGCGCTCTCCAACACGTGATCCTTGTCCATCTCCAGCCGCTTGGCCAGGTGGTCGACGTGCGTCAGCTCGTCGCACAGCTCCAGGTTCTTCAGAGACAGATTGGCCACTTGGGTGGAGGCGTCCTCCTTCCTCTGCTGCAGCGCCTCCAGCTGCTGGTCCAGAGTCCTGTTGGTCTCCTGGAGGTACTCGATCTGTGGAACACAAGAAGCAGGATCTGGGGCCTCAAGACCAGGTTCGCGGCTCTGTTGGAGGATCTCCGAGCGCCTCGTGTTCCGGAGAACAGGGCGAGGCTCCCGTGTGACCGTGAACGCTTGCCTGAAGGTTGAGATGGGCGATCAGCTTCTCGTTGCTGAGGCTCTGAGCCTCGAGGGAAATCACGTCGTGAGGTCGTCCCCCGTGGAGAGCACGGTTCATGCGCTCGATCTCATTGTCCCGCTCCTCCACCTCAAGGAAGTGTTGAGAAAACAGGTTTGGTCACATCTGACATGTCGCAGTGTTAAAACACGTCTAGTTTTAATGCATCTCTCACCTGTGTGTTCAGGTGTTTTATAAATTCTTGAGCGTTGTCCAGGTCTAGTTTGACCTTCATGACGTCATCCTGAAGCTCGTGAATTCTACAAATAAAACAAATGACAGCGAGTCGCTGAAGCAAGTGTCTCACACAGCGTCTCTCAACGGTGCAGCTCGGCCGTCTACGGAGAGGAAAACAGACCTTCCGTCCGCCATCTGCAGCAGGTCGGCGACGTACGGATCATCGGGCTGCGACACCGGATACGCCGACGTGGAGGAGGTCGGCACGAGCTCGTCGATCTGCATCCTCTGCCGTCTGAACGGGATGCTGCGCTTCTTCCCACCTGTGAGAGGAGGAGAGGAGAGGAGGAAAGGAGAGGAGAGGAGGAGAGGAAAGGAGGGGAGAGGAGAGGAGAGGAGGAGAGGAGAGGAGGAGGGTCCCAGTCTTCAGCTCACTTTTACATTTTTTTGGCTGCTCTTTAAAAATCTACCAAAGTCCCGTGTCACTCTTCAGTGCGTCGCCACGGCGACATGGTCGGGCCCTCGGCGTTACCTGGCGTCTGCACCACCGCCTGCATGTTCTTCTCCTGCAGCTGCTGGATGCGCTCGGCCTTCGCCTTGCCGTCCTTCTCCAGGCAGCGGACTTTGTGCACATACTGGTTGTTTAAGAACTTCAGGTCAGACGTCTCGTGGACCAGCTTTCTGACGTGGGTCTTGAGCTCTAAAACGAGACAAGGCTGCGTCACAGTGTGTGTGTGTGTGTGTGTCAAGGATGTCAGAACATGTTTCAGACTACATCACAGCTCACCCCTGCTGACGCGGTCCTTCTCC
The DNA here is from genome assembly GCA_016806645.1 of Ophiodon elongatus. Classification (NCBI taxonomy): domain Eukaryota; kingdom Metazoa; phylum Chordata; class Actinopteri; order Perciformes; family Hexagrammidae; genus Ophiodon; species Ophiodon elongatus. Next base: position 563,241 of record JACSYO010002018.1, read on the forward strand.
TCCTTCAGCTTGAGAAGCTCGAGGTGCAGCTCGTTGTTCTCCCTGACCACTCGGGCGTTCTCCGCCCTGTACGGCTCCAGAAAAGCGTCGACGTTCCGACTTTCTTTCTCGGTTTTCCCCGCCGACAGTTTGGCATTGCGCAGGCTTTCGGTTGTGTGGACCAGGTCACTGTAACGCAGAGGAAAACACGTCTGAGGAACATGGCGTCACCTGTAGTTGACCGGCTGACATGACAGGAAACAGTTGTGATGTTTAGAGGTGTTTGTGTGAGGTTCTTCTCCAGAGTCAGAGTTTCACTACAGCAGATGGAGCAAAGTAATGTTCTGCTGTGGACGTATTTTAGACTCCTAAAAGAATCTATATCAGTTTAAGTGAACGCTATATTTAGAATATCTTCACCTCTTCACCTTGATGTCAGACAGACCTTTCTGAGGGGAACTGAAGCTGTTATCTATGTTCTCTTAAACACACCAGACTCCATTCACAAAAACAGTGATTTAACCTCTCAGGACACAGGAGCTGCTGCTCTACTGCTGCATCCACCTGGTAGTGTGTTTGTGTTGTTGGGAGACTTTGGTGTTTTAAAGGGTTAATTCAGATTCACCAAGGTCTCACAACAACACCACAAACCACCAGATGTACTCAGCAGTAGAGCAGCAGCTCCTGTGTCCTGAGAGGTTAAATCACTGTTTTTGTGAATGGAGTCTGGTGTGTTTGAGAACACAGATGGATTCAGTTCCCCGGCTGTCTGACAGCGAGGAAAAGTGGTGCAAATATTCTGTTAGGAGTCTAAAATACGTCCACAGCAGAACATGAGTTTGCTCCCGTGCTGGTTCTCCTGTCTGAACCTGTAAAAGGACAAAAGACAGATGGAAGGCTGCACCTGAACAGCTTCTCCACCAGAGGCAGGGACTCTATCCCCAGCGGGCTCCTGTAGCCCAGCTGGTCCAGACGCTTCCTCAGGTTCACGAACTTCCTCTCCGCGTTGTTGTTCATGTCTGCGGCCCCAAAAGTCACGTGACACCTAGTAATCAACAAGACAAGGCCAGTTTATTTGTTTAGCACAACAACAAGGCAATTTAAAGTGCTTCACATGAAACCATGAAAAGCATCAAAACACAACGCAAAAAAAACATTCGTAAAACATAAATAAAAAAAAAATAAAAAATATATATACAATAAAAGTTGCAGTGCAGTTTAAGAAATAAAATACAGTGAAATGCAGAAATCAATTAATATCCTTCAATCTGGTTCAATTAAAGGCGACAGCAAACAGAAATAAATAAACAAAACAATGTATTAAAACAAACTCAAGACACTTTGCAAACATTTCTCTCAAGAACATAAATATTTAAAAATACACATGACATAAATAAACCATCAAATAGTGAATTCTAAGGACTAGTGTAGAGTCGAAAATGTAACTAGCAGCTGGTTAACCACGTATTCTAACTAATACTAGTCGCTACGTCACTCGGCGGTCTCGCGGGCTAATGAACCGATGACAACACCGTGTGGGTAATGACCGAGTTAACGTTAGTTTGGTCGGTTACGAGCTCCGGTAACGGGCGTAGTCTGGACTCACCGACACGTGGTCTCCTGGCGGTTGGTCAAAGTGACGTCAGCTCGACGTAACCAACGTCAACGGCTCTTGTTGTCGGTAAGTCGCGCCAGAATCCGCGCCGTTCTCCGTTAAACACGTTAGGAGATCATCAACAACAACAACATCCTGCTGCTGCTGTGAGTCGACGTGTTTTTCGCGGGTAAAAAGGCGGTTTGAAATCCGGTTGGACTTCCGGTTTGGGGGTTCGTCACCATGGAAGCGAGAGCTGCTGAGAGGCATGTTTTGAGAGCCGGCGTCGTCCGGGTGCAGGAAGGCGGAGTCTATTTATTTTTATATTATACATATATACATACATTTTTTTTACTCCCTGATTTGAAAGTATTTATTTTTTGATGAATAAATAAATTGTCTGATTTCATGTTGTAAATGAAAACAATGAAAACAATAAATAAATATGAAAACAATGAAAACAATAAATAAATATGAAAACAATAAATAAATATGAAAACAATGAAAACAATAAATAAATATGAAAACAATAAATAAATATGAAAACAATAAATAAATATGAAAACAATGAAAACAATAAATAAATATGAAAACAATAAATAAATATATATATATATAAAAAAATATTCCAGGCTGAACATGTTTCCTCCTCTTTGTTTACCTTTTCTTGTTTACATCTCCATGCTTCCACTGGTTACTGTTTAATGACACAGTGCAATGCATTGTGGGTATTTATCTGATCTTATCCTCCCCTTTGTTTACGTTTCCATGCTTCCACTGGTTACCCAGTGTTTAACGACAGTGCAATGCATTGTGGGTAATTCCTTTGGGCAAAGTCTGCATCTCATGCTGATTCACAGAAAGCGTTCATAAAGGACTCAAAATGTCTGAGAGACTCAAACACTCAAGGCTGGAATAAAGAGCGACGGTCACGTGCTTAACAACAAAACAACAAAATAACTCTACGTTCTAGACACGTCAGTGAATGGATTGGCAGCAGCAAATTTATTATGTACATGTGGCATAAAGAAACAATACAAACAATACAAACGATTAAGTATTTAGAGCGCACACACAGTCACCGCTGTCTAGTGTGCAAATCCCTTTCATTAAAATACACAAAAACAACAAACACACACAGTACAGGATAGTTAGTGAGTAGCTGGTGTGTCATCAGCCAACGTGAGGCAGGAAGGGACCCAGGCAGCGGGACTAGTGCGACTGAGCGATGCTGGAGAAGTACTCCAGCATGTCCTGGATGGTGAACTCCATGGTGATGCCGGACCCGGGGTAGCACCGGCCGATCAGGTCCTCGAAGTGCTTGTACTGGCGGATGAACTCGTCCTGCATGGAGTGCCACACCACCTGGTGGGAGCGAGTCGGACACGGGGAGGCGGTTCAGACACGAGGAGGAGGAGGAGTCACAAAGCAGCAGTTTCATAGTAAAATAAAAGAGAGTCCTCACCTGGAGCAGACTTTCCTCTTCACACAGATGTTTGTCCACCTTCTTGTAGAGGTTGTCGAGTCCCTTCTTCACCTCCTTCCCGGGATACTCTTTGATGACTTTACGCAGCTCTTGTTTGTTGAAGGCCAGCTGGTAGCTCACCTCCTCCTCGCGAACGCCCTGAGCCACGCGGGCCTCGACTCCTTCAAAGAAATGCTGTGGGTGGGGGGGGGGGGAGAAGAGATAGCAGATCATTGCATTGAATAAAACCTCAAGAACAGAGAGGTCTTCAACAGGGGGTCCGCGGAGGTACTGCAGGGGAGTCGTGACATTTTTGGTTGGACAATTTCTTTTTAAAAAAAAAAAAAAGAAGACATACATACATACATACATACATACATACATACATACATACATACATACATACATACATACATACATACATACATATATATCCACAAATTTAAATGTCTTTAAATAAACTTTAACCCAACACATTGTAGCAAATGGAGGCAGAAAATGTTATCTTTCAGTAAATAAAACGGCCACCCTACTAACTGGACCTTCACATGTTTAAAATATAAACATATATAAACATGGATATATGAACCTGTGTGTTATTTGAATAGCTTCGTATTGAATGCACAATAACAAGGTGTGTGTATACATGGCACTAGGCCCAGTTTAATATAAAACACAACTTTATACAATATATATAGTAGGGGGCCCTGCTCCATCTCTCTCAGTTTTGGGGTCCTGAAAAGCGTTGAAGACCCCTGCTCAAGAAGAACGGAGGGACTTGGGGAGGACTCCCCGACTTACATTGAGTTTCTCCAGCGGCTGGCCCAGAGAGTTGATCACGTAGGACTGCAGGTGGTCCGTGTACTTGTGCTTGGCCTCTCGCCGCTCCGCCTCCAGGCAGGAGATCTTCAGACGCGACAGCGTGGAGAAGATGTGGTGGAAGTTCTCCATCATCACGACGTCCCGTGGCGTCTTCTGGCTTTCGTTGGCGACCTTCTCCACTAAAAACAACAACAAAAAAAAAATAAAAACAATATTCGGGAGTTTGTTTGCGGGAGGGATCGCATCGTCTACAGCCAATCAGGACCACGCAGCGGTCTCACCGTTCATGAAGACGGCCCTGATCAGTTTGACGTAAGCCTTGTCCAGGTCCCCTCGGCGCTCGGCGTTACGGAAGATTGTCTCGGCCAGCTCGGCAAACTCCTCGAACCCGGTGACGAAGAGGAGGATGCCGACTTTGCTTTTCTTGGAGATCTTCACTTCCTCCATCTGTCTGATCTGAGCCGACTGTGAGAGAAAAAGACAACGTCGTATTAAAAATTCATAGCACATAAAGTCGCGCTAGGTGAGTTAGCGGTATCAGGTTAGCTTCCTTCTGGGTGGTGATTCGGTTGACGGGTGTAGTTCGGTAGAAAGAAAATAGTTCCGACATGAAACTGCTCACAACAAGCGCTGAGGAAATGTTTTGCCACAAGCAGAGTGCCATCAAGCTCCATTATAGTGGGTTCTGAAGAGTAAAGTGAAAGCTTCATGTCTTAAAGCTGCATTCTCTCTCCTGACCACCAGGGGGCGACTCCTCTGGTTGTATAGAAGTCAAAGCTTCATGTGTTAAAGCTGCATTCTCTCTCCTGACCACCAGGGGGCGACTCCTCTGGTTGTATAGAAGTCAAAGCTTCATGTGTTAAAGCTGCATTCTCTCTCCTGACCACCAGGGGCGACTCCTCTGGTTGTATAGAAGTCTATAGAAAATGACTCTACTTCTCTCTTGATTTATTCCCTCAGTAAACATTGTAAACATGAGTTTATGTCTCAATCTCTAGTTTCAAGTCTTCTTCAATACAGCATGATGTTCATTTAGTAAATTATGGTCCATTTAGAGTCAAACAGACCATAAAGCAGGGTATGCTTTAGGGCGGGGCTACAAGATGATTGACAGGTCTCTACCAGAGACTATACGCCGTCTCTAAGTCACTCCTCAGTCCACATATGGTCACTTCCTGTTCACAAAAATCCAAGATGGCAACGGCCAAAATGCCAAACTCTAGGCTTCATAGCATCGGGCCACAAACCGATGAGCGACGTCATGACGACTACGTCCACTTCTCATATACAGTCCACGGAGTTGCCAACACTCGGCAACTCACACCAAAACAATCTAGATCGATAAATAACACGAGAGGAAATCTGCGTTTCTGTCCCTTTAAGCACAGAAAAGAATACTTCGTCTCTCGTCAAAAAGTTTTTGGACTCTACTCACAATGCATTTGTCAAAGTTCCTCTTGACAGTGACCAGCACGTTGCCCAGGGTGGTGCTGAGGTACGAGGCCGGGTCCACGTTCTCGGCCGTCCACACGTGGTGACTCATCTTCACCAGCATGTAGAGGGAGTTGAAGCTGTCGATCTTGTCGCCCAGGGCGATGAGACTGTTGAGCTCCGTCTCGATGCTCTGAAAGATCTTATTCATCATCAGCCGCACGAGGTCTTTCCTTCAGTCACAGAAGTGAAACGAACACGTCAACAGGGAAAGGGATTATTTCATGGGACAACGTAAAACGTAATAAAAAGGGTTATTTTTGCAGCAGAAGGACTCACTCCGAGGACAAAGACTGTCTGTGTTCGGCCTGGGGAGGAATCCTCGACGGCGTGCCTCCGTCCATTTCCTCCGTCTCCGGCTGTCAAGACGAGAAACAGAAAAACGTGACAAATCCGAACAAACATGATGATGACGCCGCACCGCGTCGTCTCTGAACCGTGTCACGACGTCCAGCGAGGGACTGAGGTTCACCTGAGCGAGGGGCGGCAGGACCGCCGGGTGCTGCTGCAGCTTGAAGAACTTGCTGATGAAGTCTTGTTCGGCCAGACACAGAGGCTCCAGCTCACTGAGGACCTGCTCGAAGATCTGCAGGAGAGAAACATACGCTTTTAATTCAGAGCAGCACGAGTACAAACATAGTTTCATAATATTTTACCTTCTGAACCGAACTTAACATAGCAAAACCTCATTGATACACATTCATCACATACTGCAATTATTATACTTACATGTTTCATACATTTATCAGAATTAACTTTTTATTGTTTTGTTAAGTCCGTTATCTGTTGTGAAAGAGATCCAAAAATTTAAATGGGATTATCTTAGCTAAATAAATAATAAAAGAAGATAAAATAAATAACTGTCTTCCAACCAAGAAATTGACCAAATTCTGAATAAAAAAAAAAACACAACTAATATATATATATAAAACATTTTTTTAATTTTTCTTTATTTATTTAATATATATAAATAAAATAAATTTAAAAAAGAAAATATATATATTTATTTAATTTATTTATATATATTAAATAAATTAAAAAAATGTTTATATATATATATATATATGAACTGGAGGCTGTTTGCACGGAGAGGAGAGGAGAGGTCCAAATGTAAATAGTTCATTATTTTGAACATGGAGCCTCAATGGTTTTTCTGATATTGGTAACACAAAAAATGTTGGATATGCAGATTCCATTGTTTGCATAATAAATTATCGAAGAAGTTCAACTTATGTAATTTCTTTTTTTTTTTATGATTTATGGCGTAATAACTATGTTATAAAAAGACGATATTCTCTCCCAACTTTTAGCCACGATTGTGCCGTTTTCGTCGGAGGTGCAGGACTTTAATTATTTCGGTGAAAAAACAAACAAGGAAACAGAGTAAAAATCTGTCACCTTGTCAAACTTGGTCCTGTCAGCCACGTCCAGGTCGGAGGCGGACATGTTGCCCATGTCCAGCAGCGAGGACGACTGGGAGCGCCGGCTGTTGGAGCCCTGCACGGTCAGCTTGTTCAGGCTCGAGGTCGAGCCCGTCAGCTTCCCGGAGCTCCCGTGGAGACCTAACGGACACGTCATGCGGTCAGTCGGAGTCAGAGGCGTTTTTAAAAAAAAAAAAAAAATAAATAAAAAAAATTAAGTCAATTATGAAACTATTACGCAACAAAATGATCCCAAAACAACATGGGTATCAAAAGGTTAGCTCTCATCATGTGACTGTATGGTACAAACCAAAGCCGGTGCGTGGCGAGGTTAATGGTTCGGCTGGGCCTAAAGTGTGTATGTGTCGGGGTTGGCGAAGGGGCGCCGGAGCGGAAGGTTTCCCTTTTAGTGCGGCTGTGTGAGGCAGAGTGGTGAGAAGCAGAGTGGAATAGCTCGTTTCCGAAAAAGGTCGTACTTACTCTCCGTTTCCTGTTTGAGTGCACTCTCTTTCCGCGGAAGCGTGGCTGCAGCCAGTTAGAGAGGCGGGCATCAGAGACAGAGACAGGTTAGGGCTCAAAACATGCAGCATGGGGAGGGGAGGAGAGGAGGAGGGGGGAGGGAAGGAGGGGGGGGGGCTGGATGTTAGACGGACAAAGTTACATATACGCCGACGTGCACTACGCTGGCTTAAGAAGCTTGGACAAAAACCTCCTGGGGAAAACAATCTTTGTTTATTTTCAGCGGGAGAAAGCCGACAGAATGCAGGAAGCAAAGTTTTCTATAATTCTGCAACAAAAAAACAAAAGCTCAATCTCTTCAGATTTCAATTATTCAAAAAGGAGCAGAGAATTCAGGTCCTTTTTTTTTTTTTTAATGAACGTCATCAAAAAGGCCGAACAAGAGGCGGGGCTTAAGCATCTTACAAGCACACATTAGTCGGGGAAAATATGCCTTTTGGTGACAGATGTGAAAAAAAGATCGAGGCCTCGTTTCCTTATTTATACTTCGAATATTCAATTAACTTCTGCGTGGGGCAGTACAGTGGAAATAATCTAGAGATGAGTAAACGACATGGTACAGAAAAAAAAAAGAAGGGAGAAGAAGACAAAAACAGTTACTTGAAAATCCTAAAAACACACAACAGGACGAACACACGTCGGGGATCGCGGCTCTTACCGAACTTGCCCTTGGCCTCCTTGGACGTACCCGCCATCTTTATCTTGGCGACCTCAAAGAAGTCTTTGATTTCTCGTTCGTATAACCGGCTCATGTAGTCGACGTAGGTCTAAACGAAGGAAGAAAAAAAAAAACAGAGATTTGTTTAGATCTAAAACATCACATCTTCAGTATTAAAGGAATAATTCAACATTTTGTCTCCTGGCTGGAGCTTTATTCTTAAAGTTATATTTCATGAGATTTTCATGAAATCCAACCCCCATTATTGATAATATTTACAGTCGGGATTTTTTAAACTCTGGTGTACGACGAAGTGTTGGGGTCATTGCAGGTAAAAAAAATAAATAATAATATTCAGAGGAAAAGATTAAGACATCTTAAAAGTACAAGAAAAATCAGATATTCTCTGAGATAAAAAATGTGAATTTGCAAGAAAAAAAAAACTCACATATTCTCAGATATTATTAAGTTTTTATAAATAAAAACATCAGTATTTTGTTTTTCTTCTAAGTTTGGATGCTTACGATAATATAATGATTCTGGTGTTTTGTTGTCGCTAAATCCGACTGCAAATAATAATTTGATTGCGTCATCAACTGTTGTGTGATGAGGCTGATCGAACCGTAAAAGTGTTGTGATGAAAAAAAAAAAAACTAAAATGTTCTGTTTTTTTTCTCGTAAATCTGTGACTTTAAATCTCAGAAAATCTTTTTCTTCTTCTGGCAAATCTATGACGTTACTATCTGAGAGAATATTCATATTTTTCCTCATAAAATCACCACTTCAACCACAGAAATTCTCTGTTTCTTTCTCTGAATATTACCCCTCCGGCTCCGTAATTTGTTTTTTGTTTTGCATTTCCCTGCAATAGCCCCAATACGCCCAATTTCTGCTCCTCCTCCTCTAACTACGTTGCCTAGACGACAGCACTGACCCGGGACAGGCCCTCGTACTTCTCCCGGTGGGTGTTCTTCAGCCACTCCATGAGCTTGGCGTAGCGCAGCAGGTCCCGGTGGAGGGGGCTGTGCTTGGGCAGGCTCAGCTCGGCCGTGTGCTGCGACAGGGTGGAGCTCTGGTCGTGGCCCTGCGCGGCAGAGCGACGGCAGACAGTTAGAAAACATGAGGAAGTACAGACTAACCCTAACGCCAGCGTCCCATTCCATCTCTTAACAAGCACCACTCGGCACACGAGGAGTATTTACTCATCACAAACATCTGTGGATGTTGCCTTAAAAATTACCACAAAAAAAAAAAAAACTAAATGTTTTCGAGGAACAACTTCTCCAACTCAAACTCGTTCTGCCGCTTTCCTCTCGTCCCCGAGTCGTTCAGTATCCACCGACATGCACGCAGGCACAGGAGCTCATGATATGAGGCCCTTTTTTGCGACAAAAGCTGAGTTAGAACACACACACACACACACACACACACACACACACACACACACACACACACACACACACACACACACACACACACACACACACACACACACACACACACACACACACACACACACACACACACCAGCTGCGAGTGCAGACTGTTGATGATGAAGGAGGAAGATGAGCGGTGACCCGTCAGCTTTCAGATCAAATGAGGGACGTTAAGTAGTTAGAAACGCATCCCATGCAATATGTATTTAGGCAAATGGAAGGAGGTCTCATGTAAGTTGGAGGGGGGTGTGAGAGGTCAAACACTAGCAGGGGAGGGGGGGGGGGTGGTTGCTGTGAGGGTACTCACTGGAAGCGACAGACAGGAGGACCTATAGAACTGAGGGATGGTCATTTTGAAGTGACTGAAGTGGTTGAACTGACACAGAGACAGAGAGAGGGAGGGGGGGGTGATTCAAAGTGAGCACAACACGGAGAGTCAAGAACAGGAGGGGGACACAACCAAGGGAAGGAAACGACACAAGGAGAGGAAGAGAGCTGGACAGGAAGTCCGTGACGGGGGAGGGAGGGAGGGAGGGAGACTCCCCGGAGCAGCAGATTCACAAAGGTCTGAAATCTGCTTAAAAGAAGAAAGAACAAACCTGCTCGCTCTACTTTGTTGGAGTAAAATGTCTCGAGTTGCACCAAACGTCTGCTGCATATTAACCACTTTAAAGCCGCGGGCGCTTTAAGGATTACGCGCTTTCATCTTTCTCTTATTCGTGCAGGTTTAACGGCCTCGAAAGCCACACGAACCTCTTCTATTATGTCCTTAAAATTCGCTACAAAACTAAATTAATAATAAAAAGAATTTAAAAAAAAGAATTATTAATTGAACGGTTTATAAACGGACGGTTTGACAGCAACAGTATTATCCCAAAATGTATTTTAAGTACCAAAAAGTTAAAATACTCAGTGAAATGTAACCGATATATTATTATAAATGACATTACTATTAATATTAATACTGATGCAACGTGTGTAAGCAGCATTTTACTGTTGTAGCTGTTCGAGATGGAGAATATTTTAACTACTTCATCTACTTACATAGTCACTACATAAATGTTAAATATTGAACATCCTCATACTCGTTTATAGTTGCTTTCCAGGGAAAGTAAAATCAGTAAGAATTACAGCCTTGAAGGAGATTCCTACGTAGCAATGCACTCGACACTAAATGCTTCCCAAGCCGCCGCGTGTCCTCTCCCGCGTGGCGTCCCCGTTACCTGGTGAACGAACACGTTGTTGAGGTGATTGGTGAGGCGGCGGGCGAAGGTGTCCCTCAGCTCGGCGAACAGGAGCTGCTGCTGCGTCACGGCCATCAGCTTCTCGTTGCCTCGGGAAGGAAAAACAACATCACTTTAAAAAAAATTAAAAAATAAACGCCGACAAGCGAGACGCGACTGAATTTATCTGATGGACGCGTGCGGCGTGGAGACTGACCGGGTCGCAGGGTCACGTTCATGCACTGGGAAAGAGCTTCGGAGGCGTTGATGCAGGCCTCGATGCCTTTAGGGGAGGTCAGGTCTCCCTCCTGCAGGGCTCGGATGTGTCCCTTTGACAGGTCCATGTAGTTCTACACCAGGGAAGACAGCAGATCCAGCAATTACGATCGTTTATAGTTACGGCTTCACGTCGAGTAAAATAAGATTGTTTGAATATTTTGCGCATTCAAGTTATTTTAAATTTGAGAAGTGAACGCTGTATTTAGAATATCTCCACCTTGATGTCAGACAGACCTTTCTGAGGGGAACTGAAGCTGTTATCTATGTTCTCTTAAACCAGACTCCATTCACAAAAACAGAGATTTAACCTCTCAGGACACAGGAGCTGCTGCTCTGCTGCTGAATGCATCTGGTAGTGTGTTTGTTGTTGTTGTTGTTGTTGTTGTTGTTGTTGTTGTTGTTGTGTGACTTTAGTGTTTTAAATGGTTAATTCAGATTCACCAAAGTCTCACAACAACAACAACAACAACAACAACAACAACACTACTACCAGGTGGATGCAGCAGTAGAGCAGCAGCTCCTGAGTCCTGAGAGGTTAAATCACTGTTTTTGTGAATGGAGTCTGGTGTGTTTAAGAGAACATAGATAACAGCTTCAGTTCCCCTCAGAAAGGTCTGTCTGACATCAAGGTGAAGAGGTGAAGATATTCTAAATATAGCGTTCACTTAAACTGATATAGATTCTTTTAGGAGTCTAAAATACGTCCACAGCAGAACATCACTTTGCTCCATCTACTGTAGTGAAACTCTGACTCTGGAGAATAACCTCACACAGACACACTTCTAAACATCCCTTTAAGTCAGTGACCGTAGAACCGGATGCGCCCCTCACCACTAAGAACTGGATCTCGTCCAGCAGCTTGACGTTGTTGGTGTTGCTGATCTGGATGAGGCGGTTGCTCTGCGAGATCTGGTCCATCTGCTCCTTGACGCTCTGCAGCATCTCCTCGTAGCTGCTCAGCTTCCCCTCGATGGTGTCCACCTCGCCCAGCGCCTCGTCCAGCAGCTGCATCAGGATGTTGACCTGCTTCTCCGACGCCATGATGGACTGGATATTGGCCTTTGAAGTGACGAGCAACGAAGAGGGTGTTAACGCGTCGTCCTTTCTGTCCAAAAAGACGTCACTCCGCCTCCGCTTCACTCACCCCGTCGAGGACCTGCAGCTCCCTGGAGAGCTGCTCCGCGAAGGCCTCGGCGTTGGAGACGGCGTACTCGCACATCTCCATCATGCCCTCGATGTCCTGCTCCTCGCGGGTGCTCAGCTCCTGGTAGTCGTCCAGAGCGTCCTCGTCGCCCCCGGCAACGCTCTGGCTCTCGCCACTTGGCACGGACTCTAAAAAAAACAACAAAAAAAAAAAAACACGCTGAGGAACAACTCTTTTAAAAAGAAATGGAAGAAGTGTACCTGCAATCTGGAACGGCTGCTATCAGAAAAATGCACTTTTAAAAAAACAACAACACTGTAAATTAAATCAAAGTACAAAAACTTAACTCTGATCTGGCAAAAAAAGAAACAATATGAGCTACAAGTTTTGGTCAAATTATACAGAGTACATTAATGCACACGGCAGTGAATAATCACATGAACTAAAGGTGGAATGGACACGTAAAAACAAAAGGAAAGGTAAAAGTGAGATAAAAACCATGAGCTAAATGTGTGTTATGACCAATGAAAAACATGAATCATGCCCGTCTGTATTTATTGTCGGATAATTCACACAGAAGGGGAGAGTCTGTAAATGAGAATGAAGGGGGGAGGGGAGGGGGGGGTTTGGGGTCATGAGAGAGATAACAATGTTGAGGAGTGAGGAGGGGGGGGAAGTTAAGTCCTACCAACCTTCCGCTTTAGGAAGTTCTGGCCAGAGAAAGTTTAAGAGAGAAAAGCGAGAATAAAGAAGAGTTTAACACAGAAAAGCCAAACCAAGACACAAAGAAGAGGTTGAATAATTTTCTTCTTTTTTTTTTAAAAAACACACCTTCCAGCAGCTGAGAACTGACATTCACAAACTCCACCTTCTTCCTCAGGTACCGCTGGTTCAGCTTCCAGATGCAGGAGATGAAGGAGTTCTTTTCGGCCGCGCTGCTGGCCACCCAGCGGTACACCTTCTCAAAGTGGAGGTCGAACTCGGGGTTTTCCTGCACCGGGGAGAGAGAGCCAGAAGAAGAGCGTGTGAGCGCCCGAGCGAGGTCACGGGTGGAGATGAATAAAGAGATATGAACTCTCCGACCTTGCTCGCATCTTTGGCGTCGACTTCGGTCAGATCCCGGAGCTCCCACGTCTGCTGCCGCTTGTAAAAGTCCCCTTTGTCGGATTTCTTCACCTTCACCACTTTCACCTGGATGGGCCTCTCTGTGGTAACTGGAAGAGCAACAAAAAAAACACACACACAATATTTCAGATATATTTCCCCTTTTTTTTAAATCATTACTAGTTATTCAGACTTGTTTAAATCTTACCCGTCGCACACAGGAAGCAGTTCTTCTTCTTCTTTCCCGCCTTGCAGACGTTCACGATGCCGAGGAGGCGCTCGTCGTTGGGCGTGAAGATGTCCCTCTGGAGAGCGTGCTTGATGGCCGTCATGGCGGATGCTGCCGTGCAGAACGTAGCAGGTATTTATTATTGGGAGGGTTAGGCGTGTGCAAACTCTCGCCTTACGTTTGATTTACACGGCATTTAGTCGTCAAAGCATTTCCTTCCCCGGTATCAGGACGAAGCTGAAATTGTTGGACATTTTAAAGCCTCAACGCTGTCTGAAATGCACTTTAAGAGACACCTGCATAAAGATGGAGGATTTCACATCTAGACCACATTGGAAACTGGTGAAATGTGGACTAGATTATCCCAGAGAGGCTAGAGATTCTTTAAAAACACAGTTTCACATTTGTTTCACCTTTATTCTATTTTTGAAAATGCAAAACAAAAAAGAGGAATATTTCACTGCTTTTTTCACCTCTAGACCACATTGGACCAGGTCCAGATCAAGAACCACTATACCTAGACTGGTCGAATCTGGACTAAATTATCCCAGAGAGGGTAAAGATTCTTTAAAGCAAAGTTTTAGATTTGTGAATACTTTATTCTATTTGTGAAAACAGAATACTTCTGGACTACATAGGACCAGGACCAGGTCCAGATCTGATCAGGGCAATCTTAAGTTTTTTGCATTTTCACAAATAGACTTGAGTTAATAAAGCTTTACTGAGTCTCTGACTTCTCTGGGATAATAGTGTACATTGACCAGTCTAGGTCTGGTGGTTTTTGATCTGGACCTGGTCCAATGAAGTCTAGCTGTGGGAGAAAAGCAATGAAATCTCTCTCTTTTTGCATTTCCACGAATAGAGTAAAGCTTTTTACAAATATGAAACCATGTTTAAAGAATCTCTACCCTCTCTGGGATAATCTAGTCCACATTTTAACAGTCTAGGTCTGGTGGTTTATGATCTGGACCTGGTCCAATGTGGTCTAGATGTGAAAAAAAATCTCCCTTTTCAGCAGTTTCACAAACGTAAAAGTGTTTTTTAAATACTTTACCTAAAATGACACCACTGGTTCAGTGTCTCCAGTCACGTGACACCCTATTCTAACGGTTACACACTGTTGTCCTCTGTGCTAGCTAGCTAGCTCCTGCTAGCTTAGAGAGAGCTAAGCTACTTCCGGGTTCGCAGAACAGGCAAAGGTTTAGACTACAACAGTGAAACAGTCTTCTGTGACTTTCTACCCCAAGGGCTCACTGTCTGCATTCAAACACACACACGAAACGTCACAAACTCACGAGCATCGCCTACCTTGTTTTTATCTGCCCACCGACCCTCTCACTTCCGGGTTCGGCTGTCACGTGACAGTGACAGCGCCAACATCCGGGATCCGCCCACAGAGGCATTCACGACAACAGAGGGAAAGTTTATCTGTGTAGCACATTTCAACAACAAGGCAATCCAAAGTGCTTCACATAAAACCATCAAAAGCATCAACACATAATGCAAAAAGAAAATAAGATTTAAAAACAATTAAGAAACATTCATTTAAACATTAAAAACAGTCAGTAAAACATTAAAAAGCCCCCAAAAAATAGAATTAAAGTTCAGTACAGTTTAAGAAATAAAATACAGTAATGAAATGCAGAATCTTTTTAAAAGTCTTCAACCAGGTCTGGAAACGTTGTCTCTTATGGATAAAGTATATTCTGAACTTATTAAATGGCCTTTTTTCCCCCAAAGTTCAGATCAAATAACTTCTAAATAATTGACAATGTTGCAGAATTTATATTTCAAATTTTGTTTTTAAGCGTATCTTTTGTAACGTGACAGACTTGTGCTCTGTTTAAAAAAAAATTGATTTTGGGTAGATACAAAATACACTTTGTCTGGATTACAAATGATTTCAAGTTATTTTTCTCATCCCTTGAAACAAATGGCTCTAATAAAATAGCAAGAACGATTTGTGGAGAAATTTATATATATTGCTCCTCTTTGTTCTTTCTTGTCTGTGTGTCATGATGAAGAAATTACTTTTTATTTTATATATACGACTAATTTAATATAAATCCCCCTTATTTTTTTATTCATTTATTTTGATAACGTTTATATCATATTATGTATTCTCTGTGAGATCTTGTATTTTCTTTAATGTGTGTTCAATAAAAGAAATTGTTTCCTCGGGTATCATTATCCTGTAATTTTATACAAAGCCGTTAATTACATGGAGTCTGCTTCTTATTTTTCTTTTTTTACTTGATTTTTAGTAAAATGTAGTTTTAGGGCAGATTTTGTGCTTTTTACATATTCCTGAATTAATTTGTGTTTAATCAAATTACCACAATCTGTAGTCAGGAAGTATTCTAAAGCATTAAAACTACAAAATACAAAACTTAACATAGCAAAACCTCATTGATACACATTCCTCACATACTGTAATTATTATACTTTTATACATTTATCAGAATTAACTTTTTTATTTATTTTTTAATTTTTTTTAAGTCCGTTATCTGTTAGTTAAAGAGATCCAAAAAAATTAAATGGGATTATCCTAGCTAAATAAAGGTTAAATAAATAAAATAAGATAAAATAAATAACTGTCTTCCAACCAACAAATTGACAAAAAATGTAGATGGACAGAAGTCAGTTGTTTTTATCTGAGTTGTGAAGGCAATATGTAGTCTCTATAAAAACTATGTTATTAGTATATATTATATATTATATATATATATCAGTATATATTGTGCAGGTGCCAGGCACAAAATGATATTTAACATCTTTAAAGTAGAATAATAACAATGTTTATATATTTACACCATATTTAAGGTTACAGATAATCCTTTTACACAACATTTTAGAATTTGAATAACTAAGTCATTTGTTTTGATATTTATTTACCTCCTCAATTAATAAATATTGGACGTATGGAGGAACTGACCACCAGGTGGCGCTGTTAATCTGTACCACAGTTCTAATTCCTGTATGTCTCTTTCCTTCTGTGTCGTGCTCTAACACTCATTGTTCTCGTGTTCATGTTTTCCTGCAACAATAAAGGTGATAAAGCAGCTGTGGTGAAAAGCCCACGGAGGCTTCCGGAGACTGAATGTCAACAATATAAAATAAAGTCTCGAGTGATCTGCGGACGACGGCTTCGCCTCGAAGGCTTTTCCTGTCAGCTTGTCCAAGTTATTCTGCAGAGACGGCGCTTGATTTCCCAGCTGGGATGTTGTCATCAACACTCACGTCCACGGTTGAAGCCTCTGAACTCGCAGCAGGCACAGTAATGTCCTCTTTGGATGATTAACGTTGGGTTCCCGTCCTCCTGGAGGCCTCCGCGGGGCCTTTTCACGGGTCGCTCCTCCAGAAGCGGGAAAAAGACGCCGCCATCGAAGCACGTGGGCGTCGTCGTCGACGTCTTGAGCCGCGTGCCACGACGTCGCCTGACAGAGTTATCGCTTTAATATGGAAATAAACACGCAACATCATATTTTACCTTCAGAGAGAAACATTGGAGGAGTTTGCAGAAACTCCAGTCGGGGTTTTAATGGAGATTTTGACAGATTTAAACATATTTTCGACGTGAAGTTACATATTTTACAAGATTTTGAACGTGAAAATCGTGAAGCTTGAATATTTAATCAGCAAGCGGTACATTTATTTTTGTTGGATCATTAACAGAACAGAACAGAGGAAATATAAAAAAGATGTTTGCGTAAATATTGCTGTTGATTCGTCAACGAATATGAAATTACTTTAGTCGATTAGTCGTTTTTTATGCTTTTTTCATTCTGAAATGATTATTTCCAAGAAACTTATGAGCACATTTCTGGTAAACACAAGATTTAAAGTGTTGCCTTCGTGTGATTCTCTGTTTCAGATCTGTCGATGAAGGACAGCCCTCATAAACATGAATTAATAGGATTTAGTTGAAAGATATAGCAATAAAGAAGGAAACAACAACACACAACCGGAGGATCATTAGAAATGATTTTTTTTTCCATATTTATTCAAAGATACAAACTTTATTTCAGTTTTTTTTCCATTCCATGTATTTCCATAACAAGATCCTTCCATTTGGAGTCAATGAAGTTAATCATCTTTTAAACAAAACTCTTTGTAATTTGTTTAATTATCACGACATCAGAATCCTTCTTCTTGATCTCTGCTGGTATTTTAGTAAGATCAGTGTGTTTTTTCTTTTTTTTTAAGATTAATACCAAACATATCTGAATTTTGTATTCTTTCCAACAGTTTGAGTTAGTTGTTTCTGTTCAGACGCAGGGTGAAACCTTTTCCCCTGAACGACCACATGAACCTAAATCCTCACGCACTTCCTGTTTGATGTAAATATTTACGCTTTTTTTTTTCCCTTCATTTAAAAAATAAATATTTCTCTCGTTCGGGTCGTCATGTCCATGAAAATAATATATTTTTTACCCAACATGTGTACATGTAGACACACACACACACACAAACACACAAACACACACACACACACACACACACACACCACCATTATCTTTCTTCATCATGTTGTGCTTGTAGTCATGATTCACCCACTTACTGTCTACGTATTCTGTGAGTCTGACGTTCATTTTCCTACAAATGTCGGCGATAAACGGTGACTAAAGAAACCCTGTTTGCTAATGAAGCATTAAGACATCGTGTGTGTGGAGGTGGACTCTGCAGGTGAGAATTAACTTGTACCTTTATTTTAACATGCAACTTAACATCTGCATGTACCGTTTGGAAATGCATTGATTTATTGATTGATTTTACAATGTGGGGAGAAGTAAATGTTCTCCTCAGTCTGCAGAAACTACTGGTCTTGTGTGTTGTGTTTGTTCAATATATCCATGTTCTGAGTCTCTGAAAACCCAAACCCAGACTACACATCAGTAGAAAAGTGTCAGAAATTGGGTTTTTATAAATTAATGTTTCATTTTGCAAAAGATCTGAGGTGTTCTGCTACTTTTTCAGACTCGTGAAGAACTGTGAGCATGGAAACAGAGCTAATTTTGTCAAAACTCCTGAAGAGAACCGAATGCGGCACGAAGCAGAAAACGTGACAGGTTTTGCTCTCCGAGTCTCAATAATTGTGTTTTTACGTTTCATTTCAGTGTGAAATACTGTAATCAATCATAAAAAAAACTAACTGTAAAGGACAAACCCGCACGAGAGAGAGAGAGAGAGAGAGAGAGAGAGCGGGTGAGAGAGAGAGAGAGCGAGAGAGACAGAGAGAGACAGACAGAGAGGGTGAGAGAGAGAGAGAGAGCGGGTGAGAGAGAGAGAGAGAGAGAGGGACAGAGAGAGAAAGGGAGAGAGAGAGACAGAGACAGAGAGAGAGAGAGGGAGACAACAGAGAGAGAGAGAGAGAGACAGAGAGAGAGAGGAGACAGAGAGAGAGAGAAAGAGAGAGAGAGAGGGAGAGAGAGAGAGAGAGGGAGAGAGAGAGAGACAGAGAGAGAGAGAGAGGGAGAGAGAGGGAGAAAGAGAGAGAGAGAGACAGACAGAGAGAGAGAGACAGAGAGAGAGAGCGAGAGAGTAAAATATACTGTAATCAATCATAAAAAAACAAACTGTAGAGGACAAACCCGTGAGGGCGTCCACGGCGGGTGTCACGCGGGTGTCACGCGGGTGTCACGCGGGCGTCACGCGGGTGTCACGCGGGCGTCACGCGGGTGTCACGCGGGCGTCACGAGCAAACAAAAGGGGCTTCTGGTGGCTTCTGGTGGCAGCTGGCTCGGCGTCGGGGGAAGGCGATTGCATCTGTGTGATCTACGTTTGACATTAACTCGGCTGATTAAAGGCTGATAGCGTTTTCTATCAGAAGCGCTTGGGCTGCTATCTGGATGGCATTTCGTTTAGCCCTTTGAGGAGGCAAGTGTTTCACATTCACGTTTGTTTTATTGTCAGCGTGGCAAAAATAAACACAGGATTAAAATCTGCAGGCTGACTTGTGATCTACTACTGTAACTAATGTGGTTTTTATTCTTGTTGTAGTCCGTGTTTTATGCAGGATGTTGTTGTTTTTTTTTTTTAGATGCCTGAAATAAGGTCTCTGTTTAGAGATTTTAACGTTTTGTTCTACGACATAAAATTTCTGTTTCCACCACTGTGATGAAAAAAAGAATATCCTGTAATCATTATAATGAGAAACCTTCTCAAAATAATGAGTTAGTATCTCAAAATGACTTAGAATCTCAAAATATTGTCTTTTCAGTTTTGAGATACTAAATCACTTTTTTTTATATTAACTCATTATTTTGAGAAACTTAGTATTTAGAGATACAAAGTCATTATTTAGAGATACTAAGTCATTATTTAGAGGTACTTAGTCATTATTTAGAGATACTAACAAAAACTAGTCATTATTCAGAGATACTAAGTCATTATTTAGAGGTACTAAGTCATTATTCAGATACTAAGTCATTATTCAGTACTAAGTCATTAGAGATACTAAGTCATTATTTAGAGATACTAAGTCATTATTCAGAGATACTAAGTCATTATTTAGATACTAAGTCATTATTAGAGATACTAAGTCATTATTTTGAGATACTAAGTCATTATTTTGAGATACTAAGTCATTATTCTGAGATACTAAGTCATTATTTTGAGATACTATGTCATTATTTTGAGATACTAAGTCATTATTTTGAGATACTAAGTCAGGTGAATCCTGCCCAGGTGAGCTCTGTCTTCTCCCAATGTCAGCTGGGATCGGCTCCAGCGCCCCCGACCCTGAATAGGATAAGAGGTTCAGAGAATGGAATCATTATTTTGAGAAATTAAGTCATTATTTTGTGATACTCTTTATTTTGAGATACAAAATCATTAGTGTGAGATACTAACAAACCGGGGTGATGCTAACTGACTCAAACACATCCTCCCTGCAGCTCTCTGGGATCGAGGTCATCTCTTCTGCACTTTTGGAGCCTTTTGACTCCGAACAGAAAACGGTAATAAACCCTAAAAAAAAAGAAAAACATTGACTCAAGCGTCCTCCCGCCACTGTTGCGGTATTTCCACAAACACAAAGTTGTGCGAGCGACGGCCTCGCCGCGGTGACCTCACCCCGAGGTGAGGCCTTCGCTGCCTTCATCACCGCGGACCAATCACAGAGAAGAACACGCCGCTCTTCCAAACTGAAGTGAGCGAGAGAGAGCAGCCATTACACGAGCTCTCTGCTCGTTACTCGATCATGTGTGTGATTTTGTTTTAAAGTAATCATGTAATTTAAAGTGAGCGCATGTGTGTGTAGATGTGTACATGAGAGCTTTCCTTTGTTTGTTTGAGAGGGTTAGCGAGAGAGAGAGGGGGGGAGAGAGGGAGAGGGGGGGAGAGGGAGAGAGGGGGAGAGAGAGGGAGAGAAGGAGAGAGAGAGAGAGAGGGGAGAGAGAGAGAGAGAGAGAGGGAGGGGGATAGAGAGAGGGGGAGAGAGAGAGAGGGGGAGAGAGAGGGGGGAGAGGGAGAGAGAGGAGAGGGGGAGAGAGGGAGAGAGGGGGGGAGAGAGAGAGAGAGGGAGAGAAGGAGAGAGTTAGAGAGAGAGGGAAAGAGGGAGAGAGAGAGGGGGAGAGAGAGGAGAGGGGGAGAGGAGAGGAGAGAGAGAGAGGGAGAGAAGGAGAGAGTTAGAGAGAGAGGGGGAGAGAGAGAGAGAGAGAGAGGGAGGGGGATAGAGAGAGGGGGAGAGAGAGAGAGAGGGAGGAGAGGGGGAGAGAGAGGGGCAGAGGGAGAGAGAGGGAGGGGGGGAGAGAGGGAGAGAGGGGGAGAGAAGGGGAGAGAGAGAGAGAGGGAGAGAAGGAGAGAGTTAGAGAGAGAGGGAAAGAGGGAGAGAGAGAGGGGGAGAGAGAGAGAGGGAGGAGAGAGAGAGAAAGGGAGAGAGAGAGAAAGGGAGAAAGAGAGGGATGGTTATGCACTATATGAGCATACTACACCAGGACTAATATACATATAACATATACTGTATGTATATATATATATATATATATATATATATATATATATATATATATATATAAACCGAGGAATAGCTCTGTCTAAACGTAACAAAAAGATCAGCATCTCTAAAACTCACAATTAACACAATAATAATTATAATTATATATTTCAATATTATGTGACAATGAGAATTTACCATTTTACAGGCATGCAGCATTAGATTAGATTAGATTAGATTTGATTAGATTAGATGCATTTTTTAAGTCACACGACACCTTACCGCAGGCATTCATTTAGCCTGAACATGAAATAATAATAATAAACGTGCCGAGGTAGAATGTGATACTCCGTCTTATGATGAAATATAATGAGACTTACAGTGAAATAAAGTGGATTCCTGTTTCAATCTGCATAAAGTGAAAATGATCCGATTCATAACAACGATCAGGGTCCGTCAGTAGTTCTACGTTTGAAGTTAATAATCCCTTATTGTTAGTGTGTAATATTAAACCATTAATGTCTGGTTTAGTTTGCAGCCAAATCCAAACAGAGATAATCTAAAGAGAATATTTTCCTATTTTGTATTTCCAGCATATTTAGATTCATGAAGCCACATTTGAAATAAGATTATTTGGGTTTCGAACAACATTTTAATGAACATTAATTCTGCAGACAAGGGAAGCAACTTCCATTTCACATGATGAAAACAAAATTAAGACGCAAAACGTTTCCCTGCAGGAAGTTGCCCCACGAGCCAAACGCAGCGATGTGTTTTCTTGATTCCTACTCTTTGGAAAGACAATAAACTCGGAGGCTTGTCGTGTTTTATACGGTTAACTAATTGTCTTTGGAGGAGGACGTGACCTGCTCTCTGCTCATTCAACTCTTCTGAGCATCAGTCAAAGTGTGCGGATGAACATATTCCATGAGAGAGATGATTCTGTGCTTTGATTCGTGAGACATGGGCCCAGTGCTTAAACCAAAAGTTTAAAGAGATAGTTCAGCACAATGACTGGAAACAGGGGGAAGATGAAATGAAGGATACATTTAGGCTTTTAGAATAGATTAAACAAACAAAATATGTGTTAGTGAGCTTCAGAGGTAGTGGTTGGTGGATTTTGTTACCTTTGGACAAAGCAACCTGTTTCCCATATTTAGATGAAGATATTAAAGCTTCTACTTTTATTTAGTGTTGGTTCTGGCGCCCCCTGTGGACTAAAGAGGTAGTGTCTCTGAGCACCAGGGTCCCTTTAGAGAACCTCTCATTGTACTGCAGCAGGGTCTGACAGTCTGCCCTCTCAGTCCTGGTTCTGGTTCTCTCGTGCCCCCCTTCCCTCCAGCGGGTCCAGCAATACGTCCTGGGTCTCCAGCAGCGTGGTGTCGGTTCCCAGAGAGGAGAAGCTCTGCTCCTGGAGGAGGAGGAGGAGGAGGAGGAGGAGGAGGAGGAGGAGGAGGAGGAGGAAGAAGAGGAGGAGGAAGAGGAGGAAGAGGAGGAGGAGGAAGAGGAGGAAGAGGAGGAGGAGGAAGAGATGGAGGAGGAGGAGGAAGAGGAGTAGCCGGATCTGGGTCTGTCCACGGAGGACTGGTCTCTGCTGGAGACGCTCATTGTCGATATTTTTGGTGCTGTTGTTTTAAAAAAAATTTAAAGCAAGAACATTATTTATGATTATGTGTGATAAACATTAAGTTCATATTTAAGTTACGGAAGCGGGTCCTCATAAGTGTTAAATTCTGCTTTCTCCTTTTTGGACATAACATATTTATTCATTAATTTATTTAGAATTTACTTTATATATTAATTGCTTATTTTATTGTTTTGTTTTCTTATCATGTGTTACCTGTTAAAAATAAATAAATCTAATTTAATTTAATTTATGCTCAACTACGATAGCCGGCTGCTAAAAATGTAAAGAATAATACAAAAGAGATACCGATTTTTAATAAAAGCATGTAAAGAATTACTCAACATTAATTTAATTAAGTAGATTGATGCGTAACTTTATGCGTACATTTATTTGAACGTATTGAACGCAGCTCACAGGGAACAATAAACAATAAAGACCCTCCTCGTGGCCACAGTGTGTGTGAATCATGCACAGTAACCTTCCCTCAATACCTTCGGGTTCTGACTCAAACAAACCATTTAGAGCAGCGCATGCAAATGCCAGTCACCTTCATATTAAAAGAACGTTCTTCAAAGGGCACGACATTTCAGGACTTTTCCAGAACGGTGGGATCCTTCTCCAGAGGAAACACATCTGCTGCTCGATACATCTCGCCGTCCTGTTGACCTCCGCTGTTGAGCCTCAACTCATGATAATAAGGAAAAGCGGGAGATTAAAGAAGAGATTAGTGTGGGAGGAGGACAAGGGTGGGGATGAGTGTGACGACTCCCTGGAATTGGTGTAATTATCGATGCACTCGAATTGTTGCCGCATCCAATTCCAGGAGTCAGACTGTTGTTCTGGTCGAGTGAGCCTCTCGTTTCCGCAGCAATCCGCCTTTAAGATGACCTTTCACTCGTAGATAGATAGATGGATGGATGGATGGATGGATGGATGGATGGATGGATGAAAAAAAAGATAGATAGATGGATGGGTAGATAGATAGATGGATGGGTAGGTAGGTAGGTAGATAGATTGATAGATAGATACTTTATTAATCCTGCAAGGGGAAATTGTTTCGCTACAGCGGCACATACAGGTAAGAACAATATATACAAAAAATAGAATAGAATAATAAGAAAATAAGAAAAATGCACAATATATACAACAAATAGAATAGAAAATAATAATAATAATAATAATATTAAATTAAATTAACTAACAAAACGAAACAGTAGCGCAAGATGTAGCCAACAAACAAACAACGGTGCTATATAGTTGAGTGAAAGTCGACAGCGCGTGTTTCATGGTGGGCAACGGAGGCGAAGAAGCAAGTTTATTAAACGAGATTTATTTGTGCGTGTGTAGGCGGACAAATCCGGGAACCGCGAGGCAAACTTGGGGCGTTAATATTCTGTGCACGAAATCCTTCCGGAACATCTACACGAGTCCAGTTGATCTGTCTGTGTGTCCGTGAGTTGGTCGTGCACCTCTGTGTCTGTCCGCGGCAATAATAACAATAATAACTGCTTAATGTTTTGGGTGTTCGGTTATGGCTGCATGCTCGAGGACCTCTGGTGGTCACACTCTCTCAAAACACCTTTCATGACCTGTTTCATACCGCCGTCGACTTCCTTCTGACTTCTCGCTCGCTACTCTTAAACGGCCCTAGGCCAGTAGGGGTCACTAGTGATAACAAAGCTAACAGCTAACAGCTAACAGCTAACAACTAACAGCTAACAGCTAACAGCTAACGGAACTACCAGTAAACACACTGCTGAGTGCGTTGCAGCCACTCGGTCGCTGCTCTTGTCTTGTCTCTTGTCTTGTCTCTTGTCTTGTCTCTTGTCTCGTCTCTTGTCTCGTCTCTTGTCTCTTGTCTCGTCTCTTGTCTCTTGTCTCTTGTCTCGTCTCTTGTCTCTTGTCTTGTCTCTTGTCTTGTCTCTTGTCTTGTCTTGTCTCGTCTCTTGTCTCTTGTCTCGTCTCTTGTCTTGTCTTGTCTCTTGTCTTCTCTCTTGTCTTGTCCCTTGTCTTGTCTCGTCTCTTGTCTCTAGTCTCGTCTCTTGTCTCTTGTCTCGTCTCTTGTCTTGTCTTGTCTCTTGTCTTGTCTCTTGTCTCGTCTCTTGTCTTGTCTTGTCTCTTGTCTTGTCTTGTCTCTTGTCTTGTCTCTTGTCTCGTCTTGTCTCTCGTCTTGTCTCTTGTCTTGTCTCTTGTCTCGTCTCTTGTCTCGTCTCTTGTCTCGTCTCTTGTCTCGTCTCTTGTCTTGTCTCTTGTCTCGTGTCTTGTCTCGTGTCTTGTCTTGTCTCTTGTCTTGTCTCTTGTCTCTTGTCTTCTCTCTTGTCTTGTCCCTTGTCTTGTCTTGTCTCTCGTCTCGTCTCTCGTCTCGTCTCTCGTCTCGTCTCTCGTCTCGTCTCTCGTCTCGTCTCTCGTCTCGTGTCTTGTCTCTCGTCTTGTCTTGTCTCTCGTCTCTTGTCTCGCCTCTTGTCTCGCCTCTTGTCTCGCCTCTTGTCTCGTCTCTTGTCTTCTGTCTCGTCTCTTGTCTCTTCTCTTGTCTCGTCTCTTGTCTTGTCTTGTCTCGTCTCTCGTCTCTTGTCTCTTGTCTTGTCCCTTGTCTCGTCTCTTGTCTCTTGTCTCGTCTCGTCTCTTGTCTCTTGTCTTGTCTCTTGTCTCGTCTCTTGTCTCTTGTCTTGTCTCTTGTCTCGTCTCTTGTCTCTTGTCTCGTCTCTTGTCTCTTGTCTTGTCCCTTGTCTCGTCTCTTGTCTCTTGTCTCGTCTCGTCTCTTGTCTCTTGTCTTGTCTCTTGTCTCTTGTCTCGTCTCTTGTCTCGTCTCTTGTCTCGTCTCTTGTCTCTTGTCTTGTCTCTTGTCTTGTCTCTTGTCTCTTGTCTTGTCTCTTGTCTCTTGTCTCGTCTCTTGTCTCGTCTCTTGTCTTGTCTCGATAGCTAACGGAGCTATAGGGACACACACAGGAGCTCTGAGTTGCTAGTTGCATGATGTCTTCTGGTTTACTGTCACAGATCAAAATAAATTAAGGCACCGGAGATTATTTATGCCCTCACACAAGCCGCTTCACACAAAGACCAACACATTACCCGACTTATTTATGAGAGAAGATAATTTAGTAATGATCCATAATGAGTCTCTCAAATAACGAAGGCATAAATAGTGTGAATGCATGAAATATCAGACAGAAGTTTACAATGAAGTCATATTCCAGACAATTATCCTCATTACATGGACATCATTTCATAAATTTTTGATGTGGCCTGACCTGTAGCGTCCAAAAGCCTCGAGTTGAACGCATTTAAACACATTTAAGAGCACGATTTCTTCTTAAAAAAAATACTTTTTCAGCTCCACTGTTGAAAATGTAAATTCATCTTTTATCAATAACACCATGAAGGACATTATTGGGTCTTTGCTTTCTCAAAAAAAAAGAAGATATGGCACCGTGGTGGAAGACAGCGTAAGAAGTGCGGATGATGTCATCTTGAAAATAAGTAATCAATCGGATAATCAGCTCCACCTGGTAAGTAAGATATTTGTGTTGCAGCTTACTGATCGTTACGATGCGGCTCAAGCGTGAAATAACAGTTTCCATCACAGATATTATGCAAACATGTTTTCCGAATGACCACCAGAAGAAAAAGAAATTCAAGCATTGTTTAAGAAAGTGGATCACATCAGTCCGGTTTATGAAACACTGCTGCTATTATTATTATTATTATTATTATTATTGTTATGAACCATAAAACCTGCTTACTGTCTGTCCCAAAGTCGAAGTGCACCACGGTCACATGACTTCATGTTAGTCTATAGAGGAACTCCACCACGGTCACATGACTTCATGTTAGTCTATAGAGGAACTCCACCACGGTCACATGACTTCACGTTAGTCTATAGAGGAACTCCACCACGGTCACATGACTTCATGTTAGTCTATAGAGGAACTCCACCACGGTCACATGACTTCATGTTAGTCTATAGAGGAACTCCACCACGGTCACATGACTTCATGTTAGTCTATAGAGGAACTCCACCACGGTCACATGACTTCACGTTAGTCTATAGAGGAACTCCACCACGGTAACATGACTTCATGTTAGTCTATAAAGGAACTCCTCCACGGTCACATGACTTGACTGCTTCTCCGTGAATCGCTACCTTACCGTGGTGGAGGAGTTTGAGTGGCTCAGTGATCCTGGGAGCTATGTTGTCCGGGGCATCAGCCCCTGGTAGGGTCTCCCAAGACAAACAGGTCGCAGGGGAGAGTCCAGACTAAGAGCGGTTCAAAAACCCCAATTGAACAGCAGCCCACGGATTACAGCCACCTCGCCCGGACCAGGGAAACCGGGGCACCCTCCCGGAGCCAGACCCGGGAGGGGAGCTCGTAGGCGAGCGTCTGGTGGCCGGGCCTTCGCCCATGGGCCCCGGTCGGGCTCAGCCCGAAGAAACATCATGGAGCAGCCACCCTGTGGACCCACCACCCGCAGGGATAAGCATCGGGGTCGGGTGCTATGTGGACCGGGCAGCAGGCCGGGTAGGGGGCCTGGGCGAGCCGATCGCCGGCGGCATAGACTAGCTCTAGGGACGTGGAACGTCACCTCGCTAGCGGGGAAAGAGCCGGAGCTGGTGCGGGAGGTGGAGCGGTACCAGCTAGATATAGTTGGCCTCACCTCACGCACAGCACTGGCTCTGGAACCAAGCTCCTGGAGAAAGGTTGGACTTTGTCCTTTTCTGGAGTTGCCCAGGGTGAGAGGCGCCGGGCGGGAGTGGGGATACTCACGAGCCCCCGGCTGAGCGCCGCTGTGTTGGAGTTCTACCCGGGGAGCGAGAGGGTCGCCTCCCTGCGCCTGCGGGTTGCGGGGAGTAAGGCTCTGACTGTTGTTTGTGCCTATGCACCGAACAGCAGTTCGGAGTATCCAGCCTTCTTGGAGTCGGTGGGAGGGGTCCTGGAAAGGGCGCCTCCTGCTGACTCCATAGTTCTCCTGAGAGACTTCAACGCTCACGTGGGCAACGACAGAGAAACCTGGCGGGGGGTGATTCGGAGGAACGGCTTGCCCGATCTGAACCCGAGTGGTGTATCGCTGTTGGACTTCTGTGCTAGCCACGGTTTGTCCATAACGAACACCGTGTTCGAACATAGGGTGGCTCATAAGTGTACCTGGTACCAGAACACCTTAGGCCGTAGATCAATGATCGACTTTGTAATCGTTTCATCTGATCTGCGGCCGTATGTCTTAGACACTCGGGTGAAGAGAGGAGCAGAGCTGTCAACTGATCACCACCTGGTGGTGAGTTGGATCAGATGGCAGGGGAATCGGCTGGAAAGACCCGGCAAGCCCAAACGTGTAGTGAGGGTGAACTGGGAACGTCTGGCGGATGATCCTGTCCGGGAGGTCTTCAACTCCCACCTCCGGAAGAATTTGTCACACATCCCAAGGGAGGCTGGGGACATGGAATCCGAGTGGACCATGTTCAAAGCCTCTATTGTGGACGCGGCCGCTAGGAGCTGTGGTCGGAAGGTCACCGGTGCCTGTCGTGGCGGTAACCCGAGAACCCAGTGGTGGACACTGGGGGTGAGGGAAGCCGTCAAACTGAAGAAGGAGGCCTTTCGGGCCTGGTTGGCTCGGGGGTCTCCTGAAACAGCGGAGAGGTACCGGCAGGCCAAAAGGGCTGCAGCTGCGGTGGTCGCGGACGCTAAAACTCGGGCATGGGAGGAGTTCGGGAGGCCATGGAGAAGGACTTTCGGTTGGCCTCAAGGAAGTTCTGGCAAACCATCCGACGGCTCAGGAAGGGAAAGCAGGGCTTACCCCAGGCTGTGCTCAGCATGGGGGGGGAACTGCTGACCCGGACGGGGGACATCGTCGGGCGGTGGAAAGAGCACTTTGAGGAACTCCTAAACCCGGCCAGCATGTCCTCTAGAGAGGAGGCAGCGCCTGAAGACTCGGGGGGGGGTCGCATCCATATCCTTGGCAGAGGCCACTAAGGTAGTCAATAAGCTCCTTGGTGGCAAGGCGCCGGGGGGGTGGATGAGATCCGCCCTGAGATGCTGAAGGCGCTGGACGTTGTTGGGCTGTCTTGGCTGACACGCCTTTTCAATGTCGCATGGGGGTCGGGAACAGTGCCCATGGACTGGCAGACCGGGGTGGTGGTTCCCATTTTCAAAAAGGAGGACCGGAGAGTGTGCTC
This sequence comes from Ophiodon elongatus, assembly GCA_016806645.1. Taxonomy (NCBI): domain Eukaryota; kingdom Metazoa; phylum Chordata; class Actinopteri; order Perciformes; family Hexagrammidae; genus Ophiodon; species Ophiodon elongatus. Next base: position 592,337 of record JACSYO010002018.1, read on the forward strand.
GAATTATCGGGGTATCACACTACTCAGCCTCCCGGGGAAAGTGTATGCCAGGGTGCTGGAAAGGAGCCTCCGACCGATTGTCGAACCTCGGATTCAAGAGGAGCAGTGCGGATTCCGTCCCGGTCGTGGAACAGTGGACCAGTTCTTTACCCTCGCAAGACTACTGGAGGGGCTCTGGGAGTTTGGACGCAGTGCCTGCCGCAAGCGAAGGAGTTCAAGTATCTCGGGGTCTTGTTCACGAGTGAGGGTAAGATGGAGCAACCCCACCCCACATAAAACAGGCGCTGCACCGGACCGTCTTGGTGAAGAGGGAGCTGAGCCGGAAGGCAAAGCTCTCAATTTACTGGGCGGTCTACGTTCCGACCCTCACCTATGGTCACGAACTCTGGGTCGTGACCGAAAGAACAAGGTCTCGGATACAAGCGGCCGAAATGAGTTTTCTCCGTAGGGTGGCCGGGCTCAGCCTTAGAGATAGGGTAAGGAGCTCGGACATCAGGAGGGAACTTGGAGTTGAGGCGCTACTCCTTCGTATCGAAAGGAGTCAGCTGAGGTGGTTCGGGCATCTGATCAGGATGCCTCCTGGACGCCTCCCGTTAGAGGTTTTCCAGGCACGTCCAACTGGTAGGAGGCCCCGGGGAAGACCCAGGACACGCTGGAGGGATTATATCTCCCAGCTGGCCTGGGAACGCCTCGGGATCCCCCAGAACGAGCTGGAACGAGTTGCGGGTGAGAGGGAAGCCTGGGTCGGCCTGCTAGGCCTGCTGCCACCGCGACCCGACCCCGGATAAGCGGAGGAAAATGGATGGATGGATAGTATTTTATATGCCGAATTTTTCATTCATAAACAGAAATTTTCTAAGTCACTCCTTCAGTTTTTCTCTTTGAATTTCACCTTATTCTCAGCTCACTCAGTCAACTGAACAACAAAAAGTAAAAAAAAAAATAATGGCAACTTTTTCCCCAATAAATCTGATTGACTTTGTTTGTAGTTATGTGTACATATACATATATATATATATATATATATATATATATATATATAAATAAATGTATATATACATATCCTCTAGTTTTTGGGTTGTTTTTTCTGCATCGTAATTGTCCTTTCATCTTATTTTGTATTATTTGTGTGTATGTGTTTTATTCCACCGACATATGTTCTGTATGCTACTAATGTTTATATTATATTATATACATATATATTATATATGTTATATTATATTCCATCAATCAAAAATCAAAAATCAAAAATAGTGTTGTATGATGACGTTTAGTCTCATTGAGACACGTACAAGCTTCTAAACTCACCAGAGGGGTATTTGCTGACCTATTTTATATCGTAGAACAACACGTTGAACACGGACCTGATTTCAGACATCTGAAAAAAAAAAACACACTGACTTCGACACGCTGACTCACTTCTGGGTTTTAGGACCCTTTCTTGCAGCTCTCTGGAGGTAAAGCTCAGTCACAGTTTACATTAAGAAGTACACTTTTATACCAACAACACGCATTTACACGATCTTATTTGCAAACAACGACACAAGGACTTGTCAGTCCGACGAGTTCATTGATCAAATTACGGGCTTTTGCGCGTAATCCATCGTGTTTATTTTGTTTTTCATACGTTTTGCAAATGTTGAGTGGGAGAAAAACTGTGATTGTAGAAGTTGTGATGTATGCGGGACTCAAAAAGAAGCGTTGATTGAGGGGTTTGTTTATAGGAAGTTACCTGTGAGGTTGCTATGCACTTACCATTACAGCATCAGCAGAAACATGCAGCAGCAAAATGGCCTTTCAAGATAAGTGTAACACGCAGCTGACGTCGCTGAAATAGCCTCAAATTACGTCCATACGTTACAACGTAATGCGATCCAGACAAACAAACCACGGCCACGAAACAACGTGGTAACGATGTGAGCGTCTCGGAGGGAGAACGCGGAGAGGAACCACACTTAAAGACAAGGAGAGCCACCTGAGGTGATCAGGGTACAAAACTTCAATCATTAGGATGATTATTTTTTAGGGTCACATGTTTGCTGAAAATGTTATGCTTAAATATGGAAATGAGGCATTATCTTATTAAATATGTGCTAATTTTCATATATTTCCGGAACATAAATCTGAACATTGGATAATGTCATGTTCATAATTTTTGTTTCCCTTTGTTGACATATTAGAGTCAAATGTTTTTACAGAGGTAGTTTATGATATCTCTTTGTTTCACTCCATAAATCAGAAAATACTGTCAACAGACATGAAAAACATCTATTTTACCCATGTTTTAGTACTAAAATGTTGTATAAATGAGGCTCTGAATGATGTGTGAACAAACCCCTCTGTAGAAACCTTCAGAATCTCTTCCAGAATGAAAGAGTAAAGTTTGGTGGATGTAAGAGCTACTGAAGTGGAGATTTCTGGATCAGAGTCTGAGAACAAACTCATTTAGAGAAAACGGCCTTTAAAGAGATGTTTAGTTAAATTACAGACATGAAGAAGACTCTACAGGTGAAGAGGGTCAAAACATTAATGAATAGATATCAACATGAAACTTCACCAGTTCATTACTGACATTAAGAGGATTATTATTTGTATTACAAGTTTTATGAAATGTTATGATTAAATATGTAAATGAGGCATTATGTAACGGTAACTTTTGGTGACTTTAGGAGAAATCTACAGACGTAAACAGACAAAGTAGTAAAATAAATGTTTTATTTCCTCATCCTCATCATCTTCATCCTCATCCTCCTCATCCTCCTCATCCTCATCATCCTCCTCATCCTCATCATCTTCATCATCATCATCATCTGACCTGCTTCTGTTGATCAAACATAATCTTTTCTCTCACGAGCTCCAGTGACGCAGCGCCGGTGAGAGGGTGTGTGCGCGCCACGAGCCTTCATATTACTCTGACGTGAGATGGAAACCCTCAGAAGAGCAAGAAGTCAAGCGGACACAACAACAACAACAGGAACAACAACAACAAAAACAACAACAACAACAAAACAAGGAGACAAAAAAAGCAGCCAGCTCGAGGTACAGAGGGAGAGAGAGAGGTAAAGAGAGGTAAAGAGGTAGAGAGGTAGAGAGAGAGAGCGAGAGGGGGAGATGAGGACCTTCCAGACCCGGAGCCAAGCGGCGCAGCGCGGAGCCTCCAGCGGCTGCAGCGTGAGTCCCATCAGCGCGGCCGGCGTCAGCCTCACGGCTCTGCTCATCCTCAGCGTGCCGGTCTGCAAAGGTGAGTCCAGCCCGGTTCTGCTCAGGAGGAGGTCTCACCCTCTCGGAGAGGTGAGGAGGTATCAATCTCTCGGAGAGGTGAGGAGGTCTCACCCTCTCCGAGAGCCGGGGAGGTCTCACCCTCTCGGAGAGGTGAGGAGGTCTCACCCTCTCGGAGAGCCGGGGAGGTCTCACCCTCTCGGAGAGGTGAGGAGGTCTCACCCTCTCGGAGGTCTCACCCTCTCGGAGAGCCCTGGAGGTGAAACTCTTCATGGAAGTTTTGTAACATCCGATCTTTTTTAATGAGAGGGACTGAAAGTGTAACTTTTTTTTTTATCTTGCATTGTTGCTTATTTAAATCTATGAATCAATCTATCAATCTATCTATCTATCTCTCTGTCTGTCTGTCTGTCTGTCTGTCTGTCTGTCTGTCTGTCTGTCTGTCTGTCTGCCTGTCTGTCTGCCTGTCTGACTGTCTGCCTGTCTCTCTCTCTCTTTGTCTGACTGACTGTCTGTCTGTCTCTCTCTCTGTCTGTCTGTCTGTCTCTCTCTCTCTCTCTGTCTGACTGTCTGTCTGTCTGTCTCTCTCTCTCTCTCTGTCTGTCTGTCTGTCTGTCTCTCTCTGTCTCTGTCTGTCTGTCTGTCTGTCTCTCTCTGTCTGACTGTCTGTCTGTCTCTCTCTCTGTCTGACTGTCTGTCTGTTTGTCTCTCTCTCTCTGTCTGTCTGTCTGTCTGTCTCTCTCTCTCTCTCTCTCTCTCTCTCTCTGTCTGTCTGTCTGTCTGTCTCTCTCTCTCTCTCTCTCTCTCTCTCTGTCTGCCTGTCTCTCTGTTGTTACTCTGCTAAACAGTCAGAGAGATAAAAGGACGTAAACATTAAATCCATATATTATGAACGTTTGTCACGTCGCTGTCGTCCTGACCTCTGACCCCGTGATGCTGTAACGAGGTCTCCGATGATTGAGGCGTGCGTGGACGCCACCGGACAGCCAGAGCGGTTTCATGTGTGTTTATCTGCACACACACACACACACACACACACACACACACACACGTTAATCCCGTGTATCTCTGTCGTTGTGTGGAACTCAAGGTGCTCCAGCAGAACCTCAGCGAGCCAGGACGGATCAGAGTCAGCTCCTCAGCCAGGTACGCCCTTAATCCACCGTACTCGTGCATGATTATTACTATTATTGGTCCACAATTATTAATATCATTGGTTCATAATATTTACTCTTACTGGTCCCTCTGCGCTAACGTCCCCGTCCTCAACAGATAGACGCTGTGTGCTCGTCCTACCTCTCTGCAGACCTGAAGTTTTGGGTGAAGTTTATTTTTTTGTACACATATATTATCACAACTTTCAGAGTACATTTACTCTGTTTGTTAACTCTTCTCTCTGGTCTCAGGCGTCTGATGTTTTAGGGGAACTCTGTGTCTCCATGCTGGTTCAGAAGTCAAAGGTGCTTCATATTTCTACCTCACGCGAACACAAATGTGTGTATTTATTAAAATAGAGATCCACAGTAGAACGACATCACCTGAGAGTCTCACTCTGTTTTATTCTCAGGAGCTGAAAATGCAAGAAAACAGTAAAAGGGTGAGTACGACCCGCGGGTTGTTTTCTCCATGAACAGATCAGATGTTGAGCGAGACGACGTCCTCAAAGCTCTCGTTTTGTCCACGACTCCAAGATATTTCTGTTTCCTGTGACGGAGGAGGAAATAAACCCAGAAAGTATTCACATTTAACGAGCTGAAATCAGAGAATTACTCAAACCTTAGGGTTAGGGTATACTACACAATACTACAGAATACTACACAATACTATACAAACTATACGATTAATCCATTCATCTTTAATCTTTAGACCAGTGGTGTAAGAAAATATCAATACACTTATTATGTTTTTGTGATACTTATATAGTTTACATGCAAAGATTCGTGGCAGACAGATATTAGTACAATATCATCTATATATATATATATATATATATATATATATACAATATTAGTAGTAGTAGTGCCATGATAAAAACAGAACCCACTGTTGCGATTACACTAAAAAACTGTCATAATAATAATAATAATTATTATTATTATTATTATTATTAATGATAATTATCATCATTATTATTATTATTATATTATCATTATTATTATTGTTGTCATTATTATTATTATAGTCATTAATATAATAATATTTTTTATTATTATCAGTTCAAGTCACCCTTAAAGGAATAAGAACAGAATAACAAACCTGTTTTAAAAAAAGTAGCATGTAACTATAATAATAATAATAATATATCATAACTAAAGCCTGTTTACATGTTAGCAGGTTGAATTAATAATTAATAATTAATTAAATACAAAAAATGTATTGCTCTTGCTGTTCTTTGAAGGACCAAGCTGTCAATCAACTGGCTTTGTGTTCCTACCCCACGCTGAGAAGTCAATTCCTGCACACATATTTTTTATTTATATGCAAAAATAAATAAATATTTACACAAATAAATTAACAAATTTTAAAAGCTTTTTTTAAAACATCTTATACATTCCATACATTGAAACCTGCAACCCTCCCCCCCCCATAAAATATCCCAGGATGCACCTCCACAACACGCCATATTTCTTATGAATGTAGAAATATGAAGCCGTATATTTGTCTTCTGCTGCTCCATCGCTGTCGTGTGAATGACACATCGATGTGGCACGTCCATCAGAAGGCCGAAGACATTCTCTCTATCTGAGCTGATGAAACCGAGATCATCTGGTGTGTGTGTGTGTGTGTCCGTGTGTGTGTGTGTCTGTGTTCATCAGACTCCACTGTTGCACCCTCTCCTGCATCTCGTTTCCCAACTCCACACCCGGAGAGAGAGAGGACTCTCCATGCGCGTATGTACCACCCACGTCAGTTCTCTTCTCACTTTTCATTTCCTGTTTGTACAAAATAAGCCACTGATTGATAAAACAAAACATAATTTTTATGTTTTGTTTTATGCAACTGTGATGCAATCAGAGAGGGGGGGGGGGCATGAAATCTTATTTTGTGTGACATGTTTTCAGCATATCTGGCTTTAAATGAAAATACAGAAAGAGCAGATAAAATCTGCAGCATTCAATATGTTGGTATTGAAATGTGTGTGTGTTACACATGTCATTCCCCCCCTTCCTCTTCCTCTCCCTCTTCCTCTTCCTCTTCCTCTTCCTCCCTTCAGCTCACATGTCAGTAACGCCGCTTCACGCTCTCCTCGCTCTCCTCGCTCTCTGTTGCGAGCTGCATTAGTTGTTCTTTCCCAAGCTGCGAGCAATTACGGTCTAAAATTAGTTCAGCAGCCAAACTTATATTTCTATCAGTTCACAAAGTGGACTCAGGGAAGGGGGGCGGGGGGGGGAGGGAGGGAGGAGGGAGGGGTGGGGGTTGTTGTTTTTTTGCTTTCGGATGTGAATGTTTGAGTTTGTTTTGATGGAGCTTTGCTGGAGGAGGAGAGTTGTAGTAGCAACACGGAGGAAATAAGGAAGTAAAAACACAAAGAAACACTGAACGCAGGTGTTTTCTGCTCGTAGTAATAAACTAAATCTGCCGACGGAGCAAGAATTTCCTCCAGGATTCATTAAGTTCCGTCTCCTTTTAAAGTAAGATGTAACATTTAGGCCTTTCAAGATAAAATGAGATCTTGAAATAAGCTGTAAAAACTCAATTTGAGCTACATTTCACTTGTATTAGTCATAATAATGCTAAAAAAAAGTAATTTTAAGACGCGCTGTCTGAAAACAACTCCCTATGTTTGACTGAACGTTACCTGTCGGGTGATTGTGAATTACATAAAGAGATGTTTTGAGATATTTTGACTTGTAATTAGGGGAATAAACTTGTGTCTGCAGGCTGACCTCCAGGGACCTGGAGGGATCCAGAGCAGAGGCTACTTCCTCTATCGGGTACGAACACGTTCACGTCAGGAGATAAACACAATGGAGATAATATGATGAACACTCAATCAAATGTTCTTTGCACTTACAGCCACGAAATGGAAGACGATCCCTAGAATATGAGTAAATTAAAGGTAATGCTTGTTTTTGTTTTTCCATCTGTAAACAGTCTTAGATAGGAGAGAAGTTTAGGGACTGTATGAAAATGACCAGGAGGTTGGAGAAATGTTTTCTTAATGAAGCTAGTTTGATTTATTTGGGACAATATTATCAAAACAGATTACTTTTATGTGCGCGTGGATCATAAAGGTCTGACACTCCAGGTGAGTAGGGGACAAATATGAAGTGACATCACCACGAAACTTCCCCAGCTGATTACTGAAGTCAAGAAAATGAGTGTTTGTGTTACAACCTTTATGAAATGGTATGTATGTTTAAATATGCAAATGAGGCATTTCCAGAACAGAAATATGGACATGAGATAAAGTCAGGTTCATAATTCTTGTTTCATTTTGTTGATATATTAGTCAAAGGTTTTTACAGAGAGAGTTTATTATATCTCTTTGTATCACTCCATCAATCAGAAAATACTGTCAACAGACATGAAAAACATCTATTTTACCCATGTTTTAGTACTAAAATGTTGTATAAATGAAGCTCTGAATGATACATGAACAAACCCCTCTGTAGAAACCTTCAGAATCTCTTTCAGAAGTAAAGAGTAAAGTTTGGTGGATGTAAGAGCTACTGAAGTGGAGATTTCTGGATCAGAGTCTGAGAACAAACTCATTTAGAGAAAACGGCCTTTAAAGAGATGTTTAGTTAAATTACAGACATGAAGAAGACTCTACAGGTGAAGAGGGTCAAAACATTAATGAATAGATATCAACATGAAACTTCACCAGTTCATTACTGACATTAAGAGGATTATTTACTGTATTACAAGTTTTCTGAAATGTTGTGTTTAAATATGCAAATGAGGCATTATCTAATGGTAACTTTTGGTGAATTTAGGAGAACTCTACAGATGTAAACAGACAAAGTAGTAAAATAAATGTTTTCTTTCCTCTAGAATGAAAGAAGATGTGTTATGGAAGAAAAATAGACCAAAAAAATCAAAATTTATGAGTGCTTGAAAAAAACTGCTTTGCCCCTCGGTGTCTATCAGTATTTCTTCTTTTTCTCATCAAAATAAACTAGTAGCCGAAGGCTTAAATGCCTTTTTATTTTTAACTTACAAAACTGTTTAACAGTGTCGTATTATTTTTTAGATATTGTTCGGGTCTTGTACTTTCAACTGAGGGTCCAAAATAAAAATATTAAAGGATGATCTTTCATGAAGAACACAACCCAGAACCGTCAGAAGCACCAGAAGCTGCCAGCGGTGTGTTTAAACGAGGCTATGACGTCACAGAAGAGTGTGTTTTCTCCCCCCACCTTCATCATTGCGCGTGCACGTGCACGTGCGGTAGAGTCGCCACCATCCGAAGCCGAGTGTACGGAGGCGACGCAGACCCCCCGAGACGCCTCACCGCTGCCCCGCCACCGAGCGACCCAGACTCCGGCTCCCACGGCCTCACCGCTGCTGTCCAGTGATGTCTGAATGTACACCGAGAAGAAGACCCACTACTCCTCTGTCCAGGTTTTACTTTGTGTCACGTGGCCGTGTGCGTGTGTGTCATTTGCATTAAAACTGCTACAATGTGGTCGGGCGTACGTTTCATTCTGCCGCTCGCCGTCCAATGGGAATCTTTCACATGGAACCAGGAAACCGTGCGCGTGAATGAATGCAGATAAGATAAGATAAGATAATCCTTTATTAGTCCTTTGTTTACAGGATTACAGCAGCAGAAGGTGAAGTGCAAACAAAATACATGGTAAAAAAAAAAGAAACAAGATCAAAACAAGTATTATAAATAAGCAAATAAGCATAAAAAACAGTAATAAAAACAGTAAAGAATCCACAATAACTGAAATTAAATAATTAGATACAGACAGAATAACTATTATAACTATTATTGCACAGTGTATTTGTATTATGCATGTAATCAATACATATACGATGCAGTTAAACACACATCTGGGATACACAACCACAGTTAAAGCAGGTATTTGACATTTTACATCTACAAAAATACACATACAGCTAAATATATACAGTTTGAATATTTTTCAAAATACAGCTTTGAATGATCATAATCACCTTTTTGCTTTTTTTTTTAATGTGTACTCAATGTGTCCTGTTCATAATAATGCATATAGAATGAATCAATAACACACTGAAAAAAAGCAAAGTTGCTAAAAGAAAAAAGGAGCAATCGTGTTTTTCTTTTACCCTTTTTGACACGTGAGAGATGATTATGATTTGAAGATGACAAACCCAACCGATCACACCTTTTTCATTTAAATAAAAAATGAAAACAGTTCAACGTCCCCGTTTATTTAACTGTAGCCGAAGGTTAATGAACTCAAACTGTCCGGTGACATCAACAGGACGTGATGCGGAGTCACAATGTGTTCTGGTTTTTCTAAAAAAAATTAATGCACACATTCCTTCTTCTTGTTAAATTAATATTTTCAGGATTAAATTGTTAGTTTATATTCTGAATATGTGTAATTACAGTATTCAACAGCAGATGTCACCGTCTTCATGCCAAAGGAAAAATAAGAGGCGCTTCCAGATATGTAAGAGAAGATTTAAACCTAAAGCAAAGCAAAGCTCTCCTCCTGCTGCTTTTGTAATGCATTTACAGATTTTATTGTGTTGTATTATAGTGTGTACACACACACACACACACACACACACACACACACACACACACACACACACACACACACACACACACACAGGTCAGTTGGTATATACACTATTTGATTTTTCATTTCAGTCATGTTGACCAGGGAGCATAATATACGTAATGTGGACACACATGGTATATATAAGCACACACACACACACACACACACACACACACACACGTTGACTGGAGAATATTGTGTCCCAAGAATATTTCTGACAAATTTGCCCATTTGACATCCTTCCAGGGAGAAAAGAACACGCGCGCATATAAAAAACAAACATATAATTGTCTGCAGGCCTCACGTAGTTTCTTAATTAATAAAATGTTCTCTGCGCATGGCCCGTGATCATGTGACAATGCAAATCGTCCTTTTAACTTGGACGCGACCAGTTTGCAGGAGCAGCACTGGATGCATGCAAATCACTTAACATCAGCAGTGAATACAGAGGTGGAAAGGTTTAGATAAGATGAGATAAGATGAGATAATCCTTTATTAGTCCTGCAGCGGGGAAATGTACAGGATTTACAGCAGCATAGGGTAGTGCAACAAGAGACATAGTAAAAAAGAAACAAGATCAAAACAAGTATTATAAATAAGCAATAAAAAACAGTAAATAAACTGAACTATTATACAGACAGAATAACTATTATAACTATTGCTATAATTTGACTGAAAACGACCCCCTCTGTCCTGATCTCGTCATTATGGAGATAATAAATAGATATCTACATGAGGATAGCATATTTTCTAACAGATTAATAAAGGGCATGACATTTGCATTATATGTGACACTTCCCCCCCCCATCCTTTTTAATCTCTCCCATGTCTAAAAAAAGGGGGAAACAGCGCCATTCACCTATTGAACTCCGTTGGTGAGGGCAAATGTGGTATTGCAAGCATTTTGCTGCTCTGGCTGTTGCCATGGGGACGAGCACCACGCCGGAGATGGGGAGAATGCTCAAACACCACCAAAAAAAAAAAATAACAATAAATTCATTAAAAATACAATAAGTTACCTGTCATGGTTTAGTCTAATAAATGGTGGGATAACCATGAAAACAAGAAGCATTATAAACATATAATGATATAAAATATATTTAAATAGAATATAGTTTTTTTCCCTGTAAACAATGTATGGGACGATTTTAGATCAATTAATTAATTAATTAAAATGATCATTATATATATATAATGATCATTTTAATTATTAATTAAAGATAAAAAGGGAATTACATTTATACATATATATATACATTTATTTATTTATATATATATATATATATAACTGTCATAACACTATGTGTACCTATTTATGCTTTTTGTATTTCATCGTCTGTTGCCTTGCTGCAAAAATCAATTGTCCTTCGGTGACAAATAAAAGTTGAAAGTTGATCTAAACACATGTTTAATATCTTTCTGATAAATTTGTTGTGTGTTATTCTTTTACATAATTATAGACATTTAAAATAAATATATATACTCTCTGCTTTAAGAAGCATATTTTGGGGGTAAATCTGGCATTCAATGATTCAAGGATGGTTTATTGTCAATATGCAACACAGGGACGCAGTTGTAGCCCGTGTGACACAACAAACACCTGACAAACAACAACAACAACAAACAACAACAACAACCACCTGGCAAACAACAACAACAACAACCACCTGGCAAACAACAACAACAACAACAACCACCTGACAAACAAAACAACAAACAAGTGGTTCAGTTTAATGTCAACAACAACAGCAACAACAACAACAAACAACAGTACACAACATAGTTACCTGCGCGTGACGATCCAATCCAGGTGACAAAACCGTTTCTCACATGTGTGTGTGTTAGTGTGTCTGTGTTAGTGTGTCTGTTAGTGTGTGTCTGTGTGTTAGTGTGTCTTTGTTAGTGTGTCTGTGTTAGTGTGTTAACTTGTGTGTACGTGTATATGTGTGTGTGTGCGTGTATATGCGTGTGTATGTATATGTGTGTGTAAATGTCTGTATAAGTGTGTATGTGTGGATGTGTATGTGTGTGCATATGTGTGTGTGTGTGTGTGTGTGTGTGTGTGTGTGTGTGTGTGTGTGTGTGTGTGTGTATCTGTGTGTGTGTGTGTGTATATGCGTGTGTATATATGTGTCTGTGTGTGTGTGTCCACTCATTTTTGCGCACTCAGCCCGTCATCAGCTCCTCTGGCTTCGGGGATATCCCGACGGAAATACAAGGAGGGGGGGGAACCGTACCTGGGGGGGGGAGACCGTACCGGGGGAAAGTGTGTCACCTCCACCGGTTCGAGCCCGCGCGCTCCAGCCTCTCTCTCTCTTTCTCTCTTTCTCTCTCGCTCTCTCTCTCTCCGTGACGCGCCGGTAACGCGGCCCGCTGACCCACATCTTACCTAACAGTTAACTGTCTGTCACACCGAGCTAGCGCCGCTAGGTTTGACACACATTCAGTGTTGAGGAAAAAAACCCCAAAACAGACTTAAATAAAACAACGAGCAGCGGCTGCCTGCCTCGTCCCAGATGACGTCACCGCACCGGCGCGCGTCACGTGTCGCGGTGAGCGTGCCAAACCGTATTTAAAGACGTTTTGTTTGTTTTTGTTGTAGCTGACGTTAGCACGCGCGCTAGGTAGCCGTTAGCATGCTAGGTAGCCGTTAGCATGCTAGGGAGCCGTTAGGGGGCTAGGTAGCCGTTGGCAGGCTAGGTAGCCGTTAGCATGCTAGCAACCGCTGCCCCGATGTCGCTGGCTGACAGTCTCCAGTTAACAGGGTCGCCCGTTAAACCGTAACACCGGACACACGTCTCTCCGGTCGGATCCACGGCTGCTGCCTCCGTTTCACCGGTACGTCTGCTTTATTGTCCTCTTTTCTTTCTTTTGCACGTTGTAACAGTTTAATCTGCGTTTCTCTCACATTTCCAGTCGTGTTTTGTTGTTTTTCTGCTGCAGATATTTAACGTAATGCATCGCATCGATCTGCAGCTCTACCTGTCGGGCAGCGCTGACCTAGATCGAGCTGCAAAGATTACACGAGTAGTAATACATCATTAAATTAAAAGGCAAAATATTTTTTTATCTGTTTTGAGTCATTTTATTTAAAAAAAAAAAAAAAATCTCTGATTCCAGCTCCTTAAATGTGAATATTTTCTGGTTTTGTCTTCTTCTCTGAGACAGTAAACTGAATTTATTTGAGTTGTGGACAAAAAAAGGGACATATGAGGACAATTTTAATAATTGATTAATTAGTTTGAGTACGTTTTTCAAGAAAATAACTAAAACTTCTCTGATTCCAGCTCCTTAAATGTGAATGTTTTCTGGTTTCTCTTCTCCTTTGACATTTGAGGACTTAATCTTGGGCTTTGGGACCAAACAACTAATCGATTAATTGAGAAAATGATTGACAGATTATTCACTAATTAAAATAATCATTCGTTGCAGCATTATTAATAAGGTGTACTTACCTTTTTACAGTTTTCTTGCACACTAAACTCCAAGAAGAGAATTAAATTGTCCTTTTATTGATGTCACTCTGTGAATTGTTGTACTAAGTAGCTCTACTCAAAAATAACAGACGCTTAATATCTCACTGTGCCATTTAATACAAAATATATGTGGGAATAAAACATTTTTGTTGGTATGGAACAATTTGATCATTGATTAATCGATTTCAGTAATTTCTTAAGAAAATAAATAAAAATGATCTGATTCCAGCTTCTTAAATGTGGATATTTTTTGGTTTCTTTACTCCTCTGAGACGGTAAACTGAATATTAATGAGGACTTCATCTTTGGGCTTTGGGACCGAACAACTCATCGATAAATCATGAAAATATTCAACAGATTATTCCACATTGAAAATAAAAATAACAGGACCTAGATAATTATTTATGCAGCATGACATTTATTGTATTTGTGAACCTGCAACATGCATAATAAAAACACGACTGCTTCTTATAATGTAAAAATAATTGGTTGCCAAGGCAGGATTTTGTGTATTTTCTATCATGGAGTAATGTTTTGAGACAAATAAGAATCAGGTTCATGTTGTATAAAAGCTTGATGATGGTGGAGCTGAACCTCAGAATACCGTACTTTATGGAGTACGTTCTCGAACCAGAGTCTTGAGATAACTTCTGTTTAAATTCCCGTCTAATTTCATGAACAAAAACAACTTTCAATGTCGTGTTTCCTAGAAGCTAAAGATGTCTATTAAAAAAAAACAACATTTTACATAATTTTACGAACCATATTGTTAAATATTAATAACTTTCCTCACAGGCACACAATAGAGGTGTAGTAATACATTTTTTACGAGGCAGAATTGTTGCAGCTGATGTTGGAGCGTTGATAAATACTTTGACATGTTTTATTGCTGGCTGCAGGTGAGGAGAGGAAGCTGCAGATTGTTCCCCGTATCTCGTAGTGCTCGGAGTGCTTCTTTATTGTATTAGTGAGCCTTTTATGTTTGCTTTATAGGGAACTTTCAGGAGTACTTAGAATATAAAAAAAACATTTTAATGTCAACATACTGAAGGGTTTGCTTGGTCTGAATGTAGGAAACAGTTGGGTCCATTTGTTCGTCATCGTCCCCGGGGACAAGCTTTTGCACAAGAGGCACTGTTTTGCATTTTAACAAGAAAAAGTGTTAACGTTTTTCTTTCATCCGTTTTACCTTAGTACCTTTTTTGTTAATTCATATAGAAATAGAACGCTCTTGTTCTTTTAAAAACGGTGCTCATTTTACTGTGGAGCGTCAGATTGGATTTAAGAACGCACCTGTAGTAAAAAGTTGATGATGATTTTGATATTGCTTCTTTTTCAAAACAAAATATTATAAGATGGTTTTATAAGCCAGGCGGCAACCTCCGGTTCTGACGAGTGAAGCAGACACGGATGCGTTTTTAAAAGCTGCATTCTCTCTCCTGACCACCAGGGGGCGACTCCTCTGGTTGTATAGAAGTCAAAGCTTCATGTGTTAAAGCTGCATTCTCTCTCCTGACCACCAGGGAGCGACTCCTCTGGTTGTATAGAAGTCAAAGCTTCATGTGTTAAAGCTGCATTCTCTCTCCTGACCACCAGGGGGCGACTCCTCTGGTTGTATAGAAGTCTATAGAAAATTACTCTACTTCTCTCTTGATTTAGTCCCTCAGTAAACATCGTAAACATGAGTTTATGGTCTCAATCTCTAGTTTCAAGTCTTTACACATATGATGTTTGTCAATCCATAAGACAATTTTTGTGCGTCATGATTTGTCGTATTGTTTATTTTTGTGTTAACCCGATCAGTCAATTACATCTCTCGTCTCCCACAATGCACATCACCAACATTGACGTTAGCTTGGCCTGCTAGTTAGCTAGCTAAATTAGCTTTGTTCCACGTCCAAAGGTTATGTCATCTTACCTGATGAGTTTTCTTGGCATTCAAAAAATTATCTTTTGAAAATGACAAATTTTAATTAATTAATGGCACAATTCACACGGATCAAAATGTTTTTTTGTTTTTTTTAAATATATCTCGCCATTGACTACCACACACATCTTTCCAACGACCAAATGTGGTACAACCCTTGTTCTAGTGTTTTCTAATGGAACTAACTCACATCGAGGTCGACTTTATTGCACAAATAATGATGGATTGTTGTGCGATGATCTGAAGATATGAAGCTACGTTCTACTTTCCTGCTTTCCCTCTTTGACACGGTTGCAGAATATAGTTTTTATTTTCCCAAAAGGCCTTAAAGACTTGACACCTCCAGACTACCTGACACTGACCATGTTCTCTGTAATGAAGGAATATTTCACCCAAGGCAGCTGCATTGCCCTTTTATGTCTTTTTAATGTCTTTTTGGACAGCAGCAGAGTTTTATAGCGTTAGCGTGTCGAGATATAATCATTAAAAATTGACTTTTCTAAACATGTACTACTATGAAATGCTAACATGTAGTTTTGTTCCTAAAAAGAGTAAATAGATATATTCAATAAATACACATTCTAGGCATTCCCAAGAGATTCATGACACAATTTCCCTTTCCTGTCTGGCTTTTCTAAAGCTCTAAAAAAGAGGACATCCACTGCAGAGCAATCCTTTCACCACGCAGGATTGTTTCTCTGACGGATGAGAGGGTCGGGCTCCTCTTCGGGTCTAAATTCGGATTCATGACGTGTTCTTAAGCCGCAGAATTGTTCGCACCCGTGTTCTCATGATTGTCCTCGTAAAATGCAGGAAGTGAACGCCGGATGAGCCGTCATATTTAGTAGTGAATATAAAATAACACACAAAAGATGCATTGGATGCTAAAACTTGTTCAGTGTTATTGTAGTATTTATTTATTTATTTTAAAAGACAATAGCGCTTTGCACAAGAAAATTGTATAAACGATAAAAAATATTATTGTTATTTATGTGATACAAAGAAGAGAAATTACATTTATTTTTTTACATATAACACTTGAAATGATGACGTCACTTGCAAATGATAAAGTAATATATGGAAGCCATAATTTGCTGTTTAATTTTTACCTCTTTGATTAAGATTTCATTAAACAATTTTTTTATTTTTTACAAAATGAAACAGAACTCTGACAATGAGGAAGATCTTTGGTAGATACAAAATTTAAATAAATATGAAACACATTTTAAATCTAACCCTATTTTTTTTTCATTAAAATCAAACAATTTTCAAGATATTTAGTTAATAACCAGTAAAGTGCAAAACAACGCTGCATGGAAATGCTATCGACTCTTCCAGCGCACAAATACGTCAAACAAACATCTTCCAAAGACTGAAAAAAAAAAAAAAATCATATCATTTAAAAGATATTAAACGTAAAATACTTAATTATGATCTCTGCATGTTCTGCTTAAATTAAAAAAGCAAAGCACAAAAGACAATTAACAGTTAATCACCAACCAAATCATGGAGATGTTGTTTTTCCGCTCATCTCGGTGTGCAACGATCTGACCTTTTTTTTTTAAAATGAGTTAAATGCACAGAGTATGTTTCACCTTTTTAAATATACATGTGAAAACATCAACAACGGTTGACCTCCGTGGAGACGGAGGCAGAAAACTGCCTTCGAGTGACGCTGTTTGATTATTTTTTACTGCGATCGAGTAAAAAAAATGGGTCGTGCGTCTGCGTTCTCTGTCGTCGTCGTCATCGTCGTGGATGCTTCCTCAGAACGAGGCTTCAGCAAACGAATCGGACGGATTGTATCAAGTAGAGACGTGACGTGGGGATCGTTGTCTTTCAGAAGAGCACAATGCAAAGAGGTCGAGTAACTAACTGAAACACTCGAGTTGTTGGATTGATGTTAGTCTTTTGAACAGAAATTAATCAATATTAATTTAAGTAATTTATGGGGAGGAAAGAGAAACATTTGCCAGTTCCAGCCTCTCGGCTCACATGTAAGGAAGACGATGCGGAAGTGTCTTAAAACTTGCATTCTGTCTCCTGACCACCAGGGGGCGACTCCTCTGGTTGTATAGAAGTCAAAGCTTCATGTGTTAAAGCTGTATTCTCTCTCCTGACCACCAGGGGGCGACTCCTCTGGTTGTATAGAAGTCAAAGCTTCATGTGTTAAAGCTGCATTCTCTCTCCTGACCACCAGGGGGCGACTCCTCTGGTTGTATAGAAGTCAAAGCTTCATGTGTTAAAGCTGTATTCTCTCTCCTGACCACCAGGGGGCGACTCCTCTGGTTGTATAGAAGTCAAAGCTTCATGTGTTAAAGCTGCATTCTCTCTCCTGACCACCAAGGGGCGACTCCTCTGGTTGTATAGAAGTCAAAGCTTCATGTGTTAAAGCTGCATTCTCTCTCCTGACCACCAGGGGGCGACTCCTCTGGTTGTATAGAAGTCTATAGAAAATGACTCTACTTCTCTCTTGATTTATTCCCTCAGTAAACATGAGTTTATGTCTCAATCTCTAGATTTAGAGATAAATATACGAAGGAGGCTGTGTGATGTAAACATCTTGGAGTATGAGGTCTTATGAGGTATTATCACGAGTAGAATGTTAACACAATGTTTTTAAGTGTTTTAGTATGACCGAGTTCTTGATCCTGACGAGAGTTACAAAATATCAAAGTCCACACACTCTCGCGTGCACACTCACACACTTTTTACACTAATGAGCTTTTCATTCATGCGTTTCTGAGAACAGATGCGTTTGTGTACGTTGTTTAAAAATAGTGTGTGTGTGTGTGTGTGTGTGTGTGTGTGTGTGTGTGTGTGTGTGTGTGTTGTGACCTAGATGTTTAGTTCTGACTCAGATGTGTGAGTTTGAGTCTCTTTCTGTTCAACAGGTGAAGGATTCAGGCGGGAGTTGATGAGTGAAGCGGTTACTTAATTAAGGTAAGACATCTTGGACTTCACCTGGGATTTTTGTTTTGGGGTCAGTCAGATTAGCACGGTGGAAAAAAACTTGGCTAATTACGTCTTTTGAAACCTAATTCAGGGACATTAAACATCCATCCAGTGACGTGTTTATTCTTGTCGATGTGTCACCTGAATATGATTTGATTTGGAGTTTTTGAGATATTCTCATGAAAAGATGCGACTATAAAGGTTGGCTGATTCTCTTGATTAGCTTGTATTGCCAGTATTTTTGTGTCTTTTCAAGATGTTTGTGTGTGTGTGTGTGTGTGTGTGTGTGCGCTTTTAACCAAAGTCCTAATTATTTTACTACAAAATCTGGATCAGTAAATATATTATGTCTTTTTTGTATATTTTTCTACCCAATATCTAAAACTGAACCAAGCATCTCATAATCTTGATCTGTTTAATGTTACCCATACTGTCGGCTTAAACTATGGTAAAGTCTTTTTGGGGGTAATGTTGTAGCAAATATTATACTCCAAAAATAATTCTGATTGTATAGAAGTCTATAGAAAATGACTCTACTTCTCTCTTGATTTATTCCCTCAGTAAACATTGTAAACATGAGTTTATGTCTCAATCTCTAGTTTCAAGTCTTCTTCAATACAGCGTGATGTTCATTTAGTAAATTATGGTCCATTTAGAGTCAAACAGACCATAAAGCAGGGGATGCTTTAGGGGCGGGGCTACAAGGTGATTGACAGGTCGACACCAGAGACGTATACGGCGTCTCTACGTCCTCCTCACCAAATATGTTCACTTCCGTTTATGGGTTGGGTGTAAAAGGTCAGCAGCTCCAAAGGTGTCTTTTTTCTTCTTTTTTTTTCAGTCAGTCGCAGCTGGAGAATAATGTTTAAATCGTAGCATTAAAAGCATCAGTTTTTCTGCTTTACAGAACAATGCTGTTCGTAAGAAAGTTGAAATCCTTTCAGAGTTTGCAGTCGTTATATCCACTGCTGCCGTTTATAGATGATATCTTTAAAGTTTTTAATGCACACATTTTTTATATGTACAGTACATATCATCTGTTGCTGTCAATATGCAGCCTACATACTGTACATCCAGTATATAGTCATTACATGGACACTTAACTGGTATGAAGTCATTTTATTGTTATTATCTTCTGTCGATGGATGAATGGAGCGACACTTTCAGGAATACTACCCGTGATGCACGGCGAATGGAAGTTTGGAAGTGCTCCCTTCATCTGGGATTAACTACAGTCAATAAAGTGTGATTTATTTGATTTGGCCTTGTAGAGTATAATAAAATGTGGTGCAAAGTCTTCTGGGACAGTACAAGAGCAAACACTCACACGGAGCAAAGTCGAGTAAAGGCCTCAGTTATTTAGCTTTCTAATGGTTCAGCTTGCTGAGAGCACCACTGCTGTGTACTGTGGGGACAAAATGGCGGGCTGGTTGGCAGAACTAGCATATATATATATATATATATATATATATATATATATATATATATATATATAATATATATATATATATATATATATATACTGTACTGTACACCAGTATATAGTCATTACATGGACACTTAACTGGTATGAAGTCATTTTATTTATTGCTGATCATTGGTGCTTTCATATATATATTTATAAAATGTTTGTATGTATACATACATTTTATAAATATATATATATACATATTTTGTGTGTGTATATATTACATTATAAGAAGATTGCTCCTCTTGTGCAGCCCTTGGCATGGGTTACGAGGCCTCCTGGCTCGGATCCCGCTGGGACAGGATCCCGGCAGCGGTCCAGGAGCCCGGCAGCGGTCCAGGAGCCCGGCAGCGGTCCAGGGGCTCCTGCCAACCGCTGCTGCTGCTCGCGGCCTCTCAAACATTCCTGTCTGCAGGGCCGTGGAGGGGAAACGGCAAAACAAAGACCCACTTTTGGTGCCGCGGGCCTGTTGGGCGTGTGGGTGCAGCAGCAGCCTTGAGTGGACACGCAGCTGGCTGTCGGGTGGGGGGAGGAGGGGGGGGTGTGTGTGTGTTTGTTGGTACAGCGATGCAGCAGTTTGGTGATGTTACAACCTAACAGTGACAAGCTTGGATTTTTATTGTTCATCGGCCAAATGACCGTGACGTTACTTGGAACCGTCCTCGGTTGCTTCTCACTGAAGCCTCTGAACCCCGGCGGGGGAACGGCGTCTGTCTGATTGCTCGGTGTGAGCGCGGCGCCTCGGACGGAGTCATGTATTCATTTGTGTGTCGTCTTTTTTTGTTGTTGCTTCGCGTGACCTCCTTGGCAGTGAGTCTTTTAAAATCTGCGTCACATGATCCAAGATGTTCTACCAACACTTAGAGCGCAGTGAGGAAGATCCTCCTCCTCCTCCTCCTCCTCCTCCTCGGCTCCTGACCTGAGTACCACGTCTGTTTTGTGACGTCTAACAGTACCAGTGAGTTTTAAGTCTTTACTTTACAATTGCAGGTTCTTAAAATCCATTCTCCAGTCTTTTTTTTTTTTTTTTTTTACAGTACAGTACCAAAAGGCCAATATACTGAATTAAACATATTTTCATTTGTGGTAATTTTATGTGAGTTGTAAACTTTCCTTCAAATTTATTCATTTTTTTTGCATCTACCATACCAAGATCTTTATTCCATTTATTATATATGATTTGAAACAGTTCTTCATGACTCTCAGCTTTCAATAGAATATATATTAAATATTGTAAACAGCACTTGCGTCTCTCTTTTTATCCTTATTCTTTATTAGAATTACCCTCATCTCGGCTAAAGCTCTATTACTAAGGTCAAAGTGAAATTAAATTTGATTCCTTTTCTTGAAATATATACATTATATCCCGGGACCCGGACTCTGTCAATAATAAAAATAGTTAGTAATCTTTACCAGTCTTTTTTTCAAAATCAATGTAAGCTCTGCGATCGTATGTTGTGACACCTGGGATCTCCGAGGGTTTCGCAAATCCCCGGCTCTCGGGTGTCGAGGTGTGACTTAGACGATGAAGAAAACCCAAGCGTTGCCATGACGCCGGAGTTTACCTAACCATGTGACCAAGGCCCGACCAGACGGCAGACAGGGTTTACAGTTCCAGAAAAAACAGCCCTTTTTGAATGAATTTAACAACCTCCAGGAAAATCTGAGATATTTTTGATGAATTTAAACAGTGGATATTTTGATAAGCTCCACTGAGAAATATTTTTGAGGCATTGCAGTAGAGCTTTGTACTACTAGTACTACTAGTACTCCTAGTCCGGCGATCCCAGGAGGTCACCTGACCGAACTAACTCGTTGAGTCTCAATTTGTTTGACTGCCAACTGTGTTTATTTATTTTTAGCTATAACAGCATGGCTCCAGGGATGGCGGTGTTGGTGTATGGTGTCTATATGTTGCTTATTTTTGATCTGTTGTTGCGCAATACGTGTAATTTGTGGTTGTGATGTGCTTTAGTGCTTTATACTATATCGTACCTCTCCAAACGTGCAGTATCTTATCATACCGTGCAGAATCCAACCGTACAGAATCCTATCGTACATTATAGTGGTTTTAGCATAAAGAACAAACCCTTCAAATGATTAGGAAACGTCCATGCTGGGAGAGGGATCCCTTCTCTGTTGCTCTCCTTCAAGTTTCTTACTTTTTTCCCCAGTTAAAGGTTTTTTTTTTTTTTTATTTGTTTCAATGCGAGGGTGCAAGGACAGAGGATGCTGTACAGATCGTAAAGCCCTCTGAGGCATACTTGGGATATGTGATATTGGGCAATACAAATAAAACTGAATTGATTTGAACGAAGATTGAAGAATAACTTTTAGCTCGAAGCGTCACTTTCAGATTCGCCAACGGATGTCGTGAGTCACTGCTGTTGGCTCGATTTCTGCCATAAACATGAGTTGTGAGCGTGCAGCTCCCGACTTTAATAGAGCCACCGGCATGTCCACGCTTTAGTTTCGCTTCATCAGGTTTGAAACTGAAAGTCTTTATCAGAGTCACCTGGAAATGTCCACCGGGCCCGATGCAGTCCTAATCAGACCACCACACCAGAAGGTAACATTAAAGATAAAGGCGCTTTTGACTTATTTGCGAGCTGTGGAAATATTTTGAACACCGGAGGCGATCTCATTCTAATCATCTCACTCATTCGTCTGTCTTCGGCATTATAGAGAAGCTCGATTTGGAAGCACTTTTTGTTTTTTTAAAAGGATGCATCCTGATATAACTGTGGCAAAACAAGCCGCCTCTGCATCGACGACTGCTGCTCCTCTTTTTGCACATCGATAACCTCCTATCTGGAAAAAATGCTAAATACTAAATATAACTTGTTGTTTTCTTGCAGAACGCTGTTTGTTAAGGATACCCAATACAAAAAAATTAAAAATATACAAAGTGCAGATAGGAGGTTTTGCACTTTAACCATCGATATCAACAAGTAGTTTCTGCCGTCATTCGATTGGTATTCCAAGGTGCAGTGATGTTATCCTGCGTGGTGGAGCAGAAAAGTGCAAACCTGTCCTCCCGGATGCAAAGTGATTACTGGTTCATTTTATATTTGTATTTCTGAGCTCGAGAGAGAGAGCGCTGCTGCGTTCTCTCTCCGTTCAATGTTGCTTAATTTAATAGTAAAAGGTCTCTCTCTCTCTCTGTCTCTGTCTCTGTCTCTCTCTCTCTCTCTCTCTCTCTCTCTCTCTCTCTCTCTCTCTCTCTCTCTCTCTCTCTCTCTCTCTCTCTCTCTCTCTCTCTCTCTCTCTGATGAAGAGACACAATAAGGATGGGAGGGATGGCTTGCGATTGGTTTCCCTCTAAACGTTGCAGACTTTGAGGGCCACTTCTTGAGAGAACTGTTACTGTGGCGCTCTCTGCACAGGTCGACCCGTCGCAGTGTTTCCACGCCCACGGACCACAACACTGGTCGTGTGTGTGTGTGTGTGTGTGTGTGTGTGGCAGGAACTCAGCCGGGCTGTTTCTTTTCCGGCGAGGCCCGGTTGCCATGGTGTTGGCACCGTCGCTGCGCTGGCATCTCGTGGCGGGGGTGCGTGACGAGCGGCGCAACAGATCCACTTCAGAGTGACTCATATCCTCGGAGCTCTGCTGCCCTACATCTGAACACACACACACACACACACACACACACACGCCGTGTGAACGTTAGAAAACTGACGATAAACAAGTATTTTCAGCCTCTGATTTCATGCGTTTTCAGGATGAGAAATACTTGCTATGACTGAGGTGTGTTGATCTGAATTCATCTGCCAGTCTACATGGTTGACATTACTAGAATCTGATAAATTTGCTGTTGAGAATTCATCACCTTTACACGTCTGCTGCGTCTTTTGCCCGCCGAGGCCCGGGGAACACCTTCTGCATATCGTGTGATTAACCGAGGAAACGTAATATCCCGTCGCACCTTTCGTGAATGTTACTTGCTGTGTAAAACAGTCTTTTTCCTAATTTTTTTTTAAAGGATGTGTGCTGAGGGAGTGGTGTTATTGGTAGGAGCAGGAAGGTGCTGCCTGTGGAGCTGTGATTAAGTTGGATCGGAGGAGGAAAGTAGGTCATTGGGCCAGCGGGTCAGTGAAGCACAGATGACATCAGTTATACAACCTCTGCTCTCGCAGTTACACAACGCTCGCTCTGCAGCTCCTGTTGATACGCTGGCCTCCTTCCTCCTTCTTCCTTCCTCCTTCCTCCTTCCTCCTCTTATTCTGCTCTCATTTTCTGACATCCAGAATTTGCCTGTTTTTTTTTTTGTCTGGGTTCCAGTTAGCGTGACAATGTAGATTAGAAATGCATTTTCTATAGACTTCTATACAACCAGAGGAGTCGCCCCCTGGTGGTCAGGAGAGAGAATGCAGCTTTAACACATGAAGCTTTGACTTCTATACAACCAGAGGAGGTGCCCCCTGCTTTTTTTGTTGTCTGGGTTCCAGTTATTGTGACGCTGTAGAGCACAAATGCAACTTCTCTCTGCTTCTGGTTTTTTTCTCTTAAGTGTGTAGATAAAACTCTCCACTCTCTTTTTATGAAGTGTAAATACTCCGAGCAGTCTTCCCTTCCCTGTTTTGATGAACCCGGCAGTGTGTTCATTCACACGTCGCCACAACAAGCGCTGACTCGGGTTTCCCTCTGACACTTGATCGGTTATTAAGGAAGTCTATCTTTAGGTATGTCGTCTATTATCTTATCTATAGGTTTGTTATCTTTATGAAGGCAATGATTCATCTTTTCAAAACATCTTTTATTACTTTTAAAAGCAATAAAAAGAGGGTTAGAACTCTACTTGCCTTGACAGAAATAGTTTTATCTATTAGCCGTTTGTCATGTTAAATCTTTATTTAAGTGAAGGAAGCCATCATCAGGTCCAGAAAGAAAATTTTATTTATTTTTTTTATTTTTTTACAACTTTGCTAGATTTGCCAGCCTGACGTGGCGGTTATTTATTTATTTATTTATTTATTTATTTTATTCAACATTTTATTCTGGCCAAGTTACAAACAACATAAAAGCTTAAAAAATTTAATAAAAATGCAAATTGCATCAAAGAATTTTCATTCAGTACTCAAATAGTCCTGAACCTTGTTTGTAAAGTTTTGCATTGTAAAGTTTTGCAGGAGAGAGAATGCAGGTGTTTTCCTTTTGTGCTGCAGCTACTAAACAGTCAGTCTGTTAAAGCAAAGGGTCGTCACAGTGCACCAAATGTCCCCCATACCAGACTTCTTTATATATGTGGCACTGACGGGGGTTTTAATTAATCTCTTCTCTTTCGCCAACCTCACTCGTGCACTGAGCTGATTTAGTACTTACACCGTGCGTGTTCCTCCCCTCTTGCAGACTCAGATGTCGCTGCCATGTGCCGGCCTCGCGCCCGAAGCGATCGAAAAAAACGCCGCTCTTCGAAGACCTCTCGTCGACTTTCTGCCCTCTGATTGAGGAAACCTTCAGCGGCTCTCCTCCCGAGGCTTCGAGGAGTCCACCCAGGCCCCGCCTCCACCCACCAAGCAGCAGCTTCCTCATCCTCTCACAGGACTGGCTGTACCGTCAGTAAGGTACGGTTTGGGTTTCACCCGTCCGACTCGTCTTCGTCTACCGTTTTTGAATCTGAAGCCGTTTCATGTGTTTCTTTTACGTCGAAGGTTCATCCACAAATGTCTACCTCACGATTAAAAGACCCCTCTCCAACGCTGCGACCCTGAACAGGATACAAAATGACCTCGAGCATCGACCGGTGAGTCAAACCTTTTGAGTTACCTGCTTGTTGTTTTTTTTTTTTTTTTTATTCATTTCTATGAATTACGTCGTCTATAACATGTCAAAAACACCTTTTTTCCCTTTTTTGACCAATAATCCCAAAAGAAAAAGCTTTGTTCCAGATGATGAATTAAAACAAAGGTACATCACAACTGCCAGAGATCGATTTTTGATAAATTGACTAAAGATTTGGACAGTAATTATAATTTATTTACGTACAAAGCACACGATTAATATGCTCACCTCAAAGCCAGCAGACTCCAGTCAGACACAACAGTCATTTTACCAACAAAATAAAACTCATCAACACCGTCTTTGATAATCTTTCCACTGTTCCAACGATCACCGACTCTGGTTTGATCAAAATACACCTTTAATTCAACGAGTTAGCCTTTATATGCTCTACTCAAAGCCACCGGACTCCGTTGATAGAAACGGCCATTTTACGTCGCTGATTGTTGTAAAACACACTTCATTCAAACCAGAGAGGAACTAAATATATATATATTTATTTATTTTATTTATTTATTTTTAAGTTTGTTGTTGGAACAGACTTAATATAACTTAATATAACAGAGTTAAAAGAATTAGTTAAAGAGTTAAAAAACTAAAATAACTTATATATATATATAATTTTTTTGTTTTTTTTATATATATATATATATATATATATATATATATATATATATATATATTAATTTATTTTTTTAACTCTGTTCCAACAATCACCAAACTGGTTTGGGAGTTTGATCACTGATATTTATGTATTTATTTTTTTTAGTAGGTTTTCCTGTGTGTGTATATATTAAAAAAAAAAAAAAAACTCCATCTACATTCATTATTTTTGGTGGAAAAAGTGTATAATCGTCTCGGCAGCATTGGCCTAAAGTCAGTGTTTTAGTTCTGTCAGTTTTCTTCTTTTTGTTTTTTTTTTTTTATTCTCAAAATCAAACTGTAGGATTAGCAGAGAGACTCTTATCATAGTAATAAAATATTATAGGAGAAGGAATATTAGAGGATCTTTAGCTGTCGGTGTTTGTTCTGCAGGGATGACAGCAGTATCTTTGATGGGTTAATGGAAGGAGATGAAAAGGACAAAGCAAAACGGTACGCCCCCCCCCCCCCCCTCCCTGTGATTTGTGTCCATGATATTACAATTTGAGTTTTTATGAGACTTTATTTGGTAATAAAGCTTCCCATGCAAAGATACAGCTACCGTACCTAACTGTCGGGGTTCATCAGATGCTCCTCATGAACTTTTCCTCGATGTGGTTTATTCGTGGTCTCTTGCAGCATTGCTGATGTAGCTGTGAACCGTTGACAAACCTGTCCCTGTTCTCGTTGTCCCGACCCGCAGAGAGTCCCGTAACAAGTCCGAGAAGAAGCGCAGAGACCAGTTCAATGTCCTCATCAAGGAGCTGGGCACCATGTTGCCGGGCAACACCCGCAAGATGGACAAGTCCACCATTTTGCAGAAGAGCATCGACTTTCTGCACAAACACAAGGGTGAGAAGTCTCTCTCTCTCTCTCTCTCTCTCTGTCTGTCTGTCTGTCTGTCTGTCTGTCTGTCTGTCTGTCTGTCTGTCTCTCTCTCTCTCTCTCTCTCTCTCTCTCTGTCTCTCTCTCTCTCTCTCTCTCTCTCTATGTCTCTCTTCTCTCTCTCTCTATGTCTGTCTCTCTCTCTCTCTCTCTCTCTCTCTCTCTCTCTCTCTCTCTCTCTCTCTCTCTCTCTCTCTCTCTCTCTCTCTCTCCCCCTCTCTCTCTCTCTCCCTCCGAACCCGTTTGATGACCCGTCGTTTGTCTCCTTCATCAGAAATCGCTGCTCAGTCGGAGTCCACGGAGATCCGACAGGACTGGAAGCCTCCTTTTCTTAGTAATGAAGAGTTCACTCAGCTGATGTTGGAGGTGAGCTCAGAGCGTCTTCTCCTTTCTCTTCCTTCGGTTTGAACCCAGTATTTCGGCTCAGCTGCAGATAAAGATTAGGCTCCACTAAGACTCCACATCGGTCAAAGTTTATGGAACAAAAGATGAGATGTAATCATGTTCAAAATCTCCCAACGTGTTTTTATCTCACGAAATATTCTCCTTCAATCCGTACTTGTTGGCGTTTAGCCTTTCAAAAATAAGATTTTTTCACCGCGGTTTGCCCTCCTGCTTGCTGTATGTTTATATTAATTAAATAAAAGGTTATTTGATATAAGAAGACAAATTAATTTAATTAAATTAATCTCTTTTCAAATGAAGGATTTCTTTTTTTTGGGGTGAGAGGACAGACATTCAAAGCTTCATTAAAAATCCTCAATAGAAGCTTTGACTGCTTTTCTTTTTGTTTACAGTCTTTTTTGTTTTGATTTGAATTAAAAGAGTGAATTTTGTTTCGTTGGATGGATTTTTCCTCGCAGTTTTGTTTCGAACTTTTTGTCACGTGACCGCTGGTCTCAAGCGAATCGATCATGGCTTGCCAGTTTCGCCGAGCGGCGCAGAATTTAATGTTTTTTACGGTATCCGGTTAAAGAAAAGGGTTTATTTGTGGCGAGATTTTAAATGAGACCTGTAGAATATAATGTTTTTTTTATTAAAATATCACAATTATGAGTTTCGTTTCTGTCAGGCTTTAGATGGATTTTTCCTCGCAATTATGACTGATGGGAACATAATCTACGCCTCTGAGAGTGTGACGTCCCTACTGGAACACTTACCCGTGAGTATAATGTGAATTATTAAAATTGTGGAGTTAAAAAAAAAAAAAAAAATCACATTTTTTGTTTTGGAATATAACAAAGCCAACGCATGTCAACAGTGCCACCTGGTGGATGCGGTGTGCGTGCACATGCTCAGAGACCCACGAGTGTGACCGCTGTTCTGTGTGTTTCAGTCTGATCTCGTGGATCAGAACCTGTTGAACTTCCTGCCCGTGGGCGAGCATTCAGACGTGTACAAGGCCCTGTCCTCTCACATCATGGAGGGAGACACACCGACGCCCGAATATCTGAAAAGTCAGCCGCAAGTTTTTTTTTTTTTTTTTTTTTTTTTTTGCATCGTTTCCATTTGTTTTAATTATGCTCCTGTATCATTTTTACTTAAATTTTTAAGTTTTTAATGCTGTAATTTATTTATTTTTTTTCAGCAAAAAATCAGCTCGAGTTCTGTTGCCACATGCTCCGAGGGACCATCGACCCCAAAGAGCCGCCCGTCTACGAATACGTCAAATTCATCGGAAACTTCAAGTCCCTGAATAATGGTGAGTCCCACGTCACGTCACCTCACCGCGCGAGCCTCGGGTTCCCCGGCCGCTAAAGCCTCGACTCTTCCGTTGTGTCGTTTGTCCCCAGTGCCTAAATGTACCCGGAACGGCTTCGACGGAGGGATCCAGCGATCGCTTCACTCCGCCTTTGAAGACGGAGTGTGTCTCGTAGCCACCGTGAGGCTCGCCAAGCCGCAGTTCATCAAGGTGAGAGGCCTCTTTTCTCTCGTTTTTTATTGGGACTGGGCTCGCGTGCCACCGTTATGTGCAGTCCCCCGTTGCCTCTGTTGGCAACCGCTTTTTCTTTTGTTTAAAACAAATATTTGTCTTTCTGGGCATTTTTCTCTCTGTGGTCTCGTTTTTCCACTACAATATAAAAAGTCCTTCATGTCTAGAAGTAGAGGGAACTAAAACATTTTAGTTTGTCTTTTGTGCGGTATAACAGCTACAGTGACATAAATCATAGGAAATAAAAATAAAAACCGCAAGTCGAAGTCCCACAAGTGTTACCATTGTTGGAAATAACAGTTGAAGCTCTACGTGCTTTATTTATTGAACTATTTCCATTTTTACCTCCTCTCCTCTCCTCTCCTCTCCTCTCCTCTCCTCTCCTCTCCTCTCCTCTCTTCTCTGTGTTCACTTCCTAAAGTTCAGTCAAAGTTTCTCTGATTTGTTGTCACATGACTGTTGGTCTCAGGTGAATCAATCATGGCTTCATAGTTGCGCTGATGAGCTCAGAATTTAATGTTTTTTACAGAATCTGGTTAAAGTAAACGCTTTATTCACGGCGAGATTTTTAAACGAGACGTGTAGAATAAAATGTTTTTGATGAAATATCACAATTTTAAGCTTCGCTTCGGCTGTTTTTTCTCACGGAAGCCTTCGTCGCACACGATGTGTTCAAGGACCGTCGGAAAGATGAAAATCTGACTTATGACGTTTCTTTACATCAGCTTGTGGCTGATAAACGGTGTTTGTTTAAAGAAAACATGCTTTTCAATCAGGGTTGAAAATCAAACGATGGCCCATCAGCATTATGGAATAAATACACAAAGACACAGGCACTAAAACTGAGACCTGAGTGAAAGATAAACTTAATTTAAACTTGTGAGGCTGAGAAACGCTGAACACTGCCCCTTTAAGAGAATATGAACCGTACTTCCTGCGTGTTCGGTGGATCATGGGCTCGGATAATTGAGTATTTGGTAAATGTGTTTTTTAGATAAATATCAATAATGTTTCACCTCTCATCTCTTCACAGGAGATGTGCACTGTAGAGGAGCCGAATGAGGAATTCACCTCCAGACATAGTTTAGAGTGGAAATTTCTCTTCTTGGACCACAGGTAAAGTTTATTTTTATAAAGTTTTTTAACAGTGTCTTGTTCCAATGTGTGAATTTTATTTATTTTTGTAATTTTTTCCACCGCTGTTTGTGTTTTTGCTCAGTAACCAGGATTGAAAATGATCACCAGCCAAATGTCTTTTTACCGATGGATGAATTATTTCGGGTATTTTCACAGCTATAGGGTAGATGTGTGACATTAGCAGGAATTCCAACGCTGTTATTAAATACGGTTTGTGAAATGTCAAAGAAATCATCTCCCGGTCTGATAAGCTGAGGTGTTGAGCTTGTGTCCTGTGTATTGGAGCAGCTCCCCAATAAACAGAGAGGGAAATGTAGTGACAACGTATGAACCATCTCCACACTATTATGATTCAAAATACCTCTTTTTATTGTACATTTTTTGTATCTGTTCGTCACTATTTATTCTGGCGGTTTGCAGAAGACTCATCTCAACGTTTTCTTTTTGTCCAGAGCTCCGCCCATTATAGGCTACCTCCCGTTTGAGGTGCTGGGGACTTCCGGGTACGACTACTACCACGTAGACGACCTGGAGACGCTGGCCAAATGCCACGAGCACCGTGAGTACATCCTGAAGCCAGTTCATCCACGACTGTCGGCTTTCAGAACTCAGTCGGCTCGCTCTCCTTGTGTGTTTGCAGTAATGCAATATGGCAAAGGGAAGTCCTGCTACTACCGATTCCTCACCAAAGGGCAGCAGTGGATTTGGCTCCAGACGCACTACTACATCACCTACCACCAGTGGAACTCCAGGCCCGAGTTCATCGTCTGCACACACACTGTTGTGAGGTACGCGGAAGATTTTAAAAGCAGTTTCTCACCGGCTGAAAGACGACTGCACGGCGGTACTGGTGCGAATTATCCGTTTGTCGTCAATGAGTTTACTCCTAAAGAAATGCCCGTCTCCACTCTACACAAGAACCGAAAACTAAATAAGCATCCCCTGCTTTATGGTCTGTTTGACTCTAAATGGACCATAATTTACTAAATGAACATCATGCTGTATTGAAGAAGACTTGAAACTAGAGATTGAGAAGCTTTGACTTCTATACAACCAGAGGAGTCGCCCCCTGGTGGTCAGGAGAGAGAATGCAGCTTTAAGACATGAAGCTTTGACTTCTATACAACCAGAGGAGTCGCCCCCTGGTGGTCAGGAGAGAGAATGCAGCTTTGACACATGAAGCCTGTCACCAACATAGAACGGTAGCAAGTTTATATCAGCGACGTTAACATCTTTATTTGAAGAAAGAAATGCTCATTGTTCAGAAAACACATTCTCTCTCTACAACAAACAGAAGCACATGTCTAATTAGTATAGTTTATTTTTCATGACATCAGTGGGAACAAAGGATTTCATTGGTCAAACGCTTCGCAGGCGAAATTGAGGTTCCATTCGAATGTTTTATCCCCCGAATTCACGAAGAACCGGACGAAAAATCCGTGCTCGGTGTGAAACTGCTTTTACCCAGAGACATTTACATTCCTCGACATCAGAGTAGAGCAACGCCTCATCTTTGCCCCCCCCAGCCCCCAAATACAAGTGTAGTATATTCACACGTCTTTGCTCCACAGTTACGCTGAAGTGAGAGCAGAGCAGCGCCGAGAGCTCGGCATCGAAGAATCCCAACCCGAGATCACAGCGGACAAGGTGAGCCTCCTGCTCGTCAGCAGTGGTTTTGTTTTTAAATTCATTCATTATGAGATGATGACGGATCAGTAATCTGCCCCCGACCTCACAGCAGTCCCAGGATTCGGGCTCCGAGACGCAGCTCCACACGTCCAGCCTGAAAGAGGCTCTGGAGCGCTTCAACCACAGCCGGACGCCCTCGGCCTCGTCTCACAGCTCACGCAAATCCTCTCACACCGCTGTGTCTGACCCGGCCTGTAAGCAGCACTCTCCACACGACTGGCACTGTTTTTATTTATTTATTTTTATATATATATATATACACATTTTATAATGAAAGCACCAATGATCAGCAATAAATAAAATGACTTCATACCAGTTAAGTGTCCATGAAATGACTATATACTGGATGTACAGTATAATATATATATATATATATATATATATATATATATATATATATATATATATATATTGTGTGTGTGTGTGTATATTTTTTTAATTCTCGGAAATGCACAAAGAAGGCTCGAACCAATAATATTAATTATTATTATTATGGAAAGAAGCTTTGAGTGTTAAAAAAAAAAAGACATGTATGAACACTGGATTTATTTTCATTACACACAGAACGGACCGATTTCCTGTGATTTACTTGAATGGTGTATTGGATTAGAATCACAAGCGCTGCATTTAAATATATGTTCTCTTATAGTATAATGAATAAAATAAAACGACAGGTATCAAATGTTTCCGTTTCCCTCTCAGCGTCACAGATGAAGCTCCAGGTGGAGAGCCGGAGTACACCGGGTCGCCAGTCCGTCTCCGCCGTGGAGATGACGTCCCAACGAAGGTCGTCCATCAGCAGTCAGGTGGGAGGAGGGACGAGAGCGGAGTCTGGTGGGGAAGGCTTCAGCCGGGGAGAAACTGTTCTTCATCCTCATGTTGGGCTCTGCTAAATTCTTTCAGCAGTCGATGAGCTCCCAAACTACAGGACAGAACATGGCACCATCCGTGGTTTCACAACAACAACAACAACAACAGCAACAAGTTCAGATCAGCAGCCAAGTAAGATATTTATCTCGTCTCTAAAAGCTTTAGAGAGTGTGTGTGTGTGTGTGTGTGTGTGTGTGTGTGTGTGTGTGTGTGTGTGTGTGTGTGTGTGTGTGTGTGTGTGTGTGTGTGTGTGTGTGTGTGTGTGTGTGTGTGTGTGTGTGTGTGTGTGTGGAACTGGAATAGATGTGTGAACAATTAATTTACCAATTTTCTTTATCAATTTTCTAATAAATAATTTTATTTATGCCCCGAAAGTAAAAATAACTTTACACATACTGTTTATTTTATGGTTTAATACGTTGTTTTGCACTTTATTATCATCATGCATCATATGCAGGAGACAAAATAAAGACAGATGATAAAAAAGTATATTTCTGAGCTCAGTCTCAATCTCAATGTGATTACAATAATCTAAAATCCATGTTTTGTTTTTTTACACTGAGACATTTGATGGATCTAATCGAGATGTGAACCTGGACCACAGTTTCAGTGAATCCGTCTTTTAGATTGAATCAGTCCTCATCAGCTGCCATCTAACGTCCCGCTGTGTCCCTCCCGTGTCCCCCGTGTCCCCCCCGTGTCCCCCCGTGTCCCCTGACAGTCGATGGTGCAGTTCTCCAGCCAGCTGGAAGTCATGCACAACCTGAAGGAGCAGCTGGAGCAGAGGACCAGGCTGATCGAGGCCAACATCCAGCGGCAGCAGGACGAGCTGCGGCAGATCCAGGACGAGCTGCACAGAGTTCAGGGAGAGAGCCTGCAGGTGAGTCTGCAGAGGCCTTGAACCCTGAACCCTGAACCCTCAGGGAGATAACTGACGCCACCTGGTTAACGGTCGAGTGTGAGAGACTGCAAGGGCTTGAACTGGTTTGAACACGAAAGGACCAGTCAAAGCTTCATGTGTTAAAGCTGCATTCTCTCTCCTGACCACCAGGGGGCGACTCCTCTGGTTGTATAGAAGTCAAAGCTTCATGTGTTAAAGCTGCATTCTCTCTCCTGACCACCAGGGGCGACTCCTCTGGTTGTATAGAAGTCAAAGCTTCATGTGTTAAAGCTGCATTCTCTCTCCTGACCACCAGGGGGCGACTCCTCTGGTTGTATAGAAGTCTATAGAAAATGACTCTACTTCTCTCTGATTTATTCCCTCAGTAAACATTGTAAACATGAGTTTATGTCTCAATCTCTAGTTTCAAGTCTTCTTCAATACAGCATGATGTTCATTTAGTAAATTATGGTCCATTTAGAGTCAAACAGACCATAAAGCAGGGGATGCTTTAGGGCGGGGCTACAAGGTGATTGACAGGTTTCTACCAGACACATATACGGCGTCTCTACGTCCTCCTCAGTCCACATAGGGTCACTTCCTGTTCACTGGTTGCTCAAAAAACAACATGGCGACGGCCGTAATCCAAGATGGTGACGGCAATATTGTGGAACTCGAGGCTTCAAAAGGCTCGTGAACTATAACGCCGTATGTTTCAGATGTTCTTGCCGAAAGGAGCCGGAGGACTAAGTCTGGGCTCCGTTCCGATGGCCCAGGGGAACGTGGTGCAGCAGGGGGGAACCCTCGGCATGCAGGGCCAGCTGGTCTCTGCAGGGCCTCTGCAGAGCAGCATGCAGCAGCAACAACACGCCGTCCAGCCCCAGCAGCAAGCACTCCTCCGGGAACCGAGCACGGCGCTCTCACAGGTCTGACAAACTTAACCCCCCCCCCCTCTCCCCCCCCCACCCCCTTTAGTGCCTCTCAAACACATCTTAGCCTCTAACTCCGGTCCTGTTTGTTTCCGTCTCAGCGGCCGTCTCTCGCTCTGCAGCCTCAACAAAACCCGCTGCCCGCGTCTCTCTACAACGCCATGATGATCCCCCAGCAGAGCCCGGCTAACGTGGTCCAGATCGCCACCAGCATGGCCCAGAGCGCCGGACCCAACGCTCCGGCCGTGGCCACGTTCGCACAGGACCGCTCGGCTCAGATCAGGTCTGCGTCCTCATTTTAAATAACTAAT
This sequence comes from Ophiodon elongatus, assembly GCA_016806645.1. Lineage (NCBI taxonomy): Eukaryota > Metazoa > Chordata > Actinopteri > Perciformes > Hexagrammidae > Ophiodon > Ophiodon elongatus. The sequence continues at coordinate 627,162 of JACSYO010002018.1, forward strand.
CCTGGTTCCATTTCACACAGCAGGGCCCATGTTGCTATGACAACAATAACCTGACAACACAACATGCTAGGCTAGCATCACGCTAGGTGCAGCGCTTCCTCGCCACGTGGACACCGGCCCTAATTTGTGTTTCTAAATAGTGAAAACACTATTTCCATGTGCTCGTTGTGACCTCTACCTGACCCCCCCCCCCCCCCCCCCCCCCCCCCCCCCCCCCCCCCCCCATCTTAGGTTTCCTGCAAGTCCTCAGCTGCTCACCAAGCTGGTGACGGGGCAGATGGCGTGCGGTGCAGTCATGGTCCCCACCACCATGTTCATGGGCCAAGTGGTGACGGCCTTCGCTCCCCAGCAGGGCCCGACTCAGACCATCAGCATTTCCCAGCAGCCACCACAGCAGCAGCAGCAGGAGCAGCAATCACAGGTCACAGCTCTGCAGCAAGGACAGGCTCAACTGGCCCAGCAGCAAGCACAGTTCCTACAGGTAACACGCTGACACAGGTAACAGGTAAAGGTTCCTCACAGGACCCAACAGGTAAACTTTCATCATCCCACTAATCCCATTTTTCCCTCCCAAGGCTCCTCGGCTTCTCCATGGAAACCAGTCCGCCCAATTGATCCTGCAGGCGGCGTTCCCTCTGCAGCAGCAGGGCCCCTTCGCTGCCACAACCCCACAGCAGCAGTTGCAACAACAGTTACAACAACAACAACAGTTACAACAACAACAACAGTTACTACAACAACAACAGAAGCAGTTCCATCAGCAGAAGCCGCCGCGGGCCGACAGCGTGTCTGACCGCTCCGCCACGCAGCCGCAGTAGCCGACTGGAGCCAATCGGAAGCTGAGCGAGAGCCGAACCTCAAGCTGGGGGGGGGGGGGTTCTAAGGAGGAGGGGCCAAAGTGCAGCGCTGAGATGTGATTGGACGGCCAGGCTGTGGGCTCCTCCCCCCCCTCCCAGAAGGATCTTTAGCTGTTTGCACTTAACTCCTGCTGCAGAGGACACGGGACGGTGTCTCTGGCAGGAGGCTCCAGGACTCTAAGACCACAGGGAGCCAGAACCCCTGGAATGGACCCTCCCTCCCCGTGTGTGTGTGTGTGTGTGTGTGTGTGTGTGTGTGTGTGTGTGTGTGTGTGTGTGTGTGTGTGTGTGTGTGCGCGCGCGTGTGTGTGTGCGCGCGCGCGCGCGTCTGCAGAAAAACCAGAGGCTCGTTTGTTTTGGATGTTTTTCTCTTTTTGTTTTGATGTAAAAAAAAAAAAAGATTATGGGTCAGAAAATATTTTTTAAGAATGTGGTGTAGATTGAACTTTTACTGTACAGATCGTGTGTAATATATATTGTAAATATACCGAAAAAGAAAGAACTAATATTTTATATGATGCATGAAATGAAATGCGTAGTCTGTTTATTTGCAGCTTTGAATATTCTTTAATTAAATTTTTTTTCTAGAGCTCTAAAGAAAAGCTGTTAAAATGCCGCGTGGCTGATATTTAACAGACGTGCTGCTCGTTGTGTCAGTCGGTTTAAATCCTTGAGTCCATGTTTTCACAGAAATTCATGAAATTGTCAAAATAAGAGAGAAATGTTTTAACGTTGTTTTTTGTTTTTTTAAATGTGCTGAAAGTCTGCACGCTAATATTCAACTTGAGTCAAATATTAAATACCAAGTTTTATCTAAATGTATGCAACAACGAGAACTTTATTTATTTTTTTTAGCACAGAGATCCTTCCATGACGCCTTCAAGGCTCCTGAAGAGGATTTATTAAATCTATCCCCTAAAATATGTTGAAAAATGTCACATTTGACCTTTAACCTCTCTCTCTCTGTCTCTAAGGGACCGTACACAAGGGACCTGGATAGCGAGGGAGATGAATCTTGTATTGGACTTTTTTTTTAAATTCATTTTTTATATATAAAAGCAAGACGCCAAGATTATTACATTTAGTTTGGACCAGTGTTTATTTACAAAAAACATAAATAAATGTTTCGTCTTCCCGTCGAGACGCCACGACGTCGTCAAACACCGACGTGACTCAGGACGACTCGGAGGAACTGAAGTTAGGGTTCACGATAACGAGGCGCTCTTAATGCTCGCTGCAATCTGAGGACTAATAATAATAATAATAATAATGTTCACGGACTAAAACTTTACGGACATATTAATGTTTTTTCTTTGGCTAAGATCAGACTAAAAAAAAAAAAATCACGATGAGGTCGTTTAAATATGATTTAAAAACTAACAAAGATTAAATAAAAAAAATAAAAATGTTATAATATCCAACGAGGTGTCCATTATCAGTAATAATGGACACCGGTATCCCTCTTATACCATCGTCACTTGCCAAAGCAAAAAAAGCTAAATTGTTATTTCATAAATGTTAAACAAGTAAACTGAAGGATCTGAGCTCTCGCTCTCTCTCTCACACACGCACCCGCACCCCCCCATGGTTATGCAAATACTTTTATTTTAAGTACTTGTGAGTCGGGTTGTTTCCCTTCCTGCTGGACGACGTTGTGAAAAGAAAAACATTTGAGTTCAGAGTCTTTTGCCAAGTCACAAAAAAAATGAGAAAATGTTTTTTTTTTTTTTTAAATCCAAAGAGAGGATCCCCGAAATAAAGAGGACACAGTGTGTTAAATGTTGTGTAGTTCCGATGTACGCACTAGTTCATGTGTGTGTGTGGCGTTTTGGTTTGGCTCATGAAATTCACTGCTGCGGTTCAACGACAAAAATGTATGTCTATATATGTGTGTGTGTGCATATGTATCCCCTTTTACAAATGAGACTTGTTAGTGAAACCAGAACCAGGATGTCCTGCTGCATTCGACCCACAATCCTCTGCACAGCCACGCGAGCTAGAGGGGTCAAAGGTCGAGGTGCAACGAGGAAGTAGTGCCTCCTGACTGAATGCACGCAGCTGTCGTCCGTCTCACCTGAACAGGTATAGTTTGTCACCGCTTTCCAATGACGTCATGACTCATGGGAGAGCTGCACTGGTTTATGTTTATATTCAGGCCCACTGCTGCCGCCTGCTGGTCAGCTTCAGTCCTACAGGTTAGTCTCACGTCCCTTTTTTTTTTTTTTTTAAATCTACTGACGTCACTTCTCACGGCGTCGCCGCTCTGCATCCGTTTCTTGAGCCAAACCACAAATCTAAATCATTTACATTTACTCCTCTTCAGTTTGAAAATAAAAAAACTAATAAAAACATCCCGTTACCGTTTATTCACGCGTCGCACACACACACACACACACACACATACACGCGACTGGATCGGAAATCAGACGACACATGAAACATTTTTATTGAGCTTTTTTTTTTTTTTTTTATAGGCATTTCAACCAGTAACAGAAAGTATTTCACAGCCTGTCAAATATTGACAATGCAGCTTTAGTCTTTTCACCTTTTAAAAAATATATTTCCATTCCTTGTTTGTGGGGAGCCACCTCTCTCTCTCCCCCTACCCCTCCCTCTCTCTTTCTCCCTCCCTCCCTCTCCCCGGTTCTACAGTACGTTAGCTTCAGAAAGGAAAGGAAACTAAATAAATAGGAAATGAAAACGGTGCCGCGTCCAGGTGTCGCCGGGGGCCCGACGCGGGTCATCGAGGCCCTTGGGTGCCCTTGAGGCCCCCGGGTGCCCGACGTGGGTCGACCCCGCCGTAGTCATGGCGACACCTGGACGCCGAGGTAATCTAGTGGTTCAGGTCTCCTTTTAAGGAGAGACCGCTCCCATGTGAAATGAAAAGGGTTAACTATTTGCCTCGAATAAAAACTAAAATTTAAATCAGATCTCGGTGGTTTCACGAGGTTCTTCTTCACGGTCGGGGTCAGGGGTCAAGGGCAAGACCTATTTTAAATAAATATATATCAGTTTAAGTGAACGCTGTATTTACTCTCTTCAAAAACACCAGACTCCATTCATAAAAAGTTACGGACGGGACGATGTAGGATTACGGTGAATTTCTATTGTTTAAGAAATACAGGAATTATCATGTAAAAAAAAAAAGAACAAAGAACAGACTCGCACAATGTTGCTTTTTTTTTGTTGATTATGATTACCTTATTTTAAGATGTTCTATCTGTGATGCAAAAAAAAAATATTTGCATGTCTGGTGAAGTAGTTGCATCATAGTTTAGTTAATTTTAACAAGTTTTGAGCATATTTTCATGATTATCGGGAGAACATCGTAAATCGCTGTTATTTTTTTGGACATAATAATCGTGACTATATTCATATCGATCGGTTATTGTGACTTTTTAGAGAGATAACACACAATAACAAACACACCACCAGGTGGATGCAGCAGCAGAGCAGCAGCTCCTGAGTCCTGAGAGGTTAAATCTCTGTTTCTGTGAATGGAGTCTGGTGTGTTTAAGAGAACATAGATAACAGCTTCAGTTCCCCTCAGAAAGGTCTGTCTGACATCAAGGTGAAGAGGTGAAGATATTCTAAATATAGCGTTCACTTAAACTGATATAGATTCTTTTAGGAGTCTAAAATACGTCCACAGCAGAACATTACTTTGCTCCGTCTGCTGTAGTGAAACTCTGACTCTGGAGAAGAACCTCACACAGACACACCTCTAAACATCTCTACTAAGATTAATTATGGGCTGTTCTTCCTCACAATGGGGAAGAAATAAAATTTAAAAAAAAATGAAGATCTTACGGAGAGTCGGCCCTTATGTGATTTTAATGCATCGGGACAAAATAAACGTCCCTCAGAGGAAAATGGAATAAACAAAAAAAAAAAAAAAAAAAAACATTCAATATTTAAAAAATAAAAGAAGAAAAAAGGCAAAAGCTGTTTAAATGGACTCAAAGTGTCTCACTGACGGTCGTTCTGAGCCACAGAAGCTTTTTAGAGACGAGTCAGGGAATCAATAACAATCTGGTCGTCTGTCCCTCAAACACTTTTTTTTGGGGGGGGGGGGGGTCACGGGGTCAAAAACACTTACGTCACCAAATCCTACACGTATGTACAGAGAAAACCTGAGAGTCTGTAGTGCGACTAGAGACCAGCGTCCGGCTTGATGAAGAGGGCGGAGAAGGCGAAGGCCAGGAAGACGATCCCTCCGATGATCGTAACTACGGAAACGAGGCAAGAAAGTCAAACTCAGTTATGGGATGGATTACGAGACCAAGGGACGAGTAGACGAGTAGCGTGGGGAACTGATTTAAAAGTACAACCGACTGATTTTCTTTCTCTGAACTATAATAATAATTATTAAATAAAAAAGTCAAATTCTAAATATTATCCTTTTAAATATGAGATTCTCAACTATCGAGGTTATTGGGATAAGACACACAATTTGAATGATCAGATAATAAATGATATGCAATTTAATTATTTGCTTTGATAAAAAAAAAAATATATATATATATATATATATATAGTTAATACATCATAGTTTATAAGTTGATATTTTGTATTTGATACGTAAAGTAACTAGGAACGAATATTGTCAAATAAATGTAGTGAAAAGTATTTCCCTTTGAGAAGAAACGGATGAGACAAATAAAGTTGCATAAAATGGAAATACTCAAGTACAATAGACTTAAAGTACCTCAAAATTGTATTTAAGTACAGTACTTGAGTAGATTTACTGAGTTACGTTCCACTAATGATAAAACAAGTCTCACAGAACCCTGTAGGAAACCCTGAGATGATAATAAAGCTATTAAAATGAAAATATGTCCCTCAAATGTCCCAACAGCCGTTCTATTTTTAAGACTTAAAAGTGTCACAAACACCAGAACAGACCATTTAAAAACACAAAACCCACTCTTTTAGAATATTATATTAATAATAAAATTACTTGATAATGAAATATTGATGACTCCTATAAAAGTTATTAATATATTAACAGATCTCGGCTGTGTTTTAAAGCAACTCGTCACAAACAACCAGAGTTTCGTGCGTTTTGAAGTAAATAAACTAAACGGGGTCTCACCGGTCCTGACGGATATTTTCTGGGCGATCATCCGCCCTCCGACCACGGCGAGCCCGGTACACAAGCAGTGTCCCAGCGTTCCTCCCACCGCGACCCCAAAGGGATCCTGGGAAATAAAAACACATTTAATAAAACAGCTGTTTGTGGTAAACAGAGGGTTTGAATGACATTTAAAAATCACACGCGCAACTCTTTTAGATTATTTAATAATATATACACATTCAATTCCTTCATGTTTTTAATGATCAAAATCCAATTATCTTTTAATCCTGTAAAACAAAATAAACGTCTCGACACCCGTCCGGGGCTACATTTATAACCCCGCCCTCTTTTCAGCGGTCCAATCAAATGAGAAGGATTTGATTAAAAAAAAATATATTAAAAAATCCGCTCAAATAAGTCGGTTTCACCGGGGGAAGGGGAAGGAGAACGACGCTCTAACTTCCGTTTCACGGGGACTTTCAGAATAAAGGCGTCTACACACCGGAGGAGTGAAGAATTAATGTAAAAAAAATAATTTTTCAATAAAAAGGTTCAAATAGATTTGGGCAGAGGACCAACGACCAGGATCTTATTGATCAAATATCTTATCGAGTTTCCTTTAAGAGAAATGCTCTTATCGGTAAACAGCCACACAGGCTCCATGTCCGGGGCTTTTATTGTGAAAGGTAAGAACTGAAGCTCTGGATGAAAAGGGGGCAATGACAAACCTCCCGAGCAGCCAGGATGATGGTGGTCAGCTGCGAGCGGTCGCCCCACTCGGCCAGGAAGGTGAGGGTGAGCGCCTGGATGAAGATGGGCGAGATGAAGCTGTGCCACTTCCCCTGAGGCATGGCGGTCCCGGATCCGGCCTCCACGTCCGGAGTCCCGTTCACCAGCTTGGACCTCTGCAGCTGCACGGACGAGACGGAGGGCTTTCACTTGAAAACACCGGCTCCAACGCCACATTTACATATTTAAATACGGGAGCATTTTCTCTTCGTCACGGCCGCTATACGCAGAGAAGAATGTCAAGATTCACTGATTCCTGTCTGTTTAATTGCCATTTTTAGGAGTTTCAAGCATTTTTTTTGGGGATGATTATCGAGAAAATATCGTTGAACGCCAAGATAACGGTGACATGAAACTTTCACATCGTCCATACAAGCTTCAGACGGGACGTACGGGGCTCAGAGATGTAGACGTCCTTAAAAATTTAAGTTTCCCGGGATAATTAGGAGCCTTTATGCCAACGGATCAGCGGGTCGGTTATAGAAGCGATTAATTGATTAGTTGTGAACAACAACTCTTCTGTAACAGTTAACTAAATATATATATATAAAGTGAAGTCGTAATCCTGGAACCTTTTATAGAACAAACAACTGATCGATCACGTTGAAGATAATCCGCCATAAAAAGGGCTTCCAACACTTTTAAATAAGTAGGATAAGAGTTGTAATAATGAGCTAATGCATTAGCTTCGGACTCTCACTCTCTCCCCCCACCTCTCCCACCCCCTCTCCCCCTCCCTCTACCTGCCCGGGGTTTAGTGACTCACCTCCTCATCCTTCTTCTTGATCTCCGCCTGCACCTCCTCCAGCTCCTCCTGGCCTTCATCCGGACTCATCCTCAGCCCCTCCCTCAGCATGCGCACGCCGAAGATGGCGAACAGAGCGGTGGACACGTAGTAGGTGTAGATTCTCGGTATGATGGTGGTGGCGTAGCCAAACAGCACTGGAGGAAGACAATCACGTCATTATCACGGAGGAGCGTCACCCCCTCACCCCCCAACACGTTACGGTCGAATGCAAGACGCCCCCCAACTGACCAGACAGACACGTCATGAGTCCCAGAGCCAACATGGCGCCCGTCAGCACGGTGAGGCGGTTGTAACGCATGGCCATGATGGCCGCGATGAAAAACGTCTTGTCCCCCAACTCGGAGACGATGATGACGGAGATGGAGGCCACGAAGGCGTGGATGAAACCCATGTTTCCTTTGCCGGAGAAGCCATCTTCAGAGACCACCGGGCCGATCGGGTGGGGACTCGAGGCTTTCTGTCGGGGAGAGAGAGAGAGAGAGAGAGAAAAGCAACGCCGTGCTTCAGAGGGGTGATTTAGAAATGTTTTTTATTCGAACTTAGTTTAAGGTCGAGCGTTTGCTGCACTGGAAGCGACTTCCTGTTGGTATCAGATCTGCTGACACCGTTTCCGTGTCATAAGACACATTTTTACCAACTGACAATTCATTTTATTTTATTCATTCATTCATAAATATAGCTCTGTTCTGCAGCCACTTGATTTTAAGTTTCACCTCATATGCTTCGGAATGATTAATCTCTAAATGCGTTTTATATTGTGTGCTTTTATTTCTTGATATTTTGTATGAGTATCGATCACTTTGCGCTCACCCCGCTTGAAAAGTGCTCTACGTATAAAAATACTTTATCGTCAACATTATTGAGCCTATGGCCTTCTGATGGGAGTATTGCGGTATTTATATATATTTGCAGTTTCTGTGGCTACATTCCTGCTGTATTACAGTTTGTCCTCCATTGTATACACAAATAAAATTCAGAAAATGTGCACGTTAGATAGATAGTTACTTTATTAATCCCGCAAGGGGAAATCTATTCGCTACAGCAGCATTTATACATACAGGTAAGCAATAAAATATAAAAAAGGCACAATGTATACAAAAAACTGAATAAGAAAAATAAACAATATATACAAAAAATCTTAAGGATTTCCACCTTTTCAAGAAAATATATATATATAATATTAAATGTAAACATAACTTATAACGCCTCTCATGTTAAACTTTACCCGGAACACAATGAGCTGTGCACCCCTGTTAGCATGTGCTAGCTGCTAGCAAGCAGCGAAGCAGACTGCGCATGCGTCAAACAAAACGACCCGTTTACTGCACTTCGACGGCTTAAAAACCCCGTTTAACCGATAACCGTCGGTACGGAGAGCGCGTTACCTCTTGAGGGGGCTGCTCCTGCGCCGGTTTGTGCTCCTCCGGTATAGCACCGACCCCGACCGACAACAACAATAATAACAACACCACGGAGGCGAACAGAGAGACGCCGCGCGTCACGCTTCCACCAGCCCGTCGGTCTCCTCCGAGCTGGAGACGCATCGTGGCTGCCGAAGGGCCGACGAGGGGCGGGTTACGCTGCGATGTGTCTTCACTCGATGTCACCGGCGACGACGCGGGCCAACTTCATTATTATGAGCCACCGGGAATGTTTGAGGAACTCCTCGGTGATACACGTCACGATCACAGCGAGCCGAGCGCCGAGGAAGCCAGGGGACGGGGAGGAGTTAGAGCCGTGCTGCCGCGTTCGGGACAGCTGATTGGACCGTGAACTGCGGTGACGCGGTTTGAGTGGGGGTGACGTAGGTACAGGGCAGTGCGGTGATTGGACGCGCTCTTTGTCGGTTACGGAAACGTAGTGGAAAAAAAAGGAGTTCAACGCTTGAAAGACAAACAGGCGGAAAAAAGGCAATCGAAGAATCATGATAGGTTGAGGGTCAAGACATATACTAATTAAAATACACTTATTGGATCTGTCGATTCATATTCTAAATTAAAATGTACTTGGATTATAGTGCTCTGCATACATATGTGTATATATATATACACACACATGTATGCAGAGCACTATAATCCAAGTACATTTTTATTAATATAAACACATACACATATTTCTACATATATATGTAGATACAGATTTCTACATATGTATATATACACATATGTGTATATGTACATATACGTATATATATACGCTGTTGGGTTTTCAATTAATATCTGCTGGTATTTGATGGAGTCCATGATACCATGTATCCTAACAAGATGTCCAGGGCCTTTGGAAGAAAAACAGCCCCACAAGATCCACCCCCATACTTCAGTGGGTATGAGGTGCTTCTCTGTATGGCTGTCTTTCCGGCTACGCCAAACCACCTTTGCTGTTTGTTGCGAAAATGCTCTATTTTGGTCTCATCCGATCATATAACCTGGTCCCATTGAAAGTCCCAGTAACGTTTGGCAAACTGTAGGCGCTTCAGTTTGTTGTTGATTGACAGCAGAGGCTTTTTTTCCAGCAACCCTCCCAAACAACTTGTGGGGATATAGGTGGCGTCTGACGGTAGTTTAAGACTTTGACCCCAAGACTCAACTAACCTCTGCAATTCTCCAGCTGTGATCCTTGGAGATTCTTTTGCCAGCAGAACCAACTTCTTAATTATTGCCCAGATGGTGGAAATGGGTATTTAACTGTTTGAGATTTTCTGATTTGTGCAGCTCAACAACTTTTCGTCGCACATCGTCACCGTGTTCTCGGGTCCCTCCCATAGTGATGAATGACTAAAGGAATTTGGCATGTGTCACCTCATATTTATACCCCAGTGAAACAGGAAGTCATGGTTGACCACTTAAGAGTTCCTAATCAAACAGGTGAACTTAAAAATGTAAAATATGACTAATACTTCAGTTAGATCTTAATCATATTTTCTAGGGGTGCCAATAATTGTGGCACCCATGTTTGAGAAAAATATTTAATGCCAACTTTTTTTTTCTTTCAATAATTTTACTTTAATGAAAAGGTAAGATTTTTGTGAATATTTTAAGTGAAAGACCAAGAGGATAAACAGCAAACACATTTTTTCACAGCCTGTTTTGCTCCTATTCACTAAGGGTGCCAATAATTCTGGAGGGCACTGTACACTTAATTAAAATAAATAAGCACAAAGTAATTAAACATGAAACAGATTCCACTCCCATGATAGGGTTTTCTTTTTATTGGGTAGAAGTGAAGTATTTAATTACAAATGATTTCATGTTGTAGTTCATTATCAAAAAAAAAAAAAAAAAAAAAAGAAAAAAGGCAGGATATTGTTGCAGCAGACATGAGAAAATAAGCAGTTTCTCACATTGATTTACTTTTCTGTTACAACAAAATAACTTGTCACAATATACTTATTTCTCTCGTTATTGTGACACACCCACTTATTTTAACAAAACCTGCTCGTTATACGAGATAAGTCAAAACCTCAATTTCTCTACAAAAAAAAAAAAAAAAAAAACCTCCTTATTTCATCAACATAACTATTTGTGTGTTAGTATGTTATAATAGAGAAAATGTGTTTTATCATTACATAAATGTACCTCTCACCTGGAGAGACTTGAGCTGTGGAGGAATGTTTCTGCAGCCTCACAGTCACACCTGCGAGCCGCCGGCGCCTGAGCAGCGTCACTCGGTCGACCTTTACTCCGACTCCTCCAGAGCCTCAGACCTCTCGGCCATTTTACTTTTTATTTCTCGGATTTTTACAGTTCTGCTAAAAACAAAAAAGACACGCGTACTCAGAGCACGTAAGGTATGAACGCTTTCCTGTGCCTCGGGTAGGCCTTGTACTTGCTGAGGTAAAGCTCGTGGCACAGCACCGCCGCCAGCGCCTGGTTGAACAGCACGTAGATGACCACGAGCCACCAGCTGAGAGACGGGCCTCCGAAAACCAGGCCCAGGGCGACGTAGATCAGCAGCTCGGCGAAGTAATGCGGGCAGGACACCAGCTCGAACCAGCCGCCCTCCGGCATCCTGTGGGCCAGCGTCTCCACCGCGCCTACGAGACAAGGAACAGGAAACGCATCAGCCCGCGTGAAGCTGACCAACCGGTGGTTTTGAACCGGAGAAAGTCCTGCCGGTTAGATTTGTGTCCGACTTGGTCCCGACGTCAACAGGTGGGCAACGATGACCTCACGAGAGCGAGGCGGCCGCAGTAGCGCTCCACCGACTGCATGGCCCCAATGCATGATGGGGAAACACCTGGCTGTCGGCACATCAGAGAGCTGATTGGCTCTCGTATTTGTGAACAAACGCCACGTTTGGTATTAAAATCCTTATTTTCTGTGTGGTTGTAATACTTATTAGTCTCAGGTTTAATCTAAAAACATATCTTGCGTGGTTGATAATAATAAAGCTTATTTACACAACACGTATCAAAATCGAGCAGCAAAGTGTTTCACAGACATAAAAAGAACAAAGGGTGCAGGTACACGCACATTTCTACATAAATATATATTTACAAACGCATATGAATAAATCCAAACGAGGTTTGTGAACTACAAGTAGCCTGCAGATCGGGTCTAACAGGAAGTAACTGTTTCTTTGACTTCCTGTTTATCCTTTAAAAGCAGCTGAAAACTGTCCGACTTGACCTCTGACCCTGCCGCCTGCTCTAGTCTGCTCTCCATGCAAGGCGCAGTTCATCTCTGAGCCTAAAGTCAGCTGATGCACCAGGAAGGCTCTTTAGTAAAAGCTCCTTTGACACGGTTTTAAAGATTTTCCCCGCAGCAATAACACATATTTTCACAATATGCAAATTGTGTTCACTGTGACAGATTCTCTATCGTCAGAAGCAAACTACAAGTCTGTCATTTGTTTTGTATCGCATGTCGGCCTGAAAAGAATAAAAATAATTTTAAAAAAAAACAGTGGTAGTCTTGGGAGAAAACACTCCTTCAGAATCTCAGTATTTAAAAAAGGAACACCTCACCAACAAAGTTACCATCTTTAAATCTGGTTCTCACCGTCAAATTATTGAAGAAACAGAGAAAAGGTCGTGATTAAATGAAGTAATTGGGAGCCGTGTTTAACAGCTAAACTCCAGCCATTTCTCCACTTCACAAAACACACGCGTCTTCACTAAAACCGGACTATTTAAAAACACTTCCGCATTAAACGGACGAGTCTGAAGTGTTTTAAAAGTTTAATTTCATTCACCGTGGAGTCACGTGAGAAATCCAACATTGTAATTTTGTGGGCGAAGTATTCATCATTTGTAGTGAAAAGGCCCCCCAAAAAAAAAAAAAAAAAAAAACAGCAACACCGGTTTGAAGCCCAGACGGCTGCGCATGCTCACCCGTCTTCCCGGTGCGCAGCCCGGCCAGCAGGACCGTGGACTGATGCTGCAGCAGCGAGGCCCAGATGAACAGCGCGCATCCAGCCAAGTGAGGCCAGTCCAGCTGAGAGAGGAGGCGTCCGGTCCCTAAAGAGGGCCGCACAAACATCAGACCCGCGCAGCAGCAACCAGCGGGCAACGGGGCGCAGAGAGGGCCGATTTCACTTTTACCTTTTCCCAGACGGTCGCAGCAGAGCACCGTCAGCCCCAGGGCGATGTAGTAGCACATGCCGAACACGTACTGCACCAGATGGAGGGCGCCGTCGGAGAAGACGCTGACGAAGAAGGACTCCAGCAGCCGCCTGAGGGAGTGGACGCACAGCAGCAGCTGCACCAGCAGCGTGGACAGCTGCGGGACTACAGACGGGGTCAGCGCCGGTTACAGGGGGACTCAAAGAGGAAAACACCAGGGTAAAAAGAAAGAGAGCCTACCGTGACCGGCCGGTGCAGCGGTCAGAATGTCTATTAGTCCAGTCAGCCACGACGGGTACGACTTACGCCGAACCACGGAGTTCAGGGACAAAGCCAGGAGGAGACCGTTCCAGACAACAGAGACGGCGTAGAAGTGCCAGAACCATCTGAACGGAGACATAAGTGGTTTAAGTTATTATCACAACTTTATTTAAATGCACATAATGCAATGAAAGACAAATACATATTCTAAATGAGTTGAAAATAAAACTATAATAATAGAGAACCTTAAAATAAATTAAGCACAGATAATAGAAAAGAGCAATTAATTTGACTTCCACCAGCTGTGTTTCTGTAATCTGCTAAAGAGAGTTAATCATTGAATTAAATAAAATTAAAAAAAGATTTATGAGTCCGAACGCTTCTGTTTATGAGTAAAGAAATTCCCCAATTAAATAGAGATTTGTACTCATGTTGCCAGAGTAACACATTACATATTTAAGAGTGAAATAGTGGCATTGAACATTGGTGGTATTGAATAAATTAAAATTAAAAATGTATTTATTTAAATTCCCCACCGAAAGAATAAACTGATGGATGGTACGAGTGTTGTGTTTAACTAAATAAATTAGCTGCAACACAATTGAGTTCTCAAGGTTTCAAACAATGAAATTAACCCCCCTAACACTTAATTTAAGCATATTATCATGTGGTATTATGACGTCACCTCTTCGGGACGTCCATCGCGCGCAGCCGCGCGTCTCGCGTGAGGATCTGTTTGGTTTTCCCGTACCGGATGAGGTCCTGAAACAACAGGTGAGCCCGACTCGCGTCATGCCTCCTCTGCAGGTGTCTCGAGAGTCTGTGAGCACAGAGAGCCGCGAAGAAACACAAAGACAGGAACGACCAGAAGACGTCAGGGACGCTCATCTTCCAGCACCGCAATGTTGTGTACAACGCTGAAAAGAGTCCGTGGGGAAACCTGCTTATAAAGGTTCCGGATGCGACTTAAGTGGGTTTTTTTGTTCGTTTTTAGAACGAGAAAAATTCCCCACATGTGGCCCTAATCATCTTCCGTAATACTAAAAATCAAGAAAGAAAAAAATATATATTTTTAAGACCAACAAGCTAAAAAGAAAGAAACAATCACACATGGTTCCGGATGAAACTTTAGTGTTAGAAAGAAAAATATACAAAACAAGAAATATGTATTAATATACAAAGATGAAGAGAGGAATTCAATCAACAATTGTGGAAATGATGCTTAAACACTATTGGAGACAATGAGGTATCGTCATACTGTACGGAGGAAGATTAGGGTCGCACGAGAAAGAAAAGAGGGAAAGTTTAAAGTCATAACTCAAATATAATTTTCCCACATGTGGCCTTAATCCTCTTCTGTAATACTGAAATTCAAGAAAGAAAAATATATATATTTTTAAGACCAACAAGCTAAAAAGAAAGAGCAAGATACATTAAAATAAACATGGACTGATATATATATATAAATATATATATTTAAAATTTGTTTTTGCCTTTCTATTCATTTTTACCGACGACTGTAAGTAGTTGGTAAAATTATACATGAACCCAGTGAAAGAGGAAGCGCCACAATATTTAATCACACGATTAAGATTATAATCTTTTATTAATATCACGACATCAGACCAAAACAAATCATCGGGTGAACATTTTGAAAATAAATTATCGACGGTTTCAGCTTCTGGAGAATAAAAAAGGGTGAATTACAGATACTTCATTACATTCATTATAAAATATATATATATATAAATATATATATATATATATATATATATATATATATATAAATATATATATATATATATATATATATATATCTATATATATATCCATCATTATGAGTTATATTTATATATATATATATTTATATATATATATAATGATATATATATATATATGTATATAATCCTAATGATGGATATATATACATATATATGTATATATATATCCATCATTTTATATATATATATATATATATATCCATCCTTGTGGATTATATTTATATATATATATATATATATATTTATATATATAATGATGGATATATATATACATATATAAAAATATATATAATATTATATATATAATATATAATATAATAATATATTATATATAATAATATATATATATATATATATTATATATATACACATTATATACATTTGTGTGTGTGTGTGTAATATATACACATTATATACATTT
>JACSYO010002019.1:12500-16027 GCA_016806645.1 Ophiodon elongatus
CTGGTTCAGGTCTATAGTTAGGGCTGGTTCAGGTCTATAGTTAGGGCTGGTTCAGGTCTATAGTTAGGGCTGGTTCAGGTCTATAGTTAGGGCTGGTTCAGGTCTATAGTTAGGGCTGGTTCAGGTCTATAGTTAGGACTGGTTCAGGTCTATAGTTAGGGCTGGTTCAGGTCTATAGTTAGGCTGTCAGGTCTATAGTTAGGGCTGGTTCAGGTTTATAGTTAGGGCTGGTTCAGGTCTATAGTTAGGGCTGGTTCAGGTCTATAGTTAGGCTGGTTCAGGTCTATAGTTAGGGCTGGTTCAGGTCTATAGTTAGGGCTGGTTCAGGTCTATAGTTAGGCTGGTTCAGGTCTATAGTTAGGGCTGGTTCAGGTCTATAGTTAGGGCTGGTTCAGGTCTATAGTTAGGGCTGGTTCAGGTCTATAGTTAGGGCTGGTTCAGGTCTATAGTTAGGGCTGGTTCAGGTCTATAGTTAGGGCTGGTTCAGGTCTATAGTTAGGGCTGGTTCAGGTCTATAGTTAGGGCTGGTTCAGGTCTATAGTTAGGACTGGTTCAGGTCTATAGTTAGGGCTGGTTCAGGTCTATAGTTAGGGCTGGTTCAGGTCTATAGTTAGGGCTGGTTCAGGTCTATAGTTAGGGCTGGTTCAGGTCTATAGTTAGGGCTGGTTCAGGTCTATAGTTAGGGCTGGTTCAGGTCTATAGTTAGGGCTGGTTCAGGTCTATAGTTAGGGCTGGTTCAGGTCTATAGTTAGGGCTGGTTCAGGTCTATAGTTAGGACTGGTTCAGGTCTATAGTTAGGGCTGGTTCAGGTCTATAGTTAGGACACTATTTGATTATGACCAGTATCTGAGGGGTCTTACCAAACCAGGCCTGCTGGTCTCCCTCCACCTCGATGGCAAGGCCGAAGTCAGCCAGCTTCACCGCCGCTCCTTTCGACTTCGAGGCCAGCAGAAGGTTCTCTGGCTGGAAGCACGAGGAGATGCTAACATGCTAACTCTGCCCACTGTTTTACATGAGAGATGCTAACATGCTAACTCTGCCCATTGTTTTACATGAGAGATGCTAACATGCTAACTCTGCCCATTGTTTTACATGAGAGATGCTAACATGCTAACTCATCCCATTGTTTTAAATGAGAGATGCTAACATGCTATCTCCAGTCAGATTGGTACCTTCAGGTCTCGGTGGACGACGCCCATCTGGTGACAATGTAGCACCGCCTCCAAAATCTGCTGGATACAGTGACTATTCACAGAGGACAGAGGTCAGAGGTCAGAGGTCAGAGGGCATGTGTGAACCTACTTTCCGTCAGAGGCACATTCATTGATGTGTAGTTCTTACCTGGCGTCAGCTTCACTGTAATATTCTCTGGCTACAATATCTTCAAACAGCTCTCCACCCGTCACCCTGGGAGACAAAGAGCAGAGCACACGGTCATGGAACAGGAAGTGACATCACACAAGGTCATGGAACAGGAAGTGACATCACACGCGTCGCCTCAAGCAGAACACACAGTTATGGAACAGGAAGTGACATCACACGCGTCACCTCGAGCAGAACACACGGTCATGGAACAGGAAGTGACATCACACGCGTCGTCTAAAGCAGAACACACGGTCATGGAACAGGAAGTGACATCACACGTGTCGTCTAAAGCAGAACACACGGTCATGGAACAGGAAGTGACATCACACGACTCGTCTCGAGCAGAACACATGGTCATGGAACAGGAAGTGACATCACACGCGTCGTCTAGAGCAGAACACACGGTCATGGAACAGGAAGTGACATCACGCGCGTCGTCTCGAGCAGAAGAGAATGGAGCAGCACTCACAGGTCAAAGATGAGGTAATGATGGAGCTCCTCTGAGATGCTGTCATGGAGCCGCACTGGAAGAAGCAAAGAACCTCATGAGCCAATCAGATACCGCATGGAAGGATGCTACAAGCTAAGCTAGCAGTCAGTCTCTTCGTGCTAAGCTAGGCTAACACGGTATGACCCTGTTCTCACATCAAACATGGCGCACTCCGGTTTGCAGATATCACCTTCTGGTCCGATTCTAAAGTCCCCAGAGAGAGAGAGCGAAAGGGAAACATGCTCACCAAATGATACGGTAACATTTATCAACGGCGAACCGTGCAACATGTCACACAGGCTAGCTAACGTCTCGCTACTTTAGCTGTCGCTTGTCACTTTTATTGTTCACCCGCAAGTTCACCAAAAGACACGGGAGCGCGCCGAAGGCTGCATACGTTTCGCAAAGTGGGGCTTTTTAAGGTCGACTTGAGAGTGTGCTTTCGGTTATATGCGCGTGCCACACGCATGCATTTCATCATAACCCCGACACGCAAACTTCGCTGGCTTTCAGCTAGCATGTTGCTCCCACTGTTATTGTGAACCATAATCGTCTGGCATGATTTTTTTTTTGCACCTCGTGTGGTCGTCTGCGCTTTAATTGTGACACAGGATGGCAAATTGTGTTCAGAAAAAGTACATTAAATACTCTGGGGGGGGGTTGGAGGGGGGGGGGGGGGTTGTTCCTCGTAGAGGTCTGTAACTTTGTTGTGCAAAATATAAATGTGCAGCTCAGCAAATGTTTCATCATGCATGTGTGTATTCTCATTGCTCAGACGACAAGGTTACACGTCTGCAATCTCTCTGGGGAATGCAACACAAACGGGCTGTTTGTGTCATATGTCCCCGTCTCCTAATCGAAATGCGGCATTGTTTGCCCCTGGCCGCCGGCGACAGACCCCCTCAGGAATCTGCTGTTATGGCTTCCCCTTCTCCTCAGCATGCAATGTCGTCTTGTCTCTGGCGGTGAGGGCATTTATCACGTTGAATCAGCTCTTTTTTTTTTTTTTAATTATCTGCTGTAATCCTCGTTTTGAGCGCGTGAGTGAGTGCCAGCCAGCGGTTTACTTCCTTGCACCCTTTGTGGCCACTCGGTCCGAAGTGGACGCACAAACAGCTTGCACGATTGCGCAATACGTGTCCTGTTAAAGTCCTTGCTGTCCGGCATTGTGGCATAAAGAATACTGAGTCATGCTATTACTGGAAACGTGTGTCACAAGTTGTTGTGATTACAAGATGGCTCTGGAGAGCACAACTCTTGTGTTTTACTAGTTGGCATAAACTGCCAGTGAGCCTAAAAAATGGTTCCGCCTGATAATTTGTTGGAGTTGCCTTTTCTACAGTAATGAGTAAAGTAAACGAGAGGCCTTTAGTCTTTGTAACAGAGCGATCTTTATATCTACCTCAATAAGTGTATACACTCAAACACTGAACGTGTGAGGTTGGTTCAAACTGACAACTATTCTAAGAAAGATGAGTAATGTGCTTGCTTGGCAATTGAGGCCTATCACTAGCAAGCACAGAGGTCCTTTGTCAATAATGTCTTGTTCTCATAGTCGGTCTGAAGACATTGTGGCTGACAAGCATTCCAGAGATTTTAGGATGTGGTGAACAGAAGGCCTCGGATGGCTGCCTGGAGCCCCGGAGACGCTCTTGGGTAAAAGTCATTAATT
>JACSYO010002021.1:0-2500 GCA_016806645.1 Ophiodon elongatus
GAGAGAGAGAGAGAGAGAGAGAGAGAGAGAGAGACAGAGAGAGAGAGAGAGAGAGACTATTAAACACATGGATGAGCTGCTCTGTTGTTGCTGTCATCTTCCTCTGATATGATAAACATGAGCACTGTAGTAACTCCATGGGTAAAAATAATACAACAAATGCACTATTTACTCCGGTTTTAGTAACATTTAGTAACATTTACTGGAAACTACAACGACCGGCTGTTTCAGAAAAAATATATATATTTGTGACATTTTTTAAGATTAGTCTGCAGTAGGAATGAAGCAACACATTGTTGGTTTTGGTCTTTTAGTTCATATTGTTGACAATAATAATAAAATACTGTTTATTTAAACAGCCTTTTTCCCCCAAATAAAGTAAAGCTCTGTAGAAAAGTTTAATGCTAAAATAAGTGATCCAACCGACAGCACATAATCAATAGTTGCACCTTTTATTATAAAAAATATTTACAAAGATGCTACAATGTTTTTTCCTTAATATAAAAAAATGCATACATTTTACAACGGTAATTAGTCTTTGAAGTTCTAGCTCCCATTCAGACCAGAGTGACATCCTTCAGGAGTGTTGTGGTAAGGTATTAAGCGTGTCGTAATACTGTATTTTTGTCAATACATTTTGTTTTGCCTGAGTTAAATCTCTTCATCACGATGATAAGGAACAATTTTGAAAAATGCATTTGATTTTCCACATCTTTAGGAGAAAGGCAACTGTTTGCATAAAGGAATTAAAGGACATTTGAGTCGTATACAATCATTTTTGAAACACGTATGACAGAGCTGCATAGTGATTTGAATAGTAACCCGGATATTATTATTATTACTACGAATAATAATAATAATAAAAAATGTGAGGAATAAATAGGTACTGCATTCAAAAACGGGAGGGCAAAATTTGGATAAATATAATTTCATCAGGCCTCGTGGTTGATTTGATACGTCAATATGGCATGTCTGTACCTAGATATAATAAATACAATAAATAAAACAACAATAAATTAGATTGTGTTGACACACAGGACTCTTCATTTGTTGTTCTAACAAATGAGAGAAAGAAATATGGCTTCTTGATGCAGTTATCACCCCGGGGTTTCTCCAAATGCTTCATGAGAAAAGCTGTTATTATTGTTATTAGATCTGTATGTATAGCGGGCGGGAGACTGGCTGGGAACGCACCAGAACCAGGCGGTCTGAACCAGGCGGGTCTGAAACCAGGCGGTCTGAAACCAGGCGGGTCTGAACCAGTCGGGTCTGAAACCAGTCGAGTCTGAACCAGTCGGTCTGAACCAGTCGGGTCTGAAACTAGGCAGGTCTGAAACAGGCGGGTTTGAAACCAGGCGGGTCTGAACCAGTCGGGTCTGAACCAGGTGGTCTGAACCAGGCGGTCTGAAACCAGTCGGGTCTGAACCAGTCGGTCTGAAACCAGTCAGGTCTGAAACCAGGCGGGTCTGAAACCAGGCAGGTCTGAAACCAGGCAGGTCTGAACCAGGTGGTCTGAACCAGTCGGGTCTGAACCAGTCGGTCTGAACCAGGTGGTCTGAACTAGTCGGTCTGAAACGAGGCGGGTCTGAAACCAGGCGGTCTGAAACCAGGCGGGTCTGAAACCAGTCGGTCTGAAACCAGGCAGGTCTGAAACCAGGCAGGTCTGAAACCAGGCAGGTCTGAACCAGGCGGGTCTGAAACCAGGCGGTCTGAAACCAGGCGGGTCTGAACCAGTCGGTCTGAAACCAGTCAGGTCTGAAACCAGTCAGGTCTGAACCAGGTGGTCTGAACCAGGCGGTCGCCGGCAGCAGCCCCCCGCCCGCATAAAGCTTTGAGAAATGAAAGAACACCTTAAAGTGTGACGACGTCACCGTGACGACGTCACCGTTACAGTCGACTCGTTACCAAACCATCGGGAAGACACCGTCTCGAGTCCGGCTACATTAAAATCTTAAAAACCGCTTGGGAGGGAAAAATAATAATAATATCAAATGATACTTGCAAAATCCCCCCAGCTGTATAATGCAAAAAAATATATTTCTATATACACATACGTACATATACATATATTCCATTCATAATTGCTCAAATCTTTAGGAAAATATGCATTGATTCATAGATTTGGATTTACAATTTGTTCTGGTTTCTGATGCGTGTAGTGTGATGAATTGTTCCTCAGTCCATGTTACAATAAATAGAAATGGACAGAATGGCAGAGTACGACCAGAAGGAGCTAGTATGACAGAATGTATGACAGACGTAAACATGGAAAGTACGTAAATAAGAATGCATCATGGTATAGGTAATTATCTTTGCCCTCTCACAGATATTGTCAAGTTTGGGATTTCGTCAACAAAGTAGGAAACTAACGGCTCCGCCCCCAAAGACCAGCGCGGCTTCTGAATACACAGAGTTCATTAATTTCACCGTTTGCTACTTTTACTGCCAATTACGTTTACTTTTATAAAAGACGAAGGTCCCAACAGCAGGCCGACCCGCT
>JACSYO010002021.1:7500-35000 GCA_016806645.1 Ophiodon elongatus
GTACTCACCTCGTGTTTGTGCTATTTTATTCCCGTCTCGGTCATAGGATCGGCGGCAGGGGAAGCGGAGATCAGGTTCAGATGAGATCATTCATGCCACGGCTTCAAAAAACTGAACCACCTCTGTCGTCCTGCTGCTGCGGAGCGGGCGGCAGGAGGGAGGCGCGCGGGCGGGAGGGAGGGAAGGGGGGGGGGGGGGGGGGGGGGGGGGGGGGAGCCCACAAAGACAGCCATATGCCTGGGATTCCTCTCAATCATTCCTCTCTCCTCCAAACACTATTAAAGAAATAAAAATGCCTCCATTTTTTTTTTTCACAAGTGAAATTATTATTTAGTAAAGTAAGTAACTAAGCATTTTTAATCATCTTTTATAGTTTTTTATACTTATTATACCATTTTAAAAAAGCAAAGAAAACACAGTGTCTTAAATTTAAATATAAGTTTATTTGGGATGCTTGTAATTTTGCTTTTTTTTTATTTATTAAAGAAAAACAAACAAATAATTAGTGGTGAGTAATTATTCAGAATATTCACAAAGTGTAAACATATAAAGCAGAAAGTAACTAAGTGTTTTTACTAATTTGTTATTATTTCTTTATACTTATTATACTCCACAAGTGAAATTATTATTTAAAATAGCATACGTTTATTTGGGGTGTTGGTTCTGCAGTTGCTCCAATTTTGCATTTTTTTTATTTTTTATTAAAGAAAAACAAACAATATAATTCTAGTCTAGACATACAAAGCAGAAAGTAACTGGAAGATAACTATGTATTTTTAATCATCTTTTATAGTTTTTTTATACTTATTTTACCATTTTAAAAAAGCACCAAAAAACACTGTCTTAAATTAAAATATAAGTTTATTTGGGGTGTTTGTAATTTAGCTTTTTTTTATTTATTAAAGAAAAACAAACATAATTAGTGGTGAGTAATTATTCAGAATATTCACAAAGTGTAAACATGTAAAGCAGCAAAGTAACTGGAAGGTAACTAAGTATATTTATTAATTTTTGTATTATTTCTTTATACTTATTATATCCATTACTTTTATCTGACAGTTGACCTTTTTTATTAGAAAAACAAACAATACAATGATACAGTGGTTTCAAACCTTTGTGGCTTGTTGTACCTTAATAAAAAAAAGCAAAACAAACACAGTGTCTTGTCATCGAGAAGAAAGGGACATTAAAATATCAAACGTTTATTTGGGATGTTTGTTCTGCAGTCGCTCTAATTTTGCTTTTTTTTTATTATATTAAGAAAAACAAACAAGAGTAATGAGTAATTATTCAGAATATTCACAAAGTCTAGGCATATAAAGCAGCACCCAGTGGTGGAAAGTAACTAAGTATATTTACTCATTCAAACCAGGATCTTTACCTAAAGCTAACTAGGTAGTTTATTTACCTAAACCTAGGTAGTTTATTTACCTAAAGCTAACTAGGTAGTTTATTTACCTAAAGCTAACTAGGTAGTTTATTTACTTAAACCTAGGTAGTTTATTTACCTAAAGCTAACTAGGTAGTTTATTTACCTAAACCTAGGTAGTTTATTTACCTAAAGCTAACTAGGTAGTTTATTTACCTAAACCTAGGTAGTTTATTTACCTAAAGCTAACTAGGTAGTTTATTTACCTAAACCTAGGGAGTTTATTTACCTAAACCTAACTGTGTATTTCAACTATCTTTGCCTAAACGTAACCGAGTGGCGTTGAAGACGGAGGTTTATTTTGAAAAGACTGTGTGCATGTAACGAGTGGAAATTGACACGTGTTGCTGGACTTTTGTAGGAAAAAGCACAAAAAACAAGGAGTAACTTTTCCGTAAGAGTTGTATGAGGATGCGTGTTCTAAACCAAAATAAAAATCTCATCTCATGACCCCACAGATTAATCTGATGACCCTCTGGAGGAGCCCGACCCCTAGGTTGGAAACCACTGGACTGAACCATCTTAACGCACATAAAGTAGTTAAAACCACCTCAATCAGCCGCAACAGTAAAATGCTGCTTACACATTAATGCATCATATTAATGATCTAATGTTGGCTCAGTCACAGGGGCCATTTTTCTTTATCTTTAATAGAGGGCTGCAGGAATGAGTCCTAAAGCTAATGAGTCCTAAAGCTAGGAATGAGTCCTAAAGCTAATGAGTCCTAAAGCTAATGAGTCCTAAAGCTAATGAGTCCTAAAGCTAATGAGTCCTAAAGCTAATGAGTCCTAAAGCTCAGAATGAGTCCTAAAGCTAATGAGTCCTAAAGCTAGGAATGAGTCCTAAAGCTCAGAATGAGTCCTAAAGCTAATGAGTCCTAAAGCTAGGAATGAGTCCTAAAGCTAATGAGTCCTAAAGTTAATGAGTCCTAAAGCTAATGAGTCCTAAAGCTAATGAGTCCTAAAGCTAGAAATGAGTTCTAAAGCTAGAAATGAGTCCTAAAACTAGAAATGAGTCCTAAAGCTAGAAATGAGTCCTAAAACTAGAAATGAGTCCTAAAACTAGAAATGAGTCCTAAAGCTAGAAATGAGTCAGCATTTTTGCGTTTCCTGTTCCCTCGTCTCAAAGTCAATGTGTTTTCTTTTTATGTGTTTTTGGTTAGATGTCTGAAGTAAGATATTTTAATGTTTTGTTCCCTCTTGTGAAGCTTTTACGGGTTTTAAAAAGGCGTTTGCTAACAAGAGTCTTAATGAGACGACTAGACGTCCTCACAAGGACACGAGTCCTCCTTCAGCTTAGTGGTGGAGACGTGAGGTCATGTGACCGTGGTGGAGTTTCCTTTAGTCTAACGTTAGCTCTTTGCTTCTGGCGACTGCATTCAAGACTCCAAAATCCTAAAAGTGGTGTTTATTAGTGAAGATCATCCTGCTGAACAAAAACATATCACGTTCAAGTATCATAAACGTTCATAAACTTTCCATCGGCCTACAAAAGTATTCCTGCACCAACAAGTGCATTTTTCTGCTAATACCTTTGAAGTAGTACTTGTAGATTATTGTATTGGTACTTTTACTGAGTAAGGGATCCGAGTTCTTAGTTTACTATTGGCAACATCACACTGTAAAAAACGTACAAGTTAAAGCCCCGCATTGGAAATATTACTTAAAGTTGCAACCTTAAAGAATCCATGTTTTGGTCTCCATGGCGATAAGGTATAATTGCAGGTGTGTGTGTTTCTGGATCTCACTTCCCAGAGATCACCGCTTTGTGCCTTAACAGACATTTATTTAAACGAAAACCTTCATATTGTTCGGTAAAGTATTATTAGTAAAATGTACTTAAAGTATGAACCGTAGTCAAAGCTGAAAAATGAACAAAGGTAGTGATATACCTATTATATATTATATTGTTATATTATTATTGTTATTGTTGTAGTTGGTCGAGGTTGGGTTAATTTGATATAATCTGTAACGACGCATCATATGTTTTGTATGTAAAATCTTAATCTGTAAAGTAACTATAGTTGTCAATGTGATAACATGTCCGTTACCAGGTGTTCGATGCAGGTAAAAGTACACAGATTGATGATCAGAACTAGACAACATCCTGATAGATGTTTTTAACATTATGTTCAGATCTAAGTTACCAGTTATATCTATTTTAACGAGGCCTTTTCTTCAACGTTGTGCTTTTGCTGGTTATTGAGTCCTGAAATTGGTTTTAATTCTCACCAACTTTCAAGTGTTGTGAGAATATTTCAAAGGATTCCCATAAATCTTCCATCCATCCATCATCCAATCCCCCGAAGGCTGATGTGTGATTCGAGATTTATTTTATGTCATTTCTTTTATTTCCACCTTGTTCTGTCTTATTTATACTGACAGATATGTACAGAAACGTTTTGCTAATGATTTGTTTTGATGAGTAATTAATGTCACCATTATATCCTTCCAACGTACTTAATGCGATTCGTGCGTACTAATTAAAAATAGTATAAATGTAATCAGATGTCATTTAGTATCTTGATGCAGACGATGAACAGGGTCTTAAAATGAGATGTATTCTCCTTTTTAGTTTTGGTTTCAACGTTTATAAATTGCCAGTTGAATTCAGTGTCAATGTTAATTTTCCCATTTATACATTTGTCACTGAAACATTTAACAGATTCGAGTTTTTCCACGAGTGTTTTTCTCTGTGATGTCGAGACTACGACACGTAACCGCCTCTGATTGGTTGATTATCAGTAAACGTCGGTGCTGGTGAAGTGTTTATTACTGATGCAGGGAGGAGTTTGTTTGGGCTCCTGGTAATTGGTTTAATCTGCTTTACTATTACTGATGTATTTCTGATGCTTTTAAGACAATTTGGTAGATATGGGTTTGATTCCTTCACTGATCTGGGATCTAAACAAGAACATTAACTATGTTGTTTAATGAATCAATGCAACTTATTACATTCAACCTCACAGCAAGGGGCTTCAGCAATATGGGTCGATGACCAATAAGGCTTCTGAAAAGGTCATTTTACTTTTAAAAATGTATGCAATGCATATTTTGGTGTCTGGAACGATGTGTTTAAACAAGTCTCATTTGTTAAATAACTTTTAAAGTATTTTTTATCTTCACAAAATCAGGTGACGCAACCACATATTTGTAAAAATACATATGTTTTCCTTCGTATTTATTCTAACTGAAATCTTTGGCAGGTATCCCTCACAGTGTCCACAGTAACACGTGTGCAATCATTTAGGATAATTACATTTTATTGGTCAGGTATTTAGTATCGTTAGCTTCCGATTTTACATTGAAACTGAGAAAACCAATGTTAAAAATATACAAATTTAACCTATTAGTTATGGCTTTAAATTAACATTTTACCTGGTCACACCTGACAACAATAGTAATGACAGGAAATATGCTGAATCAGTACATTTTTACTTCTCATACAAAAATAAGTGTTTTAGACCACAGCCTCTATTTAAGTTTAAGTAGTAAATATTGCATCGTACCATCGTAAGCATTCACACATCCCCGACAGACCCTCCACCTGACCCTGACGGAGACCCCTGACGGAGACACCTGACGGAGACACCAGCAGGTGTGACGGAGCTGGGTTCAGGAGGTTCAGCCTGCTGGCTCAAGGTCAAAATGTCTGTGGTGACAAAGGCCTATAGGTGGCGCTAATGCAGCACCATGAAACATAATCCCTCACCTGCTTCCCACCTCTGTCCCCTCCGTCTAATGAAATACAGACAGGATGATGTTCTCTCAGCATTCAGTAAAAGAGGTTCAGGTGGTTTGAAACCAGAGAGAAGGAAACAGTCCCTTCATTTGCCTGCTTACCGTCTGATATGTAAATGATGTGGCCTGTGTTGACTGTGAATGCTCCAGTGATGACATCAGTGGTGAGTTTAACCTCCACGGTGAGGTCCACCAACGGGAGAAAACTCACTGTACTTCATTATAATGATATAAAACAGAGAAAAGGATTAAATCCAGAAAACTGGTTTGGTTGATCCTTTTTTACTCTGTATCATCCAGTAAATGTATTATATCAAATACAAGAGAATTAGCCGCATAGAATAAAATATGACGAGACAGAACTTTATTTCTCCCGAGAGCCATACAAAGTAGAAAAGAGTGCAAATATAGAGAGTGCTAATTTAAAATAACAATAAAGGTGCAAGTATGAAAACATCAATAAGCTAATATCCAAATTCTAAAATATACACAATGCCAAAAGTATAAAACATAAATTAAATACAAATATAAAATACTGATAAAATACATAATAAAATATTGTTCATGTCTGTTTTCAGCGGTAAGTACATTTACTCAAGTACTGTAATTACATAGTTACAATTTTGAGCTACTTGTACTTCACTGAAGTATTTTCATTTTATACTAATTAATATTTTTACTCCACAAACGTTTTGAAGCAAATATTGTACTTTTTACTCAGCTACAGTTATATGATAGTTTAAATTACCTCCTAGAGTCAGATTAATATACAAAATATAATCAACAAATAAATGAAAGACTTTATTGATCCCCAGGGGGAAAAATATATATATATATGTGACCTTTGGTCACATTAAATCACAGATGTTGGAATTATTTATTTACAGTTTGATTACATTTCATATGCAAAAGTTTACTGGTGCATAAAATGTAATTTGGTTCTTCAGCAAAATAGTTATATAGATAGATAGATAGATAGATAGATAGATAGATAGATAGATAGATAGATAGATAGATAGGCAATATTAAATATAAAACTGCACAATATATACAATAAATAGAATAGAATAATATTAAATTAACTAACAAAACAATAGTGCAAAGATGTAAACAAAAAAGCAAGCAAACAAACAGTGTAACGGTGTTATAGTTGAGTAATTGAGTATTTTAACTATATTTTGATGGTAATACTTGTACTTTTACATGTAGCAGAGTATACAGTGTGGTATTATCACTTTTACTCCCGTATGATATCTGAATACTTCTAAAAGTGTTCTCTTTCCAGAAGTCTCCTTTTATGAAGCGGAACCTTTGTTCCCGACAGGGAGGGGAGGAGGGAGGGGAGGGGTCTGTTCTTTTACAGCCTCCGCGTGACGTCACTTCCGTTTCCAGCAAGTTCCGAACCCGGACGACAAACGCAGGAGCACCCGCTCGGCAGACAGAGAACCAGCCGGAGGCTTCTAGAAACAACGTGCACCGGGGAACGGACAGACCAGAACCGGCGAGGATAAACACCGGAACCCGCGCCCCTCTCACGGAGCCTCGTCCCGGCTGACACATGGCCAAGTGGGGAGAAGGAGACCCGCGGTGGATCGTGGAGGAGCGAGCCGACGCGACTAATGTCAACAACTGGCACTGGTGAGCGAGCACGCGAGCTAACCGGCTAAGCTCGCGCCTCGAGAGCAGCGGCTCCCACACCGCAGCTGTTTGCGGGTTATTTTCGGTTCCGCATGCGGATGAACCGGCGGTGTTGAATGAGTTTAAAGCAGCTCTGAGTTTAAACATGCGGGATATATTTGTTATTATTATTATTTTAAATATTTCTCATCTTTTCTCCAGCTAGCTTCGCATGCTAGCTGCTGTAGCTCGTGCAGCCTCCGCTGTAAAGAGGCTGCTGGCCGTCGATGGAGGAGACACACGTGTCTCCGTGTGATAATGACGTTAGCCCTCATTCTCTGAGCTGCTCTGAGCTGTATTTAATGGGTTTTAGCTAATTGATAGAATATTTATAAATGCAGACGGATTAATTCGATCTGACAGTTGTTCCTGTCTTGTAATGGAAGCATTAAAATGGCCATAAGTATTGGGATTACAGCTCTCATCCTCTGTAGTGAAGGGACTGCTCCTCTGGGTCTAACCTCATTAATCTACACGGTGACATCACTCAGAAAAGTCCTCCATCACTTGTTAAATCTTAACGAGTTGTTACAAGATGATTTAAAGTCTTATAAAGTAGATTTATTAAATGCTGCTGATGGATTCATGAAAAGGCTCTGAGTGACTTAAAACCCAACCAGTTGTCCTCTATTGTCCCTTTAGACGACTGATTACATCATAATATATACACCATCATATCTTGTTGTACGAGTTGTTCCTGGCTCATAGGCGCCTGTTAGTCTTGGTTTATGTCAGATAAATGTAAGAATTCAAACTTAAGTTAATATATATGACATCATCATTCTGTCGCCTCCCTGTGAACCGAGATGAAGTAGACTTAACGTCACGCTGGAATAAAACAAGTGGATCGTCTCAGGCGAGTTTGACATCGACTATATTGACCCAACAATGTGAATGTGGAGGAGGTGGAAGTGGAGGAGGTGGAAGTGGAGGTGGAGGTGGAGGAAGAAGAAGAGGAGGAAGAGGAGGAGGAGGAGGTGAGTTTTGTGCCGTTCACCATGTCGGACGTGTTCACTTTTCAGGACCGAGCGGGATGCGACAAACTGGTCGTCGGACAAATTAAAATCCCTGCTCCTCGGCCTGAGCGTGGAGAACGACGAGGGCAGTTGTGAGGTGACGGAGGTCAGCAAGGTGGAAGGAGAAGCCTCCATTAACAACCGCAAAGGGAAACTTATTTTCTTCTATGAGTGGAACCTGAAGGCCACCTGGACCGGTGAGTAGCAGGCCGAGGCCACGGGTTGTTCTGGGAGAGCTCAGTGAAACCAGTGAGGATACTGACGCTGAATCTCTCAGCTGCCGTCTGTAGAGCGATGACCACGTCCTCCTTTTCACAGTCGAGTGCTTCTTAAATTAGAAAGAGGACAGTAACTCAACAGCTGATCACATAATATCAGGATTATTGAAGTCGGTCTTCTCTTTGTCTTCCAGGAGAGTCGAAGACCGGAGTCAAATACACGGGAAGCATTGAGGTACCCAACCTCTCTGATGAGAACGACATGGAGGACCTCGACGTGAGTCACCAGAGTGTGTGTGTGTGTGTGTGTGTGTGTGTGTGTGTGTGTGTGTGTGTGTGTGTGTGTGTGTGTGTGTGTGTGTGTGTGTGTGTGTGTGTGTGTGTGTGTGTGTGTGTGTGTGTGTGTGTGTGTGTGTGTGTACTGATATCCGTTCGGTGCCTTTCTTTTTGTCCAGATTTCGGTCTCGTTGAATAAAGACGAGCCCGAGACGCCGCTGACCAACCTGATGAAGAAAACGGGAGCTGAGAAAATCCGCGAGGTCCTGGGAAGCTACGTGGGCTTCTTAAAGACAGGCGAGTGAAACCAGACCAGAGCCTCGGGTTCTGTGTGTTTACGGTGTATTCCTGTAATCTAAATGATCAGAAAACATGACGCGACCGTTAACAGTCTTGATGAGACTTTAAGGCTTACGAAGATAAGCGTGTGAAGAATATGTTTAATGAGTTGAGAAGTGCAATGTGGAAAACGTCATAAATACAAATGCGATTTAAATTAAAGTTTGCTCTTTGTGGAGAAACTGAACAGTTAAAATCTGCATGCATCTTTTTTTTTGAATAATAGAAAGTGGAATTCCTCTTGTATTTGTTGTTTTAAATACTTGTAATTGGGGTTTAGGGATGAATGAACAGTGTTTCTGAGCGCGGTGTGTTTTCCTTGCAGAGTTCACACAGGGGATGATCCTCCCCACGGCCAACGGCGTGGCCAAGTCCACGTCGCAGTCCAAAGCCAAGACGGACAAAACTCGGGTACGTTTCACGTTTCCAGACGAGAGTCTCCCCTGAAGTATTCCTGTGAGAGTGAGCGGTGCAGCATCAGTGTATATGACGCCTCTCGCCCCTCTCGCCCCTCGCCTCTCGCCCCTCCCCCTCTCGCCTCACCCCTCCCCTCTCGCCTCTCCCGCCTCGCCCCTCCCCTCTCGGCCCTCGCCCCTCGTTCCTCACCTCTCGCCTCTCGCCCCTCCCCTCTCCCCCTCGCCCCTCCCCTCTCCCCTCGCCCCTCGTTCCTCCCTCTCGCCTCTCGCCCCTCCCCTCTCGCCCCTCGTCCCTCACCTCTCGCCCCTCGTCTCGCCCCTCTCGGCCCTCACGCCCCTCGGCTCTCGGCCCTCGGCCCTCACGCCCCTCCCCTCTCGGCCCTCGCCCCTCGCCCCTCGCCTATCCCTCGCCCCTCTCGCCCCTCCCCTCTCGCCCCTCTCGGCCCTCGGCTCTCGCCCCTCATCCCTCACCCCTCATCCCTCGCCCCTCATCTCTCATCCCTCGCCCCTCATCCCTCGCCCCTCACCCCTCGCCCCTCTCGCCTCTCGCCCCTCTCGCCCCTCACCTCTCGCCCCTCGCCCCTCATCCCTCGCCCCTCACCTCTCGCCCCTCACCTCTCGCCCCTCTCACCTCTCACCTCTCGCCCCTCACCCCTCGCCCCTCACCTCTCGCCCCTCTCACCTCTCGCCCCTCACCCCTCTCGCCCCTCACCCCTCTCGCCCCTCGCCCCTCATCCCTCGCCCCTCACCTCTCGCCCCTCTCACCTCTCACCTCTCGCCCCTCACCCCTCGCCCCTCACCTCTCGCCCCTCTCACCTCTCGCCCCTCACCCCTCTCGCCCCTCACCCCTCTCGCCCCTCCCCCTCACCCCTCTCGCCCCTCACCCCTCACCGACTCTTCTTCTCTTGTGGAGCAGATCTCCTCCTCGGGCGGTGGATCAGCGGCTCCCGTCAACACCGGCGTGAAGATCCCTACCTGCAAGTTCATCATGAGGGAAAAGTTCCTCACCTCGCCGGCCGACCTCTACCGGGTCTTCCTCAACCAGGAGGTGAGCGTCGCCGCGGCAACCCCGCTCTGTCTGACGGGCTTTATGGGTCCAAGTACCAGAACCTGGGTCGACCCCGGGTCCCGACTGGGTCCCGGTGTTTCATTGATGGCTGTATGTGAGGAAGAGACGTCTTCCCTTACTTTGTCAAACTAAATGTAACAAACGAATACACAGCTTTCTAAAGGAGCTGAATATAGTTTTAGATGATGGTATCAGCAGCAGATGGGCCGGACGTCCAGTCAGAACCGGACCGATGTCTAATATCAGTCTCTTCATCCTCATCTTCTTCTGATTCATCTGGGGCCTCTGAAGCTCGTTGGCTTTAACCACGAGGTCGGTTCGATGCCCCTCAAGCCTGAGACGGGTTGAACCCCAGAGGTCAGAGGTCATGTTCATGTGTGATGATTTAACGTTGACGTGTCCCTCGTCCTCCTGCAGATGACCCGGGCGTTCACACACGCTCCGGCCACGGTGGACGGAGAGAAGGGCGGAAAGTTCCGTCTGCTAGATGGAAACGTTTTTGGTGAATTCACAGAGTTGGTGAGACTCAAACGCTTATTTTAATTCTCTCTCTGTCTCTCTCATATTATATGGAACTTATTGATGTGTTTATCAGCCAGATGTTTTATATCTTTGTACTTTTTGTGGTATTCTTCCACATAAACCTTCAGATGAAATTAATAAATGTTAACAATGAATCTTGTCTCCACCAGGTACCTGATGAGAAGATAGTTATGAAGTGGAGGTATAACAACTGGCCCAGTGGTACGTCGATCTATTTATAATATATTTATTTATATTTAAAGAGACAAGTGTGTGTGACTGGCTGCCATTGAAATAAAATATTTTTAACTTTTATTGAGTAGAAAATGACAAACATTAGCTGGTTACATTTTCTCTAATAAGAATATTGTCTTTCTTTCCTTCATTCCTTGTTTCAATGTCCAACATCTGAATTAAAACATTGTCTTTATGTCCCTAATTTAAGATGCAAGTTCATCATAATTTTAATGTATGAATATATGAATTATTAGAAAAGTAACGGGTATATTAAGAAACGTACTACAGAAATAATTAAGAAACCTATTATTTGGTCTAATATTCAGAAACGACAACATGCAGAGTTAATTATTCTCCTTTTGCTGCCCCGTGTTTGTATAGTATACACATAAATAATTAAATTAATAAATATATATATATATATATATATATATATATATATATATATATATATATATATATAAAAATATAAATATATATATTTATATATATATATATTTATATATATTTTTATATAAATATATATATATATATTTTTATATATAAATATATATATATATATATATATTTTATATATATATATATTTTATATATATATATAAATATATATATATATATATATTATATATATATATATATTTTATATATATATATATATATATATATATATATATATATTTATATATATTTATATATATATATATATATTATATATATATTTATTTTAAAATTACAATGTGTTTGTGCCCCTCAGAGCATTACGCCACGATCTCCATGTCGCTCTGGGACCGGAGCAGCGAGACGGAGCTGAAGGTGGAGTGTCGCGGCGTCCCGGAGGACGAGGAGGAGCGGACGAAAGAGGGCTGGAAGCGATACTACTTTGAAGCTATCAAACAGACTTTTGGCTTCGGGGCGCGGCTCTACTGAGGAGGCTCTACTGAGGAGGCTCTACTGAGGGGGCTCTACTGAGGAGGCTCTACTGAGGGGGCTCTACTGAGGAGGCTCTACTGAGGAGGCTCTACTGAGGGGGCTCTACTGAGGAGGGTTACTGTAGTCCACGGTTTTGGTTTTTCTTCTTCTCTGTTTTTGGATCTTTTTAAACTTCTAGTCCTCCGACCTCTCCGGGACGTCCCGCGTTGAAGCTCGTAGCTCGAGTCGACTAAAGGACCTCGAGGGGCTTCGGTCGCCGGTCTCCAGTGTAAATGTTTTAATTTTTCAACGTATTTAAATCTAGATTTGTCCCCGTCAGTATTTGGGTCAGTTGTTCAAAGAAGCGTAAAAAAGGACTCTGGATTAAATAAAGACGGATCTGTTGAACCACGAATGCAAATTGGCCCCTAACGTCTATAAATATGTAATTAATGCAAGAGTTAAAATAAATGTTTGGTTTTCTTTTACTGGAGGAAAAAAAACTATTATGTTGCTTTTTTTTTTCTTCTTTTCTACTTATTCTACTCTTTTCATGTGTAAGTGTAGTGAAGATGCATGTTTCATCTCAAACCGCCTGCTGGAGCAACTTTACTGCTGAAGTCTTTACTTTCACTCTTTATTATTTGTTCATGTTCATCACGAGTCAAACCGGAGACTCGTCAGCTCACCTTTTGTTGTATTTGACTTCAACATGTAAATTTCCAGTAAAAAAAAAAAAAAAAAAAAGAGAACAAGTTTTCAGACTGAAACGCATCTATTTATTCATTATTTCACCTCACGATGTAAAAAGATTAGTTTCTTGGAATAAACCAATCCCTGTATGCTCTTGATTCGTTTTTATTCATGTGACCGTTGTACACATTAAATCACAGATGTTGGAATTATTGATTTTTACGCTTTCATAATGCGAAAGTTCACAGTCTTTAAAACGTTAATTTAGAAGTGCGTTAAAAACTAAATAGAAGCCGTGAATGCGACTATTTAGCAAAACGAACACTTAGTTTAGTTTTAAAGGCTGGAGCATAAAAAGTTATAATAAACTAATTGAAACAAACAATCTCACTAGAGCATATTTTCATTTTTGTGAAGCTTTCAACAAAAAATAAATAATTTATACGTCTTTTATAATTTAAGTTTGTTATATTTTAGTGTAAACTTTAATCTGCTACAAACAAAAAGGGAACCGGCTTCCAAACTAAATCTGTTTTCCACAAAAAAGAAAAAGCATAAGCAGCCAAACTACAATATTACACAACTTAAATGTTTCTTTTTTAATAGTTGACGTCCTCACGTTGAGCCAGCTGAGTTTAAATAAAGACAAACACTTAAAACAAAAAGGGACTTGATGGAAACGACGTCGGCTCACAAGCAGATGAAGAGCTCCGACTCCTGGAGACACAAGAAGAGAATCACTAACTCGTGTGAGGGACAACTAACAACTCAATATAATCACTAACAACTCATCATAATCATTAACAACTCATCATAATCACTAACAACTCATCATAATCATTAACAACTCATCATAATCACTAACAACTCATCATAATCACTAACAACTCATAATCATTAACAACTCAACATAATCACTAACAACTCATAATCATTAACAACTCATCATAATCACTAACAACTCATCATAATCATTAACAACTCAATATAATCACTAACAACTCATCATAATCATTAACAACTCAATATAATCACTAACAACTCATCATAATCATTAACAACTCATCATAATCATTAACAACTCATAATCATTAACAACTCAACATAATCATTAACAACTCATAATCACTAACAACTCATCATAATCATTAACAACTCATCATAATCATTAACAACTCATCATAATCATTAACAACTCATAATCATTAATAACTCATCATAATCATTAACAACTCATCATAATCATTAACAACTCATAATCATTAACAACTCATCATAATCATTAACAACTCATCATAATCATTAACAACTCATCATAATCACTAACAACTCATCATAATCATTAACAACTCATCATAATCATTAACAACTCATCATAATCATTAACAACTCATCATAATCATTAACAACTCATCATAATCATTAACAACTCATAATCACTAACAACTCATCATAATCATTAACAACTCATCATAATCATTAACAACTCATCATAATCATTAACAACTCATAATCATTAACAACTCATCATAATCATTAACAACTCATCATAATCATTAACAACTCAATATAATCATTAAGAACTCATCATAATCATTAACAACTCATCATAATCATTAACAACTCATCATAATCATTAACAACTCATCATAATCATTAACAACTCATCATAATCACTAACAACTCAATATAATCATTAACAACTCATCATAATCATTAACAACTCATCATAATCACTAACAACTCATAATCACTAACAACTCATCATAATCATTAACAACTCATCATAATCATTAACAACTCATAATCACTAAGAACTCATCATAATCATTAACAACTCATCATAATCATTAACAACTCATCATAATCACTAACAACTCATCATAATCATTAACAACTCATCATAATCATTAACAACTCATCATAATCATTAACAACTCATAATCATTAATAACTCATCATAATCATTAACAACTCATAATCATTAACAACTCATCATAATCATTAACAACTCATCATAATCATTAACAACTCATCATAATCATTAACAACTCATCATAATCATTAACAACTCATCATAATCATTAACAACTCATCATAATCATTAACAACTCATCATAATCATTAACAACTCATCATAATCATTAACAACTCATCATAATCATTAACAACTCATCATAATCATTAACAACTCATAATCATTAACAACTCATCATAATCATTAACAACTCATAATCATTAACAACTCATCATAATCATTAACAACTCATCATAATCATTAACAACTCATCATAATCATTAACAACTCATAATCATTAACAACTCATCATAATCATTAACAACTCATCATAATCATTAACAACTCATCATAATCATTAACAACTCATAATCATTAACAACTCATCATAATCATTAACAACTCATAATCATTAACAACTCATCATAATCATTAACAACTCATAATCATTAACAACTCATCATAATCATTAACAACTCATAATCATTAACAACTCATAATCATTAACAACTCAACATAATCATTAACAACTCATAATCATTAACAACTCATCATAATCACTAACAACTCATCATAATCATTAACAACTCATCATAATCATTAACAACTCATCATAATCATTAACAACTCATCATAATCATTAACAACTCATAATCACTAACAACTCATCATAATCATTAACAACTCATCATAATCATTAACAACTCATCATAATCATTAACAACTCATAATCATTAACAACTCATCATAATCATTAACAACTCATCATAATCATTAACAACTCATCATAATCATTAACAACTCATCATAATCATTAACAACTCATCATAATCATTAACAACTCATCATAATCACTAACAACTCATCATAATCATTAACAACTCATAATCATTAACAACTCAACATAATCATTAACAACTCATAATCATTAACAACTCATAATCATTAACAACTCATCATAATCATTAACAACTCATAATCATTAACAACTCATCATAATCATTAACAACTCATCATAATCATTAACAACTCATAATCATTAACAACTCATAATCATTAACAACTCAACATAATCATTAACAACTCATAATCATTAACAACTCATCATAATCACTAACAACTCATCATAATCATTAACAACTCATCATAATCATTAACAACTCATCATAATCATTAACAACTCATAATCATTAACAACTCATCATAATCATTAACAACTCATCATAATCATTAACAACTCATAATCATTAACAACTCAACATAATCATTAACAACTCATAATCATTAACAACTCATCATAATCACTAACAACTCATCATAATCATTAACAACTCATCATAATCATTAACAACTCATCATAATCATTAACAACTCATAATCATTAACAACTCATCATAATCATTAACAACTCATCATAATCATTAACAACTCATAATCATTAACAACTCATCATAATCATTAACAACTCATCATAATCATTAACAACTCATCATAATCATTAACAACTCATCATAATCATTAACAACTCATAATCATTAATAACTCATCATAATCATTAACAACTCATCATAATCATTAACAACTCATCATAATCATTAACAACTCATAATCATTAATAACTCATCATAATCATTAACAACTCATCATAATCATTAACAACTCATCATAATCATTAACAACTCATAATCATTAACAACTCATCATAATCATTAACAACTCATAATCATTAACAACTCATCATAATCATTAACAACTCATAATCATTAACAACTCATCCTAATCATTAACAACTCATAATCATTAACAACTCATCATAATCATTAACAACTCATCATAGTCATTAACAACTCATAATCATTAACAACTCATCATAATCATTAACAACTCATCATAATCATTAACAACTCAATATAATCATTAACAACTCATCATAATCATTAACAACTCATCATAATCATTAACAACTCATCATAATCATTAACAACTCAACATAATCATTAACAACTCATCATAATCATTAACAACTCATCATAATCATTAACAACTCATCATAATCATTAACAACTCATCATAATCATTAACAACTCAATATAATCACTAAAAACTCATAATCATTAACAACTCAATATAATCACTAACAACTCATAATCATTAACAACTCATCATAATCATTAACAACTCATCATAATCATTAACAACTCAACATAATCACTAACAACTCATAATCATTAACAACTCATAATCATTAACAACTCATAATCATTAACAACTCATAATCATTAACAACTCATCATAATCATTAACAACTCATAATCATTAACAACTCATCATAATCATTAACAACTCATCATAATCATTAACAACTCATAATCATTAACAACTCATCCTAATCATTAACAACTCATAATCATTAACAACTCATCATAATCATTAACAACTCATCATAATCATTAACAACTCATCATAATCATTAACAACTCAATATAATCACTAAAAACTCATAATCATTAACAACTCATCATAATCATTAACAACTCAACATAATCACTAACAACTCATAATCATTAACAACTCATCATAATCATTAACAACTCATCATAATCATTAACAACTCATCATAATCATTAACAACTCAACATAATCACTAACAACTCATAATCATTAACAACTCATCATAATCATTAACAACTCAACATAATCACTAACAACTCATAATCATTAACAACTCATCATAATCATTAACAACTCAACATAATCACTAACAACTCATAATCATTAACAACTCATCATAATCATTAACAACTCAACATAATCACTAACAACTCATAATCATTAACAACTCATCATAATCATTAACAACTCATCATAATCATTAACAACTCAACATAATCACTAACAACTCATAATCATTAACAACTCAATATAATCATTAACAACTCATCATAATCATTAACAACTCATCATAATCATTAACAACTCATCATAATCATTAACAACTCAACATAATCATTAACAACTCATCATAATCACTAAGAACTCATCATAATCACTTACAACTCAATCACTAACAACTCATAATCATTAACAACTCATCATAATCATTAACAACTCATAATCATTAACAACTCATCATAATCATTAATAACTCAACATAATCACTAACAACTCATCATAATCATTAACAACTCATCATAATCATTAACAACTCATCATAATCACTTACAACTCAATCACTAACAACTCATAATCATTAATAACTCATCATAATCATTAATAACTCATCATAATCATTAACAACTCATCATAATCATTAACAACTCAACATAATCACTAACAACTCATCATAATCATTAACAACTCATCATAATCATTAACAACTCATCATCTTCATCAACGACTGCTGATCCAGAAGAATTAACTCCTTTAAGTCCACATAAGAAACAAGCTACAGCTGCAGAGTAATGAGCTGCAGAGTAATGAGCTGCAGAGTAATGAGCTGCAGAGTAATGAGCTGCAGAGTAATGAGCTGCAGAGTAATGAGCGTTTCAGCCTCAAGGGGCCGCTGTTGTAGCTTAAAGCCTTTTGGTCTCGTTGGTCGAGAGTTCAATCGCCACTCAAATAGCTGCCCGAGTGCCTTTGAGCCAAAGGACCCTTTATGTTCCTGTAGTAGTATTGATGTGAGGAGGATGAGGAGGATGAGGAGGATGTGTGAGGAGGAGGAAGAGGAGGATGAGGAGGATGTGTGAGGAGGAGGAGGATGTGTGAGGAGGAGTAGGAGGCGGAGGAGGAGGAGTAGGAGGCGGAGGAGGAGGAGGAGGAGGCGGAGGCGGAGGAGGAGGAGGAGGAGGCGGAGGCGGAGGAAGCGACACTCACCCCGGAGCTGGAGTCGTCCAGCGAGGCGAGGCTCCGTCGAGGCGTCACTTCCACCACGTCAGAGGATTTTTTAACAGAAATTTCGTGCTGTTTATTCCTGAAAAGAACGTCACGTAAAATTGAGATTGAGATTGAGATTGAGATTAAGATTAAGATTGAGATTGAGATTGAGATTGAGATTAAGATTAAGATTAAGATTGAGATTGAGATTGAGATTGAGATTGAGATTGAGATTGAGATTGAGATTAACCGGACGGTCAGTCGACAGAACATTTAAATGTTTCATGCAAAAAGATTTGTGGCTTTTTGTCACATAACGAAGAGCAAAACCTTGTATCTGAAAAATGCACTTTTTTGATAATACTAAAAAAAACTTGTTCTCTTGCAGAATGATATATGTTAAGGATACATAATACATAATACATAAAACAAAATACAAACAAATAAAAATATACAAAGTGCAGATAGGAGGTTTTGCACTTTGGCCGTCGACATGAAAATTAATTATTTCTTGGTTTTGTTGGTCGAACAAAACAAAACAAAAATGAAATTCAAATGTTTTCTTGATGTTATAGACCAACTGAATTCAACTGATTGAGTAACAATGTCTGATGTAAACAAACACTCAGAGCCCTGATATAGATTTACTCTAAAGATACATTTTAGTTTGCATTGAACTGTAATTTAAAACATTTAAAACAGAAAATAATCTCACTCGCACCATTTTACTGCAACTTAAATGCATCTAAAAGTGCCAATAAACTCCTGAGAGGCTGATAAACAAACAAACAAACAAACAGGCTGATAAACAAACAAACAAACAAACAGGCTGATAAACAAACAAACAAACAAGCTGATAAACAAACAAACAAACAAACAAACAGGCTGATAAACAAACAAACAAACAGGCTGATAAACAAACAAACAAACAAACAAACAAACAGGCTGATAAACAAACAAAGAAACAGGCTGATAAACAAACAGGCTGATAAACAAACAAACAGGCTGATAAACAAACAAACTGGCTGATTAACAAACAAACAGGCTGATAAACAAACAAACAGGCTGATAAACAAACAAACAGGCTGATAAACAAACAAACAGGCTGATAAACAA
Organism: Ophiodon elongatus; assembly: GCA_016806645.1. Classification (NCBI taxonomy): domain Eukaryota; kingdom Metazoa; phylum Chordata; class Actinopteri; order Perciformes; family Hexagrammidae; genus Ophiodon; species Ophiodon elongatus. The sequence goes on from JACSYO010002021.1 coordinate 27,048, forward strand.
ACAGGCGGATAAAGGTCTACCTGAACATCGGCCACAGGCTCCGCCCCCTCCCCTCCGGGAGTCCGGCCCCCGGTGAGGATCGCTCCAGCAGCTCTCTGAGGAAGTGGAAGAGCCTCTCGGACTCGATGCACTGCTTCCTGCAGAGAAACATAACATCTTATTATTGTTGTTGTTGTTGTTGTTGTTGTTGTTGTTGTTGTTGTCCTCCTTCTAATGCACATGGTAAAACATTCTATTATTAAATACATATTCTCAGAAGTCTGAGCTGAAGGAACTGAAGAAGTAACGCTGAGTCTTAGTTTTAATTGTTCAGCTGTTTTAAATTAAACTGGAAGATAAATATAGATATTTAAGTGTTGAGTCTTTAGGAAGAAGTTTGTTTTCTCCAGTTGGCTTTGCAGGCAGTGAATGCATCACGGGGGGATTAGTCCTCGTTCCTCTTCACCACAGATTCAGTAGATTTAAAGAGTAAAGACACGAGGTGGATAATAACGAGGTTTACTCACATGTGGGCGACGGACACGACGCTGCTGCGCCTCGACTGAGTGACCCGACTCACCTCAGTCAGCAGAGACCTCAGGAACATCTCCAGAGCTCGGGCTGATGTCTGTTCAGGACATATACACACATACATCTACACACATACATCTACACACATACATCTACACACATACATCTACACATCTACACACATACATCTACACATCTACACACATACATCTACACACATACATCTACACATCTACACACATACATCTACACATCTACACACATACATCTACACATCTACACACATACATCTACACATCTACACACATACATCTACACACATACATCTACACATCTACACACATACATCTACACACATACATCTACACATCTACACACATACATCTACACATCTACACACATACATCTACACACATACATCTACACATCTACACACATACATCTACACACATACATCTACACATATACACACATATACTCAGAGACGACACACGGAGATAGAGTCTCGGTCCTCCGTGTGTGTGTGTGTGTGTGTGTGTGTGTATATATATATATATATTATTAATAATAAATATATTTTTTATTTAATGACGGCTCGACTTCAAAAATATGTTTCAAAATTCTTATATATATATATATATATATATATATATATATATATATATATATATATACACATACACTGTTACAGTTTAATATACTGCAACATAGCTTCATCTATAATACTATATTATAATTTATTAGTTTGTTGTTGTTGAATTTTAGTTATATTTTGTATTTATAATCTGAATCTGTTAAAAGTTACTACGAAAGATGAATTAAAATCAGCAACACCTCCAGAGAGCACTGCAATATAATACACACACACACACACACACACACACACAGACACACACACACACACACACACACACATACATACACACACACACACAGTTAGTTAAAGTTTAAGAGGATACAGATGAGCACAGGGACCGACATGGCGATCCTCCCCACCTCGGCGTCCTTCTGCATGATCTTTTTGATGCGACTCTGGGAACAAAAAACACAAACAAACAATTAACTTTCAGGGTCTTTGAACGCAGCAGTTTAACTTAATAATGTATACATGAAGTTAAACTGCTGCGTTCAAAGACTCCTCGTAAAAAACAGCGTTTCCTAGATCTGAGGTCATGAACGCAACATGTAAAGCAGTCAGAGCTCACATTTATAATTTATTATAAAGATAAAGAGGATTTTATTGTCATTGTAATGACAAAACGAAATTCCGTTTGGTAGCCCTCAGCGAACAACAACGATAACAAACAATATACAAAATTAAGATACAAAATACAAACTACAAGGAATATGAACGTTACTAAGTAATACAATTCAAGTGATAAAATCTGTAAACATTTGTTTTGACAGTGCAAACAGAGTATAGCGTGAATCAGTGCAATCAATACACCAAAGATGTTATTCAAGCTTTTAATGGCTGTTTCATTAAATGGTTAATTTGTCATTCATTCAGTAATATGTGCACCTATCTATGTTTACATTAGAAAAAAGTACATATACATCAAATAAGATTCAAAATACCAAAGACGAACATAAATAAAACAGCACACCAACATGCAGCAGTTTGTTATAGAAAATAACAGGTAATTCATCCATGAATCCGCTATTTATACAACTGATCTGTGTTTTTATAAATAATTTCTTTCTTTTTTATTTTACCTCTTTATTCTCCTTCATTTTGTACATTTATTTAGTTTTTAACAGGTTAAATTTGCCACTTTGTCTCCTCCAAATGAGCCCAAACCCGAATACATCTCACCTGTAAAGTTTATTGTCATACACATCTCAAGATTAAACACAACTTGTTAACTAATTATTAACTAATATATATCCCGAGTTTAACCCGGATATCACGTAAAACTCCGGATGTGTTTACGCAGAGCACCCGGATGTCCGACAGCCCCTGAACGCAGCCGCCGCTCCCAGCCCTGCAAGCCACGTGACCCGTCCTCCCGAGCCATCATTTACCTTTAAACCGGAGAAACACGGTGACATGTCGCGGTCACTCACCGGGGGGAAGCGCGCGCTGAGCCTCCTCTTCTGGCCGGACATCTCGCGTCAGTTCGCGCGCTTCGTTCATGTTTTCACCGCAAAGCGCCGCCGAAGCCATTTGTTTACCTTTCAGCAGGAACCTGACGCGCACACACCTGAGGTCAACCGGCGCGTGACCCCTAACAATGACGTCACGACCCCCGCGGTGCCCCCCCACCCCTCTTTCTGGTGATAATGAGTTACTTTTAAAAGGATGAATAATTATATTATATATACAATAAGATATTGTTTTAAAACTCATTGTATCAAAGGAATGAAAATAAATAAAATATTAAGTATTTCACATTTTCATTGTGACCCTCTTCGAATTAAAATAGATTCCAAAAGTTAGACTTTTAGCTTTTGTCTCAAACTATTAACATTTAAATGTAAAAAAAAAAAAAAAAGGAAGAAAAAAGCCCCAAATTGTGGAAACGTGAGACACAAGATATGATAAATAAGATTCTACTGATTAAATTATGAAAGTGTATTTAAAACAAGACCCGACTCGGTGTGTTCCTCCATCCACACGTCTTCACCAGGTACAAAGTAAACCTGGTTAAAGAGCATCAACACAACATGGACTGAATAATAAACAGATTTATGGCTTTATGGCTGTGCCTGACAGGCCGTGGTGCACTAATGACTACAAAGGTCAGAGATATCAGTCCATCACACTAATGACGCTTCACGCGGCAACTCTCAGTTTTTATTCCCACATTTCTGTTTCTTTTGGGCAGAAAACTACGAGAACATGTTGATCACGCGTGTGCTGATCGTAGTGAGTTTATTATCTACACGCCACGCACACGGTGAGCTTCAGGATGCATCAACGTGTAGTTTATTAAACACTCAGAGCTTTAAAAACTCTTTTATTCTACAGAGGGGATTTAAACTTCTTTATTTAATCTCTCTGCAGAAACTAACTTTTATTGATGTGTTTCTTTTCTCTCGCAGGCGACACGTTAAAGGAAGAAGAGGATTTCAACCAGGTATCGTTGTACCTTTTATTTCTCTAACATTGATTTTAAAGCTGTATTTATTTAACTCTTTATTGGTAAAACTTCATAATAACCATCATTAATAAATACATACATTAGTATTTATGAACGGTTTATTTTTGCGCACATTATGATTATTTTATTTACTGTTTTATGTATTTTGTATTGATTACCAAATGATTTGTAAACCTTTTAAGATGGACGACAAATCAATTATTAACCGATGATAACGTATTGACTATCTGTCTAAATAAGGTGTATAGATGCTGTACAAAGTACTTATTAACCGTTTAACAGTGTATTAATGTGTTATAATCAGCAGGTGCAGTTTACAACCAGATTAGTAACTATTAATAAAGTGTTACAATATCTGGTCCATAATGTTTATTGACGTTTAACAAGCTTTACTTAAAGGTTTACAATGTACGACATAAAATGTTATAATGTGTGCAGCAATAAAACGTTCACAGTAAAATAACTAATCACTAAAGTTTGTTTATTTATTAATGATGGTGATACCTTTTTATTAAATAATCGTTTGATAACATGTCTCGTAAAGTAATTCATTTAACGGCCGGATGCAGAAGTTTCATTTCAGTTTATGCGAGATGTGTGCTTTAGATAATAAATAATATAATGCTTATAATATATAATTATTAACATTGAGCAGGTTTTATTAGCTGCTGAGCCTAAAAGAAGATTTATTCAAACAACTTTCACACCTCGACCCATAAATCTTCCTGCATTTCTTTGTTGTTTTGGGGAAGCGAGAGCTTGATTCTCCATTAAATCTCTCAGGTTTTTATCGTATTTATTTCAAGAGCTCAGGAAGTCGTCCTTCACGGTTTTAGTGGGAACAGAAGCAGCAACGGACCGAAGGACCGAATCCAGTCGGCTGGTCTGGACTCCTCACAGCACTTAGTGGACACATTTAGCTACTGCAGGTGTTTTGGGTTCAGATTCAGAGAGTCGGCTACGGTGAGCAGCACCGTGTTGGGCGGAGTCCGCTCCTGGATTCAGCCCACGCAGGACACTCGGTGCTTTATTTATCACGGGTTCAGCCACCAGGTGTGCTGGATCCTGGATCCTGGATCCTGGATCCTGGATCCTGGATTCTGGCTGGATCTCCCTTCCAGATGGTCTTTAATGGGAGAAAAGACTTGACATGCATGTTTTTCCTGTGTGAGCCACAAAAAAAAGCAGTTTTTATGGAGTCTTGGACCGTGTACATTTGATTCCCCCTTTATCTAACCAGGAAACCCTGATAGAGGTTAAACGTTCGTCACGGTGGAGATAGGCAGCGATAACAACGAGATACAGACATAAAAACAAACCACATCAGACAGACGATAAGCCACGAAATCTGAATTATGAATATCATTTCCAAAACAATCACGTAGAAATATTTCATCCTAAAAACAACCACAAGGGTACTTTGAAACAACCCAAGAACTGTCTAAAACCAAAAGGGAGTCCTTCAGAGAGACTTCAGAGAGACTTCAGAGAGACTTCATCTGCGTTTCCATCAAGACGTTCCTGGTCATTTTAGAACCACGACGTCTTTTCAAGGAACTTAAAGGTTCCTTCAGACCAAAGAAAATGTATGTTTCATCTCACATTTACTGAATGTACGTTGTAATAAATGAAATGCAGAGGAGGAAAATGAAACTCAAAGCGTTTGTCTGTTTGCTTTAGAACGTAAACGCCTTGAAACTGTCTTTTTTACAGTTAGTAGGGAAGCAGAGCCCGACATGACTCTTCATGTTATCAAGCGAAGACAAACTCGTCCTAAAGGGTCCCGAATCGATCCGAGAGTACTTTCTTGTTTTATGAATGAAGTCGTACACTGGTTCTGTGCGTTTGACCAACAACGGTCATCCCTTCAAACCCACTCCGAAAGTTCCTGTACTTTCAGAAAGTGCTACCCCTAGGACCAGATCTTCTCCGGCGTCGTCTGCATCCTCCGTTCCTCTGTCCGGACATGAGTCCGTCTCCCACCGTGCCCACCTCAGGTGAATCTCACTCAACCACATTTTACTCCTCTACGTTTCACCGGTACTTTTTACTGCACTGTAAATATATGACTGTGTATTATTATAGCTTAAGATTTGGAAAGATTTGGTCTTAAATACTGTTATTATGAGAGAACAGAAGAAGTTTATTTTAATCTTTGATCCTCGGACAATGTAATGGGTTCAAATAAGATATTCTGCGTGAATAACACTGTGTGTGCTTATAATATTACTAAAATATTGATTTAATTTCTTTAAAGAGCTCAATAAAAGGTGATCAGAGTGTTTGTTTGTCTTCTGTTCCAGTTGAATTTGTGAAAGCTGCCGATGTGAAAGTCATCGCCGCGCTGGGAGACTCTCTAACTGTGAGAGAAGTGGTGTTTCTTTTAGTAACCAATGTATTTATCTTTTGTCATTTTACAAGGAAATGTACATGTTTGTGTTTGCATGTAAATCATCACAGTTTATAGTGGAAACCATAAGAAACCATCACATTCTATGGGAAACTTATAGAGCAGCTAGCAGGTTAATTTTGTATTATTTACTGAACTTGTAGATATAAACGTTCATTCTAAGGTAACGAAAACCCAACTGTTCTTTTTTCAGGTGACTGTACACTAAAGAAAACATATTTAATATTACTATATTCATTTAAATGCTACACGCTGTTCCTTTAAGAAAGAAACCACCAGAAACAACACAAACAAACAATTTACTCCTTAATGTAAACAATAAGAACTATTTAAAAATAAATGAAACATTAGATTTAATGTCATGAATATTGTTGTTTAGTGGGGGAAGAAGGACGAAGTAGCCAATATAGAGGTCCTGCATTCAAAATCTTACTTAAGTAAAAATCTAAAAGTATTATCATCAAAATATACTTAAAGTACGAAAAGTAAAATTCCTCAGAATGCAGAACGATCCATCTGGAAATATTGTATTTAATTTAATTTGATTATTGAAGCATTACTTAGTGTTGCAGCTGGTAAAGGTGGTGCTTATTTAAACAGGTAACTTGCTTACATTTTATATTATTGATATGAATCTGCAAAGTAACTAGTAAGTAATATCAAAGATATGTTGTGTAGTAAAAATTTAAATACTCAATTAAAGTATAAGTACTTAGGTACTGTACTTGAGTAAATGTTTTTGGTTACATTATTATTATTATTGGTTATTGTTATTATTATCAGAAGTATTCAAAATCATATTAATACTATCAGTGTTTCTCCTCATGAAGAATATTGTCTGCATGTGTTTTATTTGCAGACGGCTGTCGGGGCCAACGGCTCCACGATTCTATCGATACCGTTTGAGTTTCGCCAAGTCTCCTGGAGGTAAATCATCGCATCGATCATCTTATTTTATTTGGGAACAAATCGATAACACTCCGAGGATTCAAACCAATCTGTGGCCTAGAAGTTTCTTCATTTAAAGGAAGGTTGTAATCTGTTTACATCAATGAACCAAATGCTCAAAGAAAGGAATGAATCAGATATTAGACATATATCTGTCTACCTGCGTATGTTTGTTATTTACTTTATTTATGAGCCTGTGTACATTTTTACAGTTTATTTATTGATTTATGCCCAAAAAAAAGAGAAAAAAACAAATACCTTTTTTTTTTAAATGAAAAACGGAGCCGTTTTTTTCGTTTTTAATGTCGTAATAAAAAAAACCAGAGAGAACCAAATTCAAACGTGGTCCATATACGTTCATGATGATAAGTCATAGATTTAGAAACTTTTGGAGCGAGTGCTGCTCGCTACTTTCGCTACTTTATATGGATACTTTTAACAGTCTAGCGTACTCGTGCTAAGTTTCTCCAGATTCCCAACCCCGCCTTAACTTTCATCTTATCACATTATGAATGTTGTTGTGATGATCTCTTCCCCTTCCTCTCCTTCAGCATCGGAGGATATGAAACTTATCAAAACGTCATCACACTGGCAAGTGAGTCTGTTTATAGTCACAATATAATCAATACAAGTAATAAGGACCACAGACGTCTGGGTTAGTGAATTAAAACAGACGACCTACGCTCGTTAGATTATTTGGGTTTGTGGGATTATAACAATTCTTCACCTGAGATTCAGATTATTTTATGTCTCCAGGAACTGTTTGTAAAACTAAAACTAAACTCAGTGCAGGATGACGTGGCTCGTTTGCACCGTAACAGTCTGTGTCTTCATGAAGCGTTTAGTTTTGGTAAATATTAAAGGTGTTGTCACACAGGATGCTTCTCTGAAACGTTCTGATCGTTTCTCTGACCAGACATTTTCAAACTCTTCAACCCCGGCCTGCTGGGCCCGTCGCCCCTCTGGACCCTCCACGGTGAC
>JACSYO010002022.1:2500-22500 GCA_016806645.1 Ophiodon elongatus
CGGGCCGTGGGTCCCTTGGTACCTTGGTACCAGTCCGTGGGTCCCTTGGTACCTTGGTTCTGGCCGTGGGTCCCTTGGTACTGGGCGTGGGTCCCTTGGTACCGGGCCGTGGGTCCCTTGGTACCTTGGTTCTGGTACGTGGGTCCCTTGCTACCGGGCCGTGGGTCCCTTGGTACCTTGGTACCGGTCCGTGGGTCCCTTGGTACCTTGGTTCTGGTACGTGGGTCCCTTGCTACCGGGCCGTGGGTCCCTTGGTACCTTGGTACCAGTCCGTGGGTCCCTTGGTACCTTGGTTCTGGTACGTGGGTCCCTTGGCACCTTGGTACCAGTCCGTGGGTCCCTTGGTACCTTGGTTCTGGTACGTGGGTCCCTTGCTACTGGGCCGTGTGTCCCTTGGTACCTTGGTACCGGTCCGTGGGTCCCTTGGTACCTTGGTTCTGGTCCGTGGGTCCCTTGCTACCGGGCCGTGGGTCCCTTGGTACCTTGGTACCAGTCCGTGGGTCCCTTGGTACCTTGGTTCTGGTACGTGGGTCCCTTGGCACCTTGGTACCAGTCCGTGGGTCCCTTGGTACCTTGGTTCTGGTACGTGGGTCCCTTGCTACTGGGCCGTGTGTCCCTTGGTACCTTGGTACCGGTCCGTGGGTCCCTTGGTACCTTGGTTCTGGTCCGTGGGTCCCTTGCTACCGGGCCGTGGGTCCCTTGGTACCTTGGTACCAGTCCGTGGGTCCCTTGGTACCTTGGTTCTGGTACGTGGGTCCCTTGGCACCTTGGTTCTGGTACGTGGGTCCCTTGGTACCTTGCTACCGGGCCGTGGGTCCCTTGGTACCTTGGTACCAGTCCGTGGGTCCCTTGGTACCTTGGTTCTGGTCCGTTGGTCCCTTGGTACCGGGCCGCACAGAAAGAATGAATGAAAAAAATATTTGATTTATTATCACGGTCTGAAAGATGTTTTATTTTGAAAAATTACCGGATAAATCCGCCTGTTGGTCTGTGCCTCGTCTCGGTCACGTGACACGTTACCCCAAAAATTAAGCCCACAAGCGAGTAAACATTAGTAAAAACAAAGGATTTGGAGAACTTCTCTAGAAAGGGGAAAAGAACCAATGAGGAGACAGAAGAAGAAGAAGAAGAAGAAGACGAAGAAGAAGAAGAAGAGGAAAAGAACCAATGAGGAGACAGAAGAAGAAGAAGAAGAAGAAGAAGAATAAGAAGAAGAACAAGAAGAAGAAGAAGAAGAAGAAGAAGAAGAAGAAGAAAAAAAACAATGAGGAGACAGAAGAAGGGGAAAAGAACCAATGAGGAGACAGAAGACGAAGAAGAAGGGGAAAAGAACCAATGAGGAGACAGAAGACGAAGAAGAAGGGGAAAAGAACCAAAGAGGAGACAGAAGAAGAAGAAGAAGGGGAAACGAACCAATGAGGAGACAGAAGAAGAAGAAGAACCTATGACTTCCAAGAAGAAGAAAGCTTTATTAAAGACAACATCAGGAGTCCTACTTAAAATACGGTTCATCCTCCAGGAGATTCTCACTCTGCAGAATATGTGGAGATAATTCAGCGTAATGGTGAGTTGTATTTTTTACATACTTTATATTTGTTTTTGTGCCGGTCGTATCATTTTATTACCACCGCTGTCCTAAACCATAACTTCCTGTGAAGACGGAAGTTTATTTTGAAAAGACACAACAAGCGTATTCCCGGACGCGTCCACAGCCGACGTCAGAGTTATATTCCATCCCACACAAAGAGCGTGCTATCGTCGGCGTGTTACCGATGACAACCACAACATGAATGTGTTTGGTGCTGAACGCAGAGTGCGGCTGAGGCGGATGGGAATGTCATGCAGTACTTAGGCATGAACCAAAGCGTTTTTAATACATTTAACCAGATGGTGGCGCCGTGAGGAAAAGTTAAGGGATCACAAAAGTCACCAAATGTCATGGCAAAAAAAATAAAACCTCAACCTCAAAGTCTAGGTGAGTAGGAAACATCATTCGGACACGGTGAATGTATGCCAGTGCTCGCCACTACGCCACCATGGCTCATTCTCACGCAAAAGAAATGACAGCGTTTCCACTAATAGTTGTTGAGGTGTTTCAGTCTGACCTAAAGTGGTACCAACCGACCGAGCAGCCGACAGTCATCTAGTGTGGCTGATAATATTTAACTGTTTACTGTTGAAACACAGGTAGAGGTGAGTAACAGACTGGTGGTTTCCTCTTTAGCACACAAGCTGGGTTCTTGTGTTTTTGTGTTTCAGTTCCAGATATTGGCCAACAGGCTTGGTGTTTTCATTATAAACACTGGTGGGATCAAATTAATGGATTTTGAGCTTTTTTAAGGCCTGTGTGGTGAGGAGATATTAAAAGGCAGAGGACGAAATTATGAGGCAATACAGCTACAGGCACTATTTACAGATCAGACACGTGCTGTTTGTACAAGGTTGAGGTAAAAAACGTAGACTTGTGGACATTGTGAGCATTTGGTTTGTGGACTGACGTTTTGAAGCCTTGAGTTGGGCCTTTTGGCCATCACATCTTGTTTTTTTGCAACCAGTGAACAAAAATTACCATATTTGGACTGTGGAGAAGTGACGTAGAGACGCCGTATAGCGACCTGTCAATCACCCTGTAGCCCCGCCCCTAAAGCATCCCCTGCTTTATGGTCTGTTTGACTCTAAATGGACCATAATTTACTAAATGAACATCATGCTGTATTGAAGAAGACTTGAAACTAGAGATTGAGACATAAACTCATGTTTACAATGTTTACTGAGGGAATAAATCAAGAGAGAAGTAGAGTCATTTTCTATAGACTTCTATACAACCAGAGGAGTCGCCCCCTGGTGGTCAGGAGAGAGAATGCAGCTTTAACACATGAAGCTTTGACTTCTATACAACCAGAGGAGTCGCCCCCTGGTGGTCAGGAGAGAGAATGCAGCTTTAACACATGAAGCTTTGACTTCTATACAACCAGAGGAGTCGCCCCCTGGTGGTCAGGAGAGAGAATGCAGCTTTAACACATGAAGCTTTGACTTCTATACAACCAGAGGAGTCGCCCCCTGGTGGTCAGGAGAGAGAATGCAGCTTTAACACATGAAGCTTTGACTTCTATACAACCAGAGGAGTCGCCCCCTGGTGGTCAGGAGAGAGAATGCAGCTTTAACACATGAAGCTTTGACTTCTATACAACCAGAGGAGTCGGAGTTGCCGCCAGGACGTCGTCCATTGGTTTGTGGACCACCGCTTTGAAGCTCCGAGTTTGGCATTTTGGCTGTCGCCCATCTTGGTTTTTGGTCGTCGCCATCTTGGCTCTTGCAGCCGGAAGTGACACAAGAGGGTGGAGCTAAATACAAAACGATCGCTGAATAGAGTGCTGCGGGAATGAGTCAGCATTTTTTTAACTTCTGGTTCCCTCGTCTCAAAGTCAATGGGCTTGTGGGAAATATGTGTTGAAAACTGTCCCTTTAAATGCAGCAAATTATGTCAGAGACCACAAAACCCAAAAATAGGCACAGACCTACAACCTTAACGTAACAAACCTGACACTCTGGGAGGATAAACAAGAACCACAAAGTTCACGTCTCTACTAACTGCACTGATGGAGGTGTTGATTTTGGCCTTTGTGGTGGAAATTGTTTGCTGAAAGAAGGTTTTCACACATGGAAAAATACGCAGCTCATTGAAGTCCTTCAGGTAAAAATCAATGCCCTGTAATTACTGCAAATGAGAAATTATTGTTCAATATCAATATGAGTAAATTTGACCTACAGGAGTGGTAATGGAGTAAGTGACAGCATCATTAAGCTGCTAGAGCCTGAGGGTTGAACTATCTTCTTTTGTTATTTATTTTTAAATACAGGCACATGAGCTGAAAGGTGAGCGAGGCAATCACAGCTAACGTAATGGTTTCCTAAATTAAATTGTCTCCATATTATTGCAAATAAGAGTCGTGTTCAAGTAGCTGTTACCGGAGGGCAAGAAGATATTTTAGGAACGAGGTGCCTCGAAAAACAGTTATTGAGATAATCAAGCAACCAAAATCACACAGCAGACTCTTTGTGTTCGTGCATATGTCACATGTTACGTTTATCATGTGGTATTCTGCAATTCACCGAGTAATTTAGGTCCCATTGCATAGCAGGTAAAAGGTCCAAGATGGCAACTTAATTCCTCCAATAGTCTTTATTGTAGTCGTGCTATAAGTAGGGATGGAGGATATGGTGCAATACGATAACCGATAACGACCTGCCGATACCTGCAAGGCATTTTTAAAAGGAAGCTCACAGCCTGTAGTTTAAGCACACCTGAGGGTAAGAAAGGCTGAGTAGCGAGCAAAGATGGATTATTTAAATCTCTATATCCGCCTGTGTACATTACTAACTTTGCTTCTTCCCCGCAGTCTTTGTGCTTTCTCTCCCCGCAGGTTTCCGTGGGTCGTGGTTATATCTGGACCCTATGTCACATGCATTGAATATGTTCTAATTATATTATACACATGACGCCTATTGTACTTCTGTCCGTATAGGTTTTTTTTTAGGGGGAGGGAGGGGGATGGGGGCGGAGGGTTAGTAACCAGGGTAACAGTTATTAACCAGATGCTTGTCACTAATTATAAGACTATAATATTCTGAAATTGGTCATGCTGCTGAAGAGCACTTTAACGTTTGGGACTTCAGTTTTAATGTTATGCTACTTGTGTACTTGTCCTTAAAATAAGTTTTTTTGGGGCTATACAAATTAATTTAATTTAATATTTCATAGCTCTGACATAACCAAAACCTATTGTTAGCACAACAAAAAGCAACAAAGAATAGTTTGAGTACTTGTGTACTTGTGTAGCGGAGTTAATGATTCCACTTAATGATTAACTTGTCCTTAAAATAAATTTGTAATGCAGGACTAAACTATTTATATTTATTTAATACCACCTAATGTAATATAATGATATTATTATTATTTAATACCACTTAATGTAATATAATGATATTATTATTATTTAATACCACTTGTAATATAATGACGACGTGCATGTGATACTTTTGTAAGACTCATATTTCTGATTCTTCCAGTAATTTACTTCCTTATCTGCACGCGCTTCCCTGAAGTGTCATCTGTCCGTTGCGCGCTCCCGCCGCCGACCAGCGCGCGGCTTTCTGTCCGCTACGCGCTCCCGCCGACGACCAGAGCTCGGCTTTCCGAGCGTTGCGCGCTCCCGCCGCCGACCAGAGCTCGGCTTTCCGAGCGTTGCGCGCTCCCGCCGCCGACGAGAGCTCGGCTTGCCAAACGTTGCGCGCTCCCGTGTCTCTGACATTCCGTCCGCTCCCACGTGCTCGTCTGTGTATAAAACCAGGCCTCCCGTCTCATCATGTCCAGCCACTCACCGGACAAACGGAGGAAGATGGAGTCCGCGCTGAACCAGCTGAAGAAGCACACGGTGGTGGTGGCGGACACCGGGGACTTTAACGGTAACAACAACAACAAACATACAAACAACTATGCTAACGCTAGCTCGGTTAGCTCGTTAACTCTGATAAACCGATTACTTGTTTCAGCCGTCACCTGACTGACAGGAGCTTCTTCCGTTAGACACAGCAGCAAACGTATAGCTGACACCATGACGTCACTGTTTATTAATTTAGGAAAACTTGTGTTTGCATTAGCCTCTTTAAAAACCCTCACATAGGAAGCTAGCTGCAGCTTGCTCGTACTGCGCATGTGTGTGTTTGGAAAACTGCAAACTTATAGCTGACATCATGACGTCACTGTTTATTAATTTTAGAATAAGTGTGTTTGCATTAAACTCTTTAAAAACCTCACACACGAAGCTAGCTGCAGCGTGCTCGTACTGCGCATGTGCGTGTGGGGGAAATATAACACTATTAGATGTATAGACTGCAACCCTACTAGCGAACATCATGACGTCACTGTTTATTAAATTAAGAATGCTTGTGATTGCTTTAACCTCTTTAAAAACCCTCACACAGGAAGCTAGCTGCAACTTTGCACGTACTGCGCATGTGCGTGTTGGGGAAATATAACCATTAGATGAATAGACCGCTGTGCAACAGGGTGTAGAAAGAAACGAGTTTCCAGTTTTCTCTCTTTCATGCGCCACAGGGGGCAAAGGTCACGTTTCTCAACGCGGTCAGAATGAGGAAGTGTGTGTGTGCAGAAATACAAACCAGCAGGTAGTTCCTCATCAGGCGCTGCGCAGCCTCACCATGACATGACAGAACTGGTTTGTGACCCAGTTATTACCCAGCAGGATTGGTGGCGGTTTGCATAAACTTGTTTCTTTTTTTTTTAATGTGTTGGCACAGTCTTTTGATAACTTTACACAATGAACTTAATGGAATTTAATTTTTTTTTTTTTTTAAAAGACATGCATACAGGAACACTTGACACAAACAGCTGTATAATTTAATGCAGTCCAATAATAAGCAGATTATTAGTTGGTCAACAGAGAAATTAATATTTTGATTAGTTGGCATTGTTTTAATTTAATCCTCAAACAAAATGCCAAACAGTCATTTTTCTCAAAAGTGAGTATTTGCTCTGATCTTGGGTTTCGACTTTTGACCAACAAAGCTTGTCTCTACGCGTACTCTATGAAAGGTACTACACAGAAATCTGTATCGCACCTTTTCATACAAATCCCGTGCAACTCAATGTTTGTTACAGGTGACTGACGAGCTAATAATTGAGTTGTTGTTGTTATAAACACTCAAATACAAATATGAGCAATGAAATTAATGGAGTCTAATTGGAGAGATAATTGGTCATTTTTCTAACATCTTTTCTAGACTAAAGAAACAATGAATCAATAAATGAACCGACCGTTTTAAGGACAACAGAAATAATAATTGATTAAAGCTCGTCTAAGCCAATACATCACTGCAACACGAGCAATGTTTACAAGTTGCCCAGCAAGTGGCAACTATTGCCACATTGTCTGCCAATCCAACGCTGTAATCAGATCGTCTCTCAAGCTTTGTGGATAAAACCCGTTTATGATGGTGATGAGGAAAGTGGTTACTCAAGATTCACCAGCCTTTAACTTCCCTCTTCTGGCAAGAATGTCGTAACGTTTCACTGGATGCAGGTTTAGACACGTTAAAGTCGAGCTGCAGAACTTCTGTTTCGCTCAAGAAATGCAAGAACTTGGTCAAACGTGGTGTAACGGCGCTCTGGCTTCACATGTGGGGGGAGGGGGGGGGGGGGGGGGGTGGTACCTGGAGCAGCTTGAAAAGTAAATGGAGAAGGTCAAGAGGGACTTGACCGTAGTAAAATCTTTGTGCAAGGCTTCTTGCAAACCAGCTTAATATTCCTGTATGGATGCATACATGCATGTGTGTGTGCGTGCATGCATACATGCATGTGTGTGTGCATGCATGTCATGCATGCATGCATGCACACACGCACATACATGCACGCATACATACACACACTTTTGTGTACCGTTTCCTGGTTTTTATAGGCTGCATTACAGTAAAAGTATGTCTTTCTGAGTTTATGTACACGGTATGCATTAATCTGATGTCACCTATACTTGAGTTTATTTATTTATTTATTTATTTTTTATTTTCTTTTTAAATAGTTAACTTCATATTTGCAACCAGATATCACATTAAACAGCTAATTATGATAATACTTTTTTTATA
The DNA here is from genome assembly GCA_016806645.1 of Ophiodon elongatus. NCBI lineage: Eukaryota > Metazoa > Chordata > Actinopteri > Perciformes > Hexagrammidae > Ophiodon > Ophiodon elongatus. The sequence goes on from JACSYO010002022.1 coordinate 10,163, forward strand.
ATGCGTCATATGAACTTACTAAAAGGTATTGCGACATACCTTTCCATGCAACACTAGTGTGCCTACTGATATCACATTGAGATTAAAGCAGTAATCTGAAGGACATTGAGTACATTATGGATTTATGGTTACTGTGAATGTAAAGTGTCTTGTTTCCCACAGAGCGCCCGGTGTGGCACAAAGCTGTGTTTCTGTGCACAAACGTGACCTGACTCTCATTCAAATTAAAGCCCATTCATCCGCGTGGAAAGAAGTTCTTTTGTTTGTCTTTATTTTTGTTCTGGATGAAGAAGTTTAACCGTAAAGTGCACGTAGAATGTAGTCGGAGCACATTCACGTCAGCGTTCTCACCAGCAGACAAAGAGTCTAGACGAGTGTGTTATTTACACTCTTTTGGTTGTGTTTTTAAGCTTTCTATCATAACTTCAGGCTATATATTTTCCCAGTTGATGTGTGTTGTCCGTGGAAATATATTTGGGATGGCGGAGAAAATAAATTATGTAAAGTTTATTTCATGCCCCAGGCGGTAGACGGACCAGACCCAATGTTCTGGGAATACTGCTGTAATCAGCAGCACTTTACTCCGTTAAGTATTTAGTCCAAACCCACTGACCTGCAGAGGATTCCAATTTAGTTTTTTTTTTTTTTTTAAAGGGGAGAGGGTGAGGAGGGGGAGAGGGGGTGGGGGGGTTGAGAGATAACTGGCTCCAGAACAGAGGCCGGCTTTGTTCTCCGGCTGGCGGCACCGACTGGATTCTGCAGCAACAATCGAGTGCTGACATAAAAAACCTCGGCGCTCCACGAGAAGCTGCTCGCGCATATCGAATGAGGAGCTGCAGCGTGATGCTTCTTCTTAACGCAGAGAGAGTTTTACTCTTTTACTGCCTTGTGACAGTTTGTCTTATTCCGTTAGCTCCTTAGTGTTTTCATGTTTGTATTCATTTTAAAGGCGTTAAGTTGCAGCAGGAAGAGCTTTTAGTTTCTTAAGAGTTCAGCATGTAATCGATCTTCAGGATTATTGAATAATTCATTGTTGCCCTGCTGAAGACTTTGTTGGTGTTGAACCGTTTTCTTTATATCAAAAGAAGAAGAACAGATATTTATCTGCTTCGTGTGAATAGTTTCGAGGACTGGACAGAATCATTTCTGGACAGTAGATGGCGCCATGTTCTCTGCTGCAGCAGTTGCCTGCAGATTCAACTGGTTGATGAATAACCTAATGGGGAGGTTTAGCATCCACTTACACACGTATTCATTAAAGATCATAAAATCTAAATAAATTATTGTGCAACATATTTTGACTACAACCCTTCACCGTTCCTCTTTTTTTTTTTTTTTGCCCATTAAATGTGTTAGAGCAGCATTTAACACCTGTTTTTGTTTTTAGATAATTAGAATTTTGTAAAAAAATGCACAGACGGTATTTGCAGAAACATTTTGATAAATATGAGTTAGACATCTTCATCATAATAAAGTTGTTAAAATGTTTCCGTGTATGACGGTATAAATGTTAATGTGTCCTCATTGCCTCCGCCTGGAGATATGAAAGGATTCAGTTCAACAGTTCCTCATTTACTGCATCAGAAAACATCCAGAAATTATAAAAAATAAATGTGTTTTTAATAATCTTGTCGTAAAGTATTCGCACATCTACCAGGAGACGATGATCCCTCATGTGTGAGACGGTTGCTATTTATAAGAACGTTAGAAATCAGGTTTGAATGCGACTTTTTAACCTCTTTGCTCGTCTCCCCGTCCCGCAGCCATCGAGGAGTACAAGCCTCAGGACGCCACCACCAACCCCTCGCTCATCCTGGCTGCCGCCAAGATGCCGGCCTACCAGCACCTGGTGGACCAGGCCATTAAATACGGCATCGCCAAGGGCGGGTAAGACGCTGCGCCCGGATGAGAGCCAAACCAAAGGCCCTGACGTTACGCAGTTTAGTAGTACGACTGTTGAAGTTACACCTGAATATAAACGGGAACAGTTGCTGTGGTTTTGAAGATGTTGCGCAACACCGTTCCTCTGCACTCTGTGGACAGAGTTCCCTTTAAAGGTTCTGTTGCATCATCGGAGTCAGTATTTAAACTATTTGCTGTGTGAAGATGTCGTGGCGTAACGTCGCTCCTCCGTGTGCGTTGGGATCAGAGCGTCTCTGTGCTCTGCTTACATGGAAGTTTAGGGCTGTTTATAAAATTATGTTTGAATATATAATTATTTCTTTTTAGAAAGCTATAGGTTCAAACTATTTGAATATCTACTTTTTTTGCTCTGTCTCTCTCACATTTTATTGTCAAGTAATAAAAGTGACGCGAGGCAGACGGCCGCAGTACTGCAGCTTTTTTCACAAACCTAAATTTTCTTTCTCAAAACAGGGTGTTCTTTTAATTATTTAAATTAATATATATTCTTTTTTATTTAAATTAATATTTAAATTTATATATAGATATAGAGATAGATAAATAAATAAATAATAAAACAAATTAAAAAAACAGTTTTGAGAGAATTTATGTTTTTTTATATATTAATTTTCTTTTAATATAAATTATTACTTGACTTGCATTTTAGTGCCGAGGCTGTCCTCGACCAAAGAAATTCTTATTACATTAACGCTTGTACGATTTTGGTCAAAAGCACCACTTTAAATCTAGCGTTTACCATCAATGTGTCATAAGTCATTTCAGAAAAGGCTGATGGACTTCAGAAATCTGGGTCGACGACGCAACGTCCATTAAATTCCGTCTACAGTGTAACTGACGTCAAGTTAACCGGCTTCGTGATGTTTCCTTCTCCGCCCAGCACCGAGGAGGAGCAGGTGGCCGACACCATGGACAAGCTGTTTGTGAGTTTCGGGCTGGAGATCCTGAAGAAGGTCCCGGGCAGAGTCTCCACTGAGGTGGACGCCAGGTATGTGCAAACATGCCCCGCGGTGCTCATTATGCCCGAACACAAACTTCTCTGAAGTAACACACGGACTGAGAGGCGCTGTCACCCGAGTGCAGACAGATGGCGAGAAGAGAAGATGTTTATGTCATCGCTCTTCTTTACGGGATGTCAAACTCATTTTCACCCTGTGCGAATGCAGAGGGCCGGTTGTGACTGTAAGACTATATAAATGTAACTCCTCCCTGACATGTTGTTAAATGACTCTCTGCATTTGATTATTGTTAAAGTGTAAAAATGTAGTAAATGCATTTATATAAATGTATGTAAGCAAATTTCTCTATTACATAAATCATTTTAATTTAGTGTTAAGAAACCCACATTACTCAAAGATCAAACTTTTAAAGAAAATAACAGATTGCATTAACTTTGTTAGTCACAGTTGAGAGGAACACAACTCTACAACAATTAACTGAGCTGCTAAAAACATGTGACAGATGTGGTCTGGGGCTCACCTGCTCTCACACCTTTACATGGAACACCTGCTCACATACCTTTACATGGAACACCTGCTCACATACCTTTACATGGAACACCTGCTCACACACCTTTACATGGAACACCTGCTCACACACCTTTACATGGAACACCTGCTCACACACCTTTACATGGAACACCTGCTCACACACCTTTACATGGAACACCTGCTCACACACCTTTACATGGAACACCTGCTCACACACCTTTACATGGAACACCTGCTCACACACCTTTACATGGAACACCTGCTCACACACCTTTACATGGAACACCTGCTCACACACCTTTACATGGAACACCTGCTCACACACCTTTACATGGAACACCTGCTCACACACCTTTACATGGAACACCTGCTCACACACCTTTACATGGAACACCTGCTCACACACCTTTACATGGCTCACCTGCTCACACACCTTTACATGGCTCACCTGCTCACACACACACTTTACATGGAACACCTGCTCACACACCTTTACATGGCTCACCTGCTCACATGGAACACCTGCTCACACACACTTTACATGGCTCCCCTCCTCACACACTTTACATGGAACCTGCTCACCTTTACATGGCTCACCTGCTCACACACCTTTACATGGAACACCTGCTCACACACCTTTACATGGAATACCTGCTCACACACCTTTACATGGCTCACCTGCTCACACACCTTTACATGGCTCACCTGCTCACACACCTTTACATGGAACACCTGCTCACACACCTTTACATGGCTCACCTGCTCACACACCTTTACATGGCTCACCTGCTCACACACCTTTACGTGGCTCACCTGCTCACACACCTTTACGTGGCTCACCTGCTCTCAGACACTCCTCCACACGCAGCTCCTGGAGAAGCTTTTATTATGAACCCAGACACGAGGGCGTTTGATGTTCCGATATTTGTGGGACTTCCACAACACGTACAAAGCAGAAATAGTTAGTTCTTCAATGGTGGATTGCGGAAATTAACAATTTCCACGGCGATAAGCCACGCCCCCTCTCCGGCGCGTCTAGGACAACTTTGTGTTTCTCGAAGGCTAACTTTAGCATACTTGGCTCCGTGGTTGGCGTCGACGCTGCCTCATAACTCAAGACAGACCGGTTTTCTCCTTGAAGCACAAACATGTGTTCGCCTTCCCATCTTTATTAAATTTCAGTGAATCCTTCTTCAATATGTTTGCTGTCCACTGGGAAACATTCACACTTAATACTTAAATCTCCAGTTACAATATTATCTTTCTTGTCCTCAAATCAAAAATAGAATATCCTTAAAGGAACAGTGTATTGCATTTAAGGGGATTTATTGGCATAAATGGAATTTTTAATATTAAGTATGTTTTCATTGGAGTATAATCGCCTGAAAATAAGAATTGTTGCGTTTTACCTTATTAGAATTTAGCATTTTATATCTATATACGGAGCAGGTCCTCTTCATGGAGCCGGCCTCCATGTTTCTACGGTAGCCCAGAACGGTGACTCCTCTGGTCGTATAGAAGTCAGAGCTTCATGTGTTAAAGCTGCATTCTCTCTCCTGACCACCAGGGGGCGACTCCTCTGGTCGTATAGAAGTCAGAGCTTCATGTGTTAAAGCTGCATTCTCTCTCCTGACCACCAGGGGGCGACTCCTCTGGTTGTATAGAAGTCTATAGAAAATGACTCTACTTCTCTCTTGTTGACGTTTGAGTTGGTTGCAATATGCAACCTCACCACTAGATGGCGCCAAATCCAACACACTGCACTGCTTTTTTTTTTTTAAATCAGTCCATGGCCACAAAAGTGATCAATAAGTAATTAGTGAAATCTTATTAAATGCATGTTTGTTTGTTTTGTTTTTTCCTTGAGGGAAAACTTTTTGTTTAAACGACTTGCATGGTTTCATTTTTGCAGCACAACCTCAGTTTAAAAAAAAAAATAAATAAATAAAAAAGAAGTGCTTGAATCATGAAGTGTCGCGAGGAGCCGGGGGTCAAACCACACCTGAGATTTATTAGAATTAATCTCACGTAAACCCAAACAATTGTGTCTCGAGATGCAGTTGAATGGTTTCCAATGCGTAACGTCTCTGTTTCTCTCTGACGTCCAACAGACTTTCATTTGACAAAGATGAGATGGTTGCTAAGGCCCTGAGGCTCATCGCCCTCTACAAAGAAGCCGGCATTGGGAAGGAGCGCGTGCTCATCAAGCTGTCGTCGACGTGGGAGGGGATCCAGGCCGGCAGGTGAGCTCAGCTTAACTTCATCATCTGGGTTTTATGATCTTTTTAAGATGTGTGCAGGAAGTCTGTCTTTAATGGAATAAAGACGCCGACCCGGTTTTTGGCATCTCTTAACGATACGTAATATCGGCATAAAAGCACCCAAACAATTATTTTAAATTATTTAATAACACTCTATTGCTGAGACATAAAAAATAATGCTAGCCCCCAGGATCTAAGGTACAGAGACCTGGAGATATACCTTTTAATGTTTTGGTTTAATATATTATCGCACTGCAGTATCTTACACACACCTATCTATCTATCTATCTATCTATCTATCTATCTATCTATCTATCTATCTATCTATCTATCTATCTGTCTGTCTGAGGCCAGACGGTGAAGTAACTTTAACTATGCTTTTTGTTCCTTTAGTGCAATAAAACCTTCACGAGTGAAAAGCCTATAATTCACATACCTGTTCAATTAGCATGTAAACGTGTGGGAAAGATATAATTTCATAACCTCTGTCTGTTTACGCGAGCACAGTTAGCTCGCTCGCTAACAGCGACTGGTTACGAACCAGTTTAGTTTAACACGCATCTCAAAGTCTCCGTAAACTTCACTCTGGAATATGATATAATTTATTGATTTATTTTAGTGAGATGTTATGAGTTTATATCGTGACTTTGTGTTGTAAAATATTATTGTTAAAATATAAATTAATTCTAATCCTGTTTTTTATTTTACAATATTATACTAAAAGAGTATCCCAGAGTAGTGTCATTGATAAATAACACGGCACTAAGCTGTGAGCTGATTTCTGGCAAATACAGGGTCACTATTTTCTGTCATTTTATTAATGCGGAAAACATTTTCCGTAGATTAATAAACTGACAATAATATCCGTGTGCCACATTGAAAGGGATCCAACGGCAGCATGTAATGTCATGTTTGACTTCAGGGCGTCGACGCGTCGCCTCCACGCCGTTAACTGGATGCACGGCGGCGTTCCTCGTGGGTTCTGGTGACGTCACCCTCGTGGCACTCGGAGTACCCGAGGCACGTTGGTGCAGGCGCACGGCTTCATGGCAGACGTTTACCACGCTGGTGCGTAAAGTGGAGACGGCGCGCGTTGTTTTACTCTTGTGATCGTGAACTGATTATTTTTAATTTTTTTTTACGGTCACAAACCGATTGATCGATCACGTAAATAGAAGTTTAATATTTTGAATTTAATAGTCGGCAGCTAATCGATTTTAATCGTCTGCAGCTTTTAAAGTCGTTCTGCAGCCGTCTGCTGTTGTGACTAAACTATGATGATGATGATGATGATGATGATGATGATGATGAGCTGACGGGTTGTCGACAAAGACACTCAAAGAATTCAGGCAGATGGAAGAAGAGAATATTTGCAACGTGAGGCGACGAGCACGTTATTATTATAATAATAATAATAATAATAATAATAATAATAATAATAATAATAATAAAATGTCCCGACATTTCAGCACTCGATGTCCCCGTGCAACGTGTGTTTTTGTACGATATCTTACGAAAAGCTCTCCGAAAGTTCAGCAACACGCATCAATTTCTGCTCGTTACACATTCTGGAGCACCGACACCGGAGGTATGGAACACCTGCAGATCTGCCTGGATTGCAGCCTGCAGCTCTAATTTCTTCTTCTTCTTCTTCTTCTTCTTCTTCTTCTTCTTCTTCTTCTTCTTCTTTTCTTCTTCTTCTTTTCTTTCTTCTTTCTCTCTTCTTTTTTCTTCTTCTTCTTTTCTTTCTTCTTCTTCTTCTTCTTCTTCTTCTTCTTCTTCTTCTTCTTCTTCTTCTTCTTCTTCTTCTTCTTCTTCTTCTTCTTCTTCTTCTTCTTCTTCTTCTTCTTCTTCTTCTTCTTCTGCTTGTGGCCAGGTTGTTTATTTAATATGTGGTTTTGTTTGTCTGTGCAGGGTGCTGGAGAAGGACCACGGTGTTCACTGCAACATGACCTTGCTGTTCTCCTTCGCTCAGGCCGTGGCCTGCGCCGAGGCCAAAGTTACTCTCATCTCGCCGTTCGTCGGACGCATCCTCGACTGGTACAAGCAGAGCACCGGCCGCACGAGCTACGAGCCGCAGGAAGACCCAGGTATCACAGCTGGAGACAAAGTTAGAGTCAAATGCATCAGTCAGGTCTTGGAGAGCAGAACCTAAGAGGCCAGATCTATGAAGAACTTTTGATCCACAACCAAAATGGTTGCACATTTGGATCCTCGCTTCAGGCCGCGGTCGCATCGAACCACGCTGTTGGTCAATCACCTTCGGCTTCACTCTGCAGAACCGGAGGTTGCCGCCTGGACAAAACATTTAACTGCGTAGAGAACTTCATAGAGAATATCTACAACATGCTTTCAAAGTTTTATAAAGTAAAACTGTCCAATTTTACGTGGCTTCAATTTCATTGTGATAGTTTTACGAATGGTGGATTATATTGATACATTTGCATTTCAGTAATAAACTTACAGCAGAATGAGCTCAAAGCTCCTGAAAACCTGCTTCAAATTCTAAAAGATATTTCCCCGTGACCCCTTTTTTTGTTGGTTAACATGATAAAGAATTTTTGAGGGCAACAGAATTAATTCTGTGAACACTTTAGTGAATGCCGGCTAGCAAGTTCTGTTAGCTTGTTGTTTTTTTTTCCCCCATAAATGTATAATTGTTTCTCAATGTACGTGAATTACCAAGGTAGCTAGCTAAAACATGAAAGGTCGTAAAGAAACAGACGGGAAGTCTCCTGCAGAAGAACCCAAACTGTAAATTTATATATATATATATATATATATATATATAAATAAATAAATAAATAAATAAATAAATAAATAAATAAATAAATAAAATTATACTTTTTTTTTATTATGTTTATATATAAATTAGTTTTATAAAAAAAAAAAAATTATTTAGCGAGCGGGTTCATTGGTGCGCTGCAGAGTTACGAGGCCTTTTTCTTAGAACTCAGAAACCAACTCTCCTAAATGTTTCCACAAACTCTCATAACAAATGAGCCACGTCATTATCGCGGCATCTCCTTTAAGAAAACCTGTTTGTTCATGTTTCTCTTCTTCTTCCTCTTCCTCTTTCCTCTTCCTCTTCCTCCTCTTCTTCCTCCTCTTTTTTTTCTTCTTCTTCTTCTTCTCCTCCTGCTCCTCTTCTTCCTCCTGCTCCTCCTCCTCTTCTTCTTCTTCTTCTTCTTCTTCCTCCTGCTCCTCCTCCTCCTCCAGGTGTGCTGAGCGTGACCAAGATCTACAACTACTACAAGAAGTTTGGCTACAGCACCGTGGTGATGGGCGCCTCCTTCAGGAACACGGGGCAGGTGAAGGCGCTGGCGGGCTGCGACCTGCTCACCATCTCCCCCGGCCTGCTGGCCGAGCTCAGCCAGGACAACGGCGTCGTCACGGCGACGCTCAAAGAGGAGACAGGTACTTCACTTAGACACCGAGTCCCGGTCCGATGCGTCTGCTATCCAAGGGGGTGGAGCCGCACACGGCTCGCGTTATTAATAATCAGTCCAGTGTTTTTACAGCGGTATGAAATAGATGTGTAACTTCCGACCGCGGGCTCTAAACCAGCTTTTAATATATAATTAAAGCTAACGCCAAGTGTCCGCCAGCGTTTGTTGCTTCGCTGCAGCTTTTTCCTGAGTTGCCTGAATTAAGCATTTTCCGTTGAGCCTTTTATTTTCGTCTATACATCTCTTTATTTATTTTTTTATTTTATTTTTTTAATTTTATTTTTTTATTATTATTTGTATTTATTTATTTTTTTAATTTTATTTTATTTATTTATTTTTTTATTTTTTTATTTTTTCTCTCCTGCATGTAGAGCTCTCATATCCTATATTAGTTTACCAGTTTATTCCATCTTAACCATTTTATTACTTATTTATGATGCTTGTGTTTTCCTGATCTCCCCTTTGCTGCTGTAATACTGCAGATGTCCCTTCTGTTGGACTAAAAAGGGATAATCTTATTTATCTTTATCTCTACGCGCTTCCATTCAACCATAACTGATCAACGCTCAGCGCCTCGTGATTATTAATGATCCTGCTGATCAGCGGTTATTAACGGTGAATCGTGGCAACAACCGAGAGGAAGTTTTGTGACTCAGAAATCTAAATGCTTTTGGGTGAGTTGCTCTCTGAACGCTCGCTCCCTCCTAATTCTTCCTTTCACGTACTCTCGCAGTGTCAGTGAATGCATCACGAGAGTCGTTAAAGTATTTATAAGTTTACAGCAGTTGAACTTATTGCTCTTCTCACAGAACTGCATCTGAATGTAGTATCATTTAGTGGGTTTTTCTTTTGGAAGGCGCTCGCCGTCTCCCAAGCTGCAGTACCACTGTCTGCCTGAACTATTACTGGTGCACCAGCGGGGGCGCTGTTTTACAAAATACAATATCATTTATACTTTTTTTTTTTTTTTTTTATGCTAGCAGTGATATCTAGTTGCAAATTAAAAAAGTTTAGCTTTTAATTTTAATTACGCTCTGCTTTTGTTGCAATCACAGTGGCGTTGAGTTTGGTTGTAGATGATCCTCTCCCCCTGAGCTGTAACTCACCTAAATATTTCGCTATCTGCCTGAACTGTTACTGATGCACCAGCGGGGGCGCTGTTTTACAAAATAAATACTTTTTAAACGCTATAAGTGATATCTGGTTGCAAACGAGTGGGTTTTTATTTTTAATTAATCTCGAAATAGAAAGTTAACTATCGAGAAAAAACACACAATCAAGTATAATGGACAGATAATTGCATAACATGTACTTTTGTGTATCTATTTAATTACTTTTAATTAAGGTTTTTTCCGCGGCATCGCTATCGAGGTATTTAGGCTGGGCGTCGTATCGAAGTCATAATTTTGGTTTCGCGTCGACACTATTTATAGATCGGGAATGTGATGGAGAGATCTGTGATGGCTTCACCGCAATGTTTGTTGTTGTTGTTGTTGTTTCTCTGCAGCCAAGTCCTGCGACCTGGAGAAGATCCACCTGGATGAGAAGGGTTACCGCTGGCAACACAACGAGGACCAAATGGCCGTGGAGAAACTGTCGGACGGCATCCGCAAGTTCGCCGCCGACGCCATCAAGCTGGAGACCATGATCAAGGTACGTTTGTTTTATTTATTTATTTATTTATTTATTTATTGTTTATTGTTTATGTTTCGATCTGCGTGCTCGGTCGGTGTGAAGATGATTTCTTTGCTGTCTGACGAGCTTCTTTTGCTTCTGAATCTCAGGAGAAGATGCTCAACGTGAAGAACGGCCAGTAGCGGGCTGCGGCGTCTCCGGCTGCGTGGACAGGAAGTCGGAGGAGCTGGCAGGCGGCGGCCATCTTTGTCTCCAACCACCCGAGAGAAGGGCCTCGGGGCCTCCGCCCTCCTCAGCCGACCCGACTCCAGGAGCCTCCACCCGAACGGAGCTCCTCTCTTAGACTGAGATTAACTGTTTGTTTTTCTGAACCAAACCTAGATGGTGACTGATGCTTATGTGGATCTGCTGCAAAATACTCTTTAATATTTTCTATAAATCTGAACAGAAAGGGACAAACTTCTGTAGAAGAAACGAGGCGTCGAACCTCTCGACTTCCAGAAGGGACCAAAGAGTTTCCATCGCCGTCGGGTTGAGGGCCCGTTTGATAAAGACTGACATTGTACCCGTCATTCCTCAGAAAATAATCTTTTTCTCTTTTCAATGAATAAAACAAATCTCAGTCATTATGTTTGTGTTGGGCTCGGTCTTTGTTCCAACACAAGGGAAACGAGGGGGGGCGTTCTGAGGGGGGGCTCGTGGGGCCAGGTGACCGGTGTTTCACAAAGCCTTCCTCCTCCTCCCTCCTCCTCCTCTTCTTCCTTCTTCCTCCTCCTCCTCCTCCTCCTCCTCCTCCTCCTCCTCCTCCTCCTCCTCCTCCTCTTCTTCCTTCTTCCTTCTTCCTCCTCCTCCTCCTCCTCCTCTCCCTTCTCCTCCTCATCCTCCTCCTCCTCCTTTCCCTCCCTCCATCCCTCCTCCTCCTCTCCCTCCTCCTCCTTTCCCTCCCTCCTTCTACTCCTCCCTCCTCCTCCCCTCCCTCCCTCCCTCCTCCTCCCCCTCCTTTCCCCTCCTCCCCCCCTCCTCCTCCTCCTCCTCTCCCTCCCTTCCTCCTCCTCCTCCCTCCTCCTCCTCCTCCCCCTCCCTCCCTCTACTCCTCCCTCCTCCTCTCACTCCTCCTCCTCCCTCCTCCCTCCTCCTCCCTCCGTCTGGCCGAGCCAGTCTAACTCCATTCTGCTGCTCACGTAGAGCTGAGCTCCACCTCGACTCCCTCAGAGCTCACGGGGAGAAACGCCTGTTGCCTGTTGCCTCCGTTCATCTGGGCTTTAACGCTTTGAAAGGAAGTGTTTGGAGGTAATTAAGGATTCATTCAACTAATACGTATCGCTGCGTTTCTTCTTGTTTCAGGTTATTTCATGCTGGTTGTGGAGATTTGAGTCGACCAAATGTTGTGATTTTAGCAAAAGATCTGTCAGAAAGAGATTTTACACAACTTTACAATTAGTTTATTAACATATTGATCACATAATGGGCAGTGTTGCACAGGCTGAATAATAATAATAATAATAATAATAATAATAATGATGCTCTTACTGTGAAGTAAAACAAGTTTTCTGTCCTGGTTTCAAGACAAATTCAAGACCGAA
>JACSYO010002022.1:27500-37500 GCA_016806645.1 Ophiodon elongatus
AGTTTAAAATTATGTTCTGAAAACATCCAAACTAGGAACTTTACAAGTTGTATTTCTCTACAACTTTTATAACTAAAATGAAAATAATTTCTTAACTAAAACCTTTAAAAAAAATATTTTACTTACATACTTACCCTTACTTTAAAAAAAAATAAAAATAAATAAATATATACATATTTAATGAATGAATGAATGATTAGTCTCGATGAGCCAAAAAAGTTATAAAACAATAATAAAGTTTTTTTTAATAAAAAAGTTGTCAGAATCAAAATATAGCCAATATTTAAAAAAAGATTTGTGACAATTCTTTTATAGGTTTACATTTTTCCCCCTTTATGGAAGAGACACTGTATAGATTAAAAAAATATATACAAAACAATATTGTGTTGCACAGTATGTCTACGTCTATACAAGGCAATGTATTCATTATAAATGCAGGTGTTTTAATTCACTTGGCAAAGCAAAGAATGAAATACAGAAATAAATGAATGAAAAATAATGAATACCAAGAAAACCTGAGATTTTGTTTGTTTTCAAAATCAAAGTTTATTATTTTCAACCTCCATTTAAACCTCCTAAGCGCCTCCTAATTTTTTTATTCTATAACATTACATGTTCTGATCTTATATAATAATTATTTCCCATCTTTTTTTTTGTCTTTATGTTCCCCTTTAAATAACCTGAGATACAGAAATGAACATATTGTGTGTTTCTGCACGGCCTTATTTTAACATGTTGGTTAAATGAACGTCAGTACTCCATAATAATGATTATTTCATGTTGTGAGGTCGGACAGACTGAACTCCTGCTCAGTTTGTGATGTTGGCTCTTTGCTTCCTGCAGGTTCGGGCTCATTTCAGTGCCATCGCTGCCGGTGCCTGTCCGTCTCCCTCCGGCCTGTGTGCTGCAGAGGAGGACTGTGTGGTCCACACCACCTCGCTGCCTTTCAACGGCTCCTTGCCCGGCTCCGGCTGGTGCGTCCGCCAGTGGCAGAAAACCGTCCCCAGTAACTACAACGCCACCATAAGTTTAGGGTACGAGACGACACACACACACACACACACACACTCTTGACTTCTGGACTCAAACATCTGAAATCTTTCCATCCACACATTTTTCTCTGTTTTTTGCAATGTTTCTGTAAACAACGTTTACCGGGAGAATGTCGTTATTCTTCTTTCACATTGCGTGTCTTCCATCTTGCCTCAGTATGACGTCTAGCTTGTGGAAATTGTCTAAAAATAGTTTTTTACTTCCTTACTGGCTTCGTCATTATTACCGGGCTGTTAAAGTGATCTAAAGTTGTCCATTTTAGTTTACCCGTAAGAATGTAAACGTAATTTCTAAATAGTAAAACAAACATTATGTATCTGACCTTTATGAAAATATCTTATAATCTTCAGTCTTACTTATGCTGCTAATTGAGAAGAGAATTTGTATGCATGTATTGAGAAAAATACTTGTGACTCATTATTTAGTTATTTAAATTTTTTAATTTTAATTTTAATTTTAATGAATTTTTAATTTTTAATTTTTTTTAATTTAATTTAATTTAATTTATTTATTTTATTGTATTTTATTTTATTTATTTATTTTATTTATGTTATTTATTTTATTTTCGTTTTATTTATTTTTTATATTGTCATTCACTCTGATTGGTGTCTCATTGCTTTTATTTCTTTAACATTCCTGCAATAATCCTGCCTTTAGGTATCATGTCCTGACTATAATCTAGTACTATGCTCTACTTAGTATTTGTCTTGTGTCGTTGGACGTTATTTATTTTATTTAATGAAGCATTTGATGTCGCGGTTTGAATCAGGCTTCCTCAAGTAGTTTTAAGTTTCTCTAATCCACTTTCTTTTTTTCTTAAATGTTTAGGTCCAACACAGAAATTTATGTATCAATGAAAGCAACACCAAAGGTTCGGGAGAACAGCGGGAAACTCAACCAACCGGCTTATGTTGGTCTCCCTCCTCCACTGAGGTACACACACACACACACACACACACACACACACACACACACACACAACTTACTCTGTAATTTTAACATAAAAATGATTATATACGTTTTACAGATGTAAATATGAAGCTACAACCAGCAGCCAGCTAACTTAGCTTAGCATAAAGACTGCAAACAGGGGGAAACTGCTAGCCTGTCTCTGTCCAAAGCGCCTCTGAAGCCCACCTATCAACATGCTTAGTGTGTCTTTAATCAATATAAACACTCATCTTTAATCTTATTTCATCTGTAACAAAACCTGAAGCGTATGAATGTAAATCAAGGTTTTTGCTGCCGGGGAGTTAAGGTGTCGGAGCGGTTGCCAGGCAACCAGAGGAGCCTCCAGGAAGTCGAGCTAACCCACGAGTTGCGAAACACTCGCAAGATTGTTGTGGTTGAGGTTAGACACAGAGAGCTGCAGGTACGAGTCCTAAAACCCCAGAAACCAGTCCGCATCTTTACACGCCTGGTTCCCTCGTCTCAAAGTCAAAAGGGTTTATTTTGTATTATAATTTTTGGTTCGATAAATTATGTGGTTAACACAAGCTTAAGAGATTTAAATGTTTTGTTCTACGATATAAAGCAGGTCAGTAAATAGAGAAGAAGCTTTTAAGTGTCTTTAAAAAGCCGGTTTTACTTTAAAGGAGACGACTAGACGTCCTCACTAGGACACTAGTCCTCCTTTAGCTCAGTGGTGGAGACGTGAGGTCATGTGACCGTGGTGGAGTTCCTCTATAGACTAACATGAGGTCATGTGACCGTGGTGGAGTTCCTCTATAGACTAACATGAGGTCATGTGACCGTGGTGGAGTTCCTCTATAGACTAACATGAGGTCATGTGACCGTGGTGGAGTTCCTCTATAGACTAACGTGATGAGTCATGTGACCGTGGTGGAGTTCCTCTATAGACTAACGTGAGTCATGTGACCGTGGTGGAGTTCCTCTATAGACTAACTGAGGTCATGTACCGTGGTGGAGTTCCTCTATAGACTAACGTGAGGTCATGTGACCTCCAGCTTATTTTCCCGTTGAAGACATTCGACCACAGCCGCTCTCACCGCCCTCCGTCGTTGTGGTTGTATCAGAGGCTGACTCTCTCTCCGTCTCAGGGCCCGAGTGGACTGCCCGCACCACTTCTACTTATCGGTGAAGGACCCGGACGGGGACAGGGTGACGTGTCGCTTCGCCCGGCCCGACGAGGGGGAGTGCCTCAACTGCTCCACGCACTCTTTCATAGAGCTGAATGAGGTGAGTCTGACTTCACCCACGACCGTGAACAGGACACGCATCATCATCATCATCATCATCATCATCATCAGCATCATCATCATCATCACCATCATCATCATCATCATCATCATCATCAGCCCCGAATGTCTTTGAGACACAGAAGGAAACAGATTTAAAATACACATTAATTTACATGCAACATTGTTTGGACTCACAAGCAGAAACCGAGGAGACAACCAGCTACAGATTTATGACCCTGTTCACCTTGATTACCAGCTACATATATATAGCTATATATATATATATATATATATTTATATTTATATTTATATATATATATTTATATTTTTATATATTTAGATATATATATATATTTAGATATATATATATTTAGATATATATTTTTATATATATATATTTAGATATATATTTTTATATATATATATGTGTATATATATATATATATATATATATATATATACATACAATAATTGTCTTTGACCTATTTTAGACCCAGTACATTTCAGAGATACAGCTAAAGAAAACAGTTTTTAATAATAAAAAAATACCATGTTTTTGATAGATGTGTTATGCTGAGCTAACATGTGTTTAGTAAAAGGAAGTTTGTGTTGACATGTTGGTGTTGAAACTAGTTTGAGGATTTCAGATATTATATTATTATAATATATCTATTTTATAATAATCCCAGAGCTCAAGAGCTCAAACTGGCTTGCGTTATGTATTTTATATGTCCATCTTTTACATCCCCAAAGGTCTTAAACAGACATTCGGCTGCACACTAATGCCCGTGCATCGATTATTCATTATACTACATCTTCTAAACTCTTTTCCCAGGAGAAATGCATGTTGACATTCACTGGAAACGCGCCAGCAGGACAGTACTTCATCTACCTGATGGCGGAGGACCTGATTCCTGGGCCCAAAATAAGCCGAGCCACAGGCAACAAACCCCTCAGCTCCGTCCCTGTGCACCTCTCTCTCACCGGTGAGTCCGGCAGTCAGGTTATAGCAGCATGAATATCGCATGTTTTGCTGTATGTCACGGAGCAAATAGCATTAGGATGGTGTTAAAACATATAACAGAATGGTCAAAGAATATCTCGTGTCCTTTCAGTGGAGGAGTCGACGGCCAGCTGCCTGGATGAACCCGTGGCAGCGGATGAGACCCCCAAAGAGGACGCCACGCTGTTTGTCCTGCCGTACCAGCAGGTTAAATTCAACGTTGACTTCACCTCACAGCTGGAAAGGTGCGTCCTTGTATATACT
Organism: Ophiodon elongatus; assembly: GCA_016806645.1. Lineage (NCBI taxonomy): Eukaryota > Metazoa > Chordata > Actinopteri > Perciformes > Hexagrammidae > Ophiodon > Ophiodon elongatus. The sequence continues at coordinate 32,022 of JACSYO010002022.1, forward strand.
TTTTATTTTATTACATTAGTATAGCCCAAGATCACACATTTATTGTCATTAAGCAACTCAACGAAATGCATTTTCATCACAAGAAAAACATGACAAACAAAAACTGTAGTGCGATGTTTTTGAATTTACATCATATGGAATGTAAACAGCAACAACAAAAACAATTCTCTGAGCAGATGATATGGCCGACGTCTTCACATAAAAAATTCGTCATGAGGGAAACATTGTCCATCATCTTTGACTGATGTAAACACAGAGTCCAGCTCCTCTCGTCCCACTGGAGTCCTGCTCTCCGTCCTGCTCTCCGTCCTGCTCTCCGTCCTGCTCTCCGTCCTGCTCTCCGTCCTGCTCTCCGCCCCTCAAGTGAAACCTGATCCTGGACCACCATGGATCCAGGTCTCTGTGAAGACGAGGGCTCACCTCCTGCTGCTTGCATCCATCTTATTTTCGGCTGTGGCCGGTGATCGTCTCAAAGTCCGCTGCACTTTATCCAATCCCCACGCTTCCTTTTCGGATGTTGATGAATGTATTCCGTCGTATCCCATTGGTTCTCTAGTAGTAAACACTATGAAACAATAAATTAAGACAAAATAATGTAGCGGAATTCATGGGAGCTACCAAACCGCATGTAGATCCTCTGTCCTTGGACCCTCGCATCGGAAAGAGGAGGGTTCCCTCTCCCAGCATGGACATTAGTGCACTAGATATCATGTGAAAAAGAATGAGCAACATAATATAATCACAATATAGTCGATCCATATGATATTAATTATGCATATGAGGAGTAATATCAGTCGTAGCACCAATAATAGCAGAATAATAATGGAAAAATGATGACTAATAACAATAACAGCAGCAGTTGATATACTATAATAATAATTACAATAAAAGCAGTAATAGTAACAGTTATAGTAATAGAAATATGATTAATAACAAAAAATTATAATAGTTGAAGCTCTACATTTACCTTTTTTACGAGTGAGATGCAACAACTTTCTGGCTGATTCATAAAGGGTCATTGAATCCTTCTTGGTCTGACCCCTCTCTCGGGAGGCTCTACTAGAACCAGTTGCCCCCATCAACACAGCTCCCAGTCCTTACTGGGGCAAACCAACCCTTCCACCCCGATCGGTGATACGGTGACGATCCATTGGAGTCCTATCGGGGGGCTTCTGCAGGAATACGGGGTACCGGGGTCGTTGCTGCTAGCCATCCTGTCCTTGTGCAACCAAAGCGAGCGCTGTGTCCGGATACTCGGCACAAAGTCAAACACGTCCCCTAGTCAGCGGTCCAGTTTGGGATTTTCACGGACAGGATTTGAAGTTGCAGCCGTGGGAGGAGCTTTGTCCGTTTTAGGGACCCTTGAATTACGTTTCGGCTGTTTGCAGATGATGTGGTTGTGTTGACCTTGAACACGCACTGGGGCGGTTTGAGTGTGAAGCGGTCAGGATCAGAGTCAGTACCTCCAAGTCTGACGGCATGGTTCTCCGCAGGAAAATGATGCATTGCAACCCTCCAGGTTGGGAGTGAGTCGCCGCTCAAGTATTTCAAGAGTTCAAGTATCTCATGGTCATGTTTGGAGCGAAAATGCTACAGGCGTCTCACCGGACCATTGTGGTGAAGAGGAAGCATCTGGATCTACCGGTCCAGCTACATTCCGACCTTCACCTATGGTCATGACCTTTGGGTACCGACCTAAAGAAGGAGATTGTGGATACAAGCAGACAAAATGAGCTTCCTGCGCAGGGTGGCTGTGTTCAGCCTCAGAGATAGGGAGAGGAGCTCAGACATCCGAGGTCCCCATAAAATACTGGAGGGATTATACATATAATCTGGCCTGGGAGGGCCTCGGGGCTCCCCAGGAAGAGCTGGGAAGCACTACTGGGCAGAAATACCCTCCTCGGCCTGCTGTCCCAGCAGATATCAGAAATCCCTGATATCTTTTACACTAAATTACAGTTCGGGGATGACAGTCTGAAGGATTTCTTATTTTTGCACGTGAGTGCATGGAAACAAATAAAATCAAACAGTTTAGAAATTTGCATTATACAACAGAAAAAGTAGTACACACCGCATGTACACAAGGCAATGAGACACATTTTAGACATTTACTGTCGTGTGACGATGATTCATACGCGTCAGAACTTTTTCGCTCACAATACAGAAAACTGTCGAGTGTCTACTGTGTGATGTCAGAAGCAGCCGAGGTCTAATCACAATAATTAAAATCACCTGTGTGTGTTTATGAGTTGAAACTAAAGGTCTCTCTCTCTCCGTGTTTCCAGTGTTTTGGAGGTAGCGGTGGTCGGTCCTCCTGAACTCTACCGGACCGGTTTCAAATCAATCGGCCCCCTGGCAGCCATGACGATGGCCTGGGTCCGCTCCGAAAACCAACTGCCCCGGCTTTTGCCCATCTGCTTTGCTGCAAATACCAAGAGGTAAGTTGTTTTTTCCGTCAACTGAATGGCACTAATGCTGCCAGACTTAGTGGAGAAGAATTTGAGTTTTGTATCAAATTTGTATGAAAAGGCACTTTTTAAATAGCCTATATATTTCCCTTTGTTTATAATACATTATATAGTATAATGTAGTTACAAGTAATTAGTACCAGTATTTTGGTACTGTAAAGTGGACACCAAATACAAGATAAAGGGAACTTACACACCGTTAAATTATATATATATATATATATATATATATATATAGCAATGTTGCAGTCAAGACCACCTAAACCGAGACCAAGTCAAGACCAAGACCCGTGTGTATCATGAGTGATGTCTTGATAAAATCATGAGGCATTGCGGAGGTGAATTTGTGGGAATTTTCCTGTGTGTGTGTGTGTGTGTGTGTGTGTGTGTGTGTGTGTGTGTGTGTCTCATGTTTCCACAAACAAGAACTAAAGCCATCAGAATAATTTGGAAAAGGCAAAACAATTTAAAATAAGCAAAAACAAAGCTTCAAACTAGTTACTTGCACATAATGTAAATAATGTACAAATAATGTACATTATGTACAAAAAGGTGTTCCCATGAGGCGTCCCGCGTGTCTCGGGGTTAAAACACAAACCATGTACTGGAACATACAACGTCTTGACAACCTTTGTTTCACGTCACGCCGTCCCTCTCATTCTGCCATGTTTCCTTACTGTATCTACATTATGTCAATTATCCAAAAAGCTGTCCCGACCGCGTGAACACATCACAGCTCCCGCTGACGCCGCCAGTCAAAAGTCCGTATTTAACACGCGACCCGGTCTGATTCACACTTCTTGTCTTTCCAGTTTGCAGTCGGAGCCCCGATGCGTGTGGCTGTACCAAAGTAAGGCCTTCAGTCTCAGAAGCATCATGAGAATGCTCAGTCATGCTTCATGTTGCTCACAATGAACCGCGCCTCACCTCAGAAGATATGACGATAAAGATATATAAAGACGTATGATATAAAGATATGCTTCTTTCTTCATCTTTTCAGGGGAGATGAAGACGCTACCTAGTGGAACAGGTTGAGAAAATGTTGTAATATTCAAAGAGTTTCAGCGTGTGAGCCACATTTTGAGTGGCTGAGTGAGACTCTGCTGCTGTCGCCCTGCAGTGCTGACGTGTGAGAAGACGGTGATGACGCTGGTGCTGCCCGTCGCCTCCCTGAGAGACATCAACCTGGCCGAGCTGCAGCTCAACAGCCCCACCTGCCCCGTCACCTACAACAGCACACACCTGACCGCAGCCATCTCCCTGACTGGCTGCGGCACCGAGACAGTGGTAACATGCTCCGCCTTGTCTTTCCTCAGTTCTCTTTTATAAAAGGCAACAAAAAGGACCTTTTTACATGCATTGTTAGTGCATAAATAGTGGGAGAGTTGTAGTTCTTTTTTTTTTTATTGTCAGGGTTCCACATCCACATGAGTTGCCGCCATTTTTTGCAAGAATTTCTAGAGACGCTGCATCAACTAACGACTATTTTCGTTATCAATTAACCTGCAGAATATTTTCTCAACTATTCGATTCAAAGACTTAATTGTTCTCTAACGTCTCTAACCAGATGTGGACGTAAATGAGCAGAGGTACAACATAAACATAAAAAAATAACTAATCTAAATTTACATGCACTGAAAATAATTGTTGCATTCACGTGTTTCTATACGATAAAATATGACCATGAAAAAGACAAAAAAAAGTCTGTAAACGAGATGTACTTCTAAATAACTGGCTATCCCAAAATGTAAATCATTGGAATTGCATAAGCCATTATTAGTGTCACGCTGTGAAGTTTATACCTCCCTTTTCTCCATCTGTCTACGACCAACAAAGGGATCACAGCAGTACTTTAAGAGTAATTGAACACCCCCTGATAATGTGAAAAGTCTTTGCAGAGCTCAAGTGGTTTACCTTCAGCTTGTAATAATAATAATAATAATATGGGTGAGTGTTGGTTTGGTTACAGGTGCCAGAGAGCACAGCTCTGAGCACACCTGAGGGGGAAAGGTCTTGTCAAGTCAACCGGATAGGGCAGTAAAACACTGCTTTTCAGCCTGAATTAAAAAATACTTTGTGTTGAGATTTTATTCAGCTGAATGTTAATTCTGATTAACCCCCCCCCCCTCCTACACCACCCCCCCCTAGCACTCTGGTTCAGAGCTGGTTTACACCAACACCTTGCGAAGTGTGCGTCCCTTCACCAAGGTCAGCCGCCAGCTCTCCTTCGAACTCCCTCTGGCCTGCCGGATCCCCGGACACAATGCCACGGGGCCGTGGTACAACATCAGCATCCCCACAGAGGCCGAGACCTTCGGTGAGATCAGGGTCTGGATAGAAGTTCACTTGCCAGGAGAGGGGCCCATGGGGGAGTTCACACGCCTCGCTAGGTTACGCACCCTCCCGCTGGCGAGGAGACGAACGCGCCGAGAAGCGGAGTCCCTGTCGGAGAGCAACGCCACCTCCGCTTATGCCGGCGACGCCGCCATGTCCAGGATCACCAAGCTGGACCTCCAGGTGATGTCCAACTGCAGCGTCGATCGAGCCGAGATGCTCGTCACCAATTGCATCATGTCTGAGACGGAGGACTTTGCAGAGTTCAGATCCATTCTGGATCAAGGGTCAGTGGCAATCCAGCTTGTGTACTGCAATAGCTGTGAAATCACAGTCCTCTGAAAGAAACATTGTTTTGCAGACGCATACATGAATTCCAATGCTTCTCTCGCTCTTTTTCTTCCAGGTGTTCAGCTTCCGAAAGCACGTTAGAGGTTGTTACAACACAAAGCAACTCCAAGATTTACCGCCTGGATTTGAGCTCCGTGGATACCGCAGGATCAACGGTCTGTACTCTCATGCCACACACTCGTACGATACACTCTTTGCAGTCCTCCTCTTCCGGGTATGGTTTTAAAGCCTAAATCTAGGCAGAAAATGTTCTTCATGCACTGTACTTTTATTCAGACTTTGTGGGAATCATCGTAGCTCATGTAGGCCACGCTGTGGAGATTCAG
>JACSYO010002022.1:42500-47500 GCA_016806645.1 Ophiodon elongatus
TGTAAACTGCACAAACAGGATACAGAAGCAGCTGTACGCAATTCAGAGAAAAGTTTCTGCTGCATGAGTGAGATTAGATATTGTCAGTAGCAACAACAACAACAAAAGGAAAAGTGAAGCCGGTCTATTTATGGTCCCACACAGCCGCTTAGTTATGATGATTTCTACCTGCTCTGCTTTTTAAATGAAGGTTTGAGACCAGTTTGGTTCTAAAATGATTTTTACAATATTTAAAGGCTGTTGCAAAACAATGTTACTGTGTAAAATAAAAAGGTAAAAGTACAAAAAAATGTTTAAAAAATGGTGTTATTTGAGCTCCAAATGAGTTGGAAAACAAATGTGAATTAATTTGACTAACTATCTGTAAATGAAAGAGCACTTGTGCCTCCTGATCGTATACCTTCCTGGACACAGACGTGTCTTCTCACATGTTAATATAAAAAAATATAATAAATGTAGTAGACTGTTCTGCAGAAAAACAACACAAATGTCACAAGTTTTGAGACCAGGCATGCACCTAGTTCATGAAGCACACATTTGTATAAAGTGACCTCCAAGTAGCATGGTACAAACCTCCACCTGTAGCCTGCCAGGTGAGCAACATGGAGATAAACCTGCACTCGACGTGACCATTAAAAACTCAACCAGACGCCTTTAACCGAAGCCACTGGCTCGCGGCCCTCACTGTATTTGTTTTCATTCTGGAGATCCGACCAATCACAACCGAGGCTGGGCGGAGCCTAGCCCGCCCCCTCCGTGCTCGCCACGCCCCTATGTTCACCGCTTCATACATACACTGTTGTTAGCGACGTAGCTTCTCCGGCCGATTCCCGTTTTTTTGACATTTCCACCGGCTGTCGCCTCCCAGAGCTTCACTTTTTTTTCTGCCCCGGACAGGCGGGTTTTCCGGTCGGCGCCCGGTTCAACTGGTGGGTCCTATATTGTGTGGCTGGCGGCGGTCCTGCGAGGTGAGTGTGCGCGGCGCTAGCCCGCTAGCACCGCTCTGAGGGGGGGGTCGGTTGTTGTGCTAGCGGGGCTTTGCGCTCGGCTCCCCGCGTAACCTTCGCCGAATGGACCGCGGCGCGATCGCGCACCCGCTGCCTCCTCCGTCACGACTTAATATATATATTTTTTTTTTACTGGTTTTCCGCCACGCAACTAAAACAACGTGGGATTACAGTCGGTTACGTCAAGCTAGCGAGGCTAGCTAGCTAGCTAAGAGCGGCGAACGTGAATTAGCCGACGAGCTAACGCCGAGCTGACCTGACATCAGGCATTTTATTCACGTTTGTCGAGTTTATTCTTACTATATTTATATTTGAATGCTCTTTTCTAAACGAGGCACACGTAAACGGTGCTGGAGCCGTTTGTCTGAAAACCAAACAGCCGGTTTATTCGGTTGAACTTCTCGCACAACTTGAGCCTTAATGCGCCGTTAGCTCGTTAGCTCGCTAGCTAGCTGTCGCTCCTGCTAGCCAGAAGAACCGTGTGACTCTTATTTAACCGAACGTGCAGCGGGACTCCGGACGTTGAGAGCCGGCCGGGATGTGGCGCTGTCAGCTGCTTCTGGTCGACACATTCGGCTCATCGGGATTTATTTTTTTTTGTATTATACTTTAGTCCTCTTTTATGAGGACAAACTGACAAACAGATGGTTCTTTTTGTTGCTAACTAGCTTTTAATTTGAGGAGAGTTGAGCTTTTCCTGTCACATAAGTTCGCGCTGAGCGACGACGACCATCAGGAGAGAGAGAGAGACACGCACACACACAGAGAGAGAGGGCGAGAGAGACACACACACAGATCGAGGGGGAGAGAGACACACACATGGAGATAGAGAGACACACACACACATGGAGAGAGAGACACACACGGAGAGACATAGTCATAGAGAGAGAGAGACACACACTCATAGAGAGAGAGAGAGAGGGGGGAGGGGATGCGAGAGACAGCGCCTGTAAAACTGTTAGCAGCTAAACGTTAGCCTCTTTTTTTCTCTCTCGATAAATTCCGCCATTTTATTATACATATATATATATATATATATATATATATATATATATATATAAATAAATAAACTGTCTGTCGTATTCTGCTCCGCGTCTCGCCGAGAGGAGCCGGCTGAGCGACAGACAGCGGCCAGAGGACGGTCCGTGTTCCCCGCTGCAGAGCCTCGATGTCCGCTGACGTCGAGCTCAGGGGACGTCAACAAATTACTTTTCTGTGTGCACGTTTTTAAATGTGCATGGAGCCACAAAGACCTGTTACAATTGTTTTATATTTATATCTATATACAAATAATCGTGGGATATACCTTTTATCAATTTCGTCCACAGGAATAATAACTAAACTATTTTCATGATTTAGTTTTAATCTAATTGAGTTATGGAATTGTGTTTATAGATATTGCATTACTATCACACGTATACGTTTATGTATTTGACTGTCGTGGGGACATGAAATAGAGTACATTTTCAAATGCATGAATAAAATTGTTGTATTTATGGTCGACAGTAACTGCAAAGTGAATAAACTTTAATGCAAATGGTACATAACATGCGCCCATGTGTAGTGAGAAGTACTCGTGACACCCCTTAAAAACAATGTGTGTATGTATATATATATATATATATATATATATATATATATATATATATATACACACACACACAGTGAATAGAAGAAAAAAAACTCAGCTGTCACTCTACCTTTTAATATACTTGTTCGCATATAACGTCTGATAAGTTGTTAGTTCCTTGTCTCAAAGGTGCTAAATGAGACATCCAGAGCATTAATGTGGCGTCGACAGTAATGTCTCACCCTCCGGTTCACCTCAGGGTGACACCGTTGGTTCTGCTGTGCTTTGTGCTGCTGGTACCCTTACCTGCGAGCCACGGGGAGACAATATATATGCTTTGAATTTAATATATATAAGTTTATAGGGGCGGATGTGGCTCTGTGGGTAGAGCGGGTCAAACCACCTGTTTACGCCCGTCAAAGTGTCCTTGAGCGAGACAGTGAACCCCAAAGTTCCTCCCGGGGGCTTTACAGCGGCCCGCTGCTCCTGAAACGCTTCGGATGTGTTGAACACGAACTCAAAGCCTTTTAATGGCCCCAAATTATAGACTAAGACCATCAGGATCATTAATGTGTCTTATTCTGTCATTTTAAATGAATGGGTTGTGTCTTACAGCTCTGCAGAAGTAAAGGAATTGTGATAAACATTGCGTCGAACATTATGACTAATGATATTAATCTATTCATTTAAATAGTCATCTTGATGACTGGTTACTTCTTTACGTCTTAGTAGCAGACAAAAGGAGCTCTTTACACTTGAAGGATGGTCCCTAACTGTTCGGTTCCTCACAGCCTTTTCAAATACTAAGTTTCTGCCTTTGTTTCCCCCTGATTTACATTTTTTGTGCGTTTGTTTATAAATGGTGAACTTGTTAAAATAGGACTGTCGATCATCAATATGTGTTTACAAGTGGTTTATCGAGCAATTTAAGATCTATTGCTCAAATTTTAAAATATCACTTTAGTGATTTGCAGCGTTCATTTTTTGTGGACTGAGATTGAACATCCTAAAACAATCACATGTTTACTGTCTTCACCTTTACACTCAGATTCACGCCTCACTCTTCAGTCATCGTCCTGATGATTTCTGCCATTAAGTCTCTTTTGTGAGACTTTTGACACAAAGTTTTATTGGCTCGCGTCGGACCGAAACGCCTTTCACTGCTTCCAGAAGGACTCGAGTTAAAATCAACACCTTTCTGTCACAATCTGCGCAAAAACCTGAAATACTCTTCATAAATTCAGAATGGATTGCGGTGCAGTTTTTTTTTTGTTGTTGTTGTTTTTCGTTATTTCAACGTGCATTGACCGTGATTTAAAAAAACAGCAACGGCGTCGAGTTACTTCCATAGTTTTCGACGCAGTCGATACATCCTGAACAAACATATCTTTTGCATCACAGCTGAGGAGACGGCGGTGTAGTATTACTGCAAAATAAATAAGTCGAACAGTTTTAAAAGAATGCTTTAAATATGTTTTTGTTCACAGAATGATTAAAACCAAACGGCCTGTTAACCGTCCATCTGTCTTTTGTTTTCTTCAGCCCCTTTGAGTATGCGTATACAATGAAGAGGCGCGTGGAGGACCAGGAACCGATATTTGCACCCCAGCAACAGCCGACACGCCGCCCCCCAGTTCAAGGCATTGCAGACGGCTTCCAGCACCGGGCCCTCGCCCCGGCCCCTTCTGTGATAGAGGCAGCGGCAGACAACATGCAGCCGTCCACCGGCATCCAGTACTCTCTTCCCCAAGGCTACCAGGTATGACGGCGCCGGTGTATTCGGCCTGTACGGCAGCCTCCAGGGCAAGAGATGCTGTTGTGTAGCACGCGGTCTTAGATTAACTTGGATTAACTCCCTGCATGTGGACGACGTTTCTTTAATCACGGCTGAAATAACCGCTGCTGCTGCTGCTTGGTCCATGTTGTGGAAGTCCCAGATATCCCCAGAAGCTAAACACTAGGTTCATAACATCATTTGGAAAAGTATCGAGCAAGAACTGGTTAACTTCAGCTGTGTGAACCCAAAATAAACCATTTTCTTGTGATTTTAATTGCAATAAATGAATAAAAAAAAAGATGCTGAAATAACTACAGAAGGATGCGGATGTGTAAAAAGTCTGAATTCATGCTTTGGTAGTTCTCTCCGCAAGACGACAAGCAAACAACTTTTAAAATGCTTGTTTTCTGAATGGGGTTTGGTGCTCGGCTTTGCTAACATCGTAGCTGCTCCATCAAAACTCAAAATAAAGTCTAATAGACGTAAATACGGCAGCGTCGTTATTGTTTGTTCCGTAGAAAGTTGAGTTGAGATCTCGGGTGAATACGTAGCGGAGGACATGATGATCCTCGAGGTTTCGTGGATCCTAACGTTCCAGTAATTTCTCCCTTTTTTTTTAAAAAAAAGGTGCCCACGATGCCCCAGA
>JACSYO010002022.1:50000-112500 GCA_016806645.1 Ophiodon elongatus
ATCTATCTACCTACCTGCTGTCTTTGATGTGATCTTGCTGAAGCTTTCGACCACACTTAATGTTTGTAAACTTGTGTTGTCGATGACTGTAATGACTCTCTTCTCTCGACCCCTCCAGCCGATCCAGTCTCCGGCCCACACGCCCACCAGCCAGCCCAACCCCTCCATCCCATCCTACGCCTCGCCGCGCTCCCCCTCGGTCCAGTCCCACACTCCCGTGAGCAGCACGCCGTCCGGCGGGCCGCCGCTCCAGAACAACCAGCCCGTGGAGTTCAACCACGCTATAAACTACGTCAACAAGATCAAGAACCGCTTCCAGGGTCAGCCGGACATCTACAAAGCCTTCCTGGAAATCCTCCACACGTACCAGGTGAGGAAATACCACCGGGGGTGGGTAATGCTATGATTCCATCGATACGCTTGTGGTTTCTTTTTTATTATTTCGTGAGAAAGAAAAGACAATCGATTAAGAAAAGAATAGACGTTGCTTTATTATTCATATGTAAACAAATGGTCTTTTCTTCAGCAGCGAAAAACAAAAAGTTCCAAAATCTTTGCAGTAAATTAGCAGCTGAACAATTAGCTAAGTGATTAGCTTTCCTTTATTTATTTATTATTTATCTTTATTATACTGTTCTTATGATTGAACTCCGTGCGGCATCGCTAACGTTACCTGTGGACAAACAGTCGTAAACAGATCATTTCTACAGACTGATGTTCTGCTTGTTGGCCAAACGTTGTGATGAAGTGCTGCTTCCTCCTTTTACTGGTGAGGGTTTTATTACGTTTGAGACAACGAGATTTCGCAGAATCTACTGGAGTAAAATGTATATTATCATTATATTATTATATGTATATTATATTTTTCTTCTCTGCGCCTTGATGTGTGTCTCACGCTGAACTGAGCCGGAGACAAAGACACGAGGAGATCTCTCTCCGTAACTTCTAAAGTACCGATAGCAGAACCGGACCTTATCGATACTCCGGGTTTCGGGGGGCCTCCCTTATAGGTTCCCAGCCTACGTGTGTTTTTGCTCGAGAGAAAAAAAAAGGAAATGGGATACACAAAGTAGTAATTTCTCGACCCTCTTTTTACGATACGTTTTCCAGAAGGAACAACGGAATGCGAAAGAGGCAGCAGGCAACTACACCCCGTCGCTGACGGAGCAGGAGGTCTACACTCAGGTGGCGAGACTCTTCGAGAACCAGGAGGACCTGCTGTCGGAGTTCGGACAGTTCCTGCCAGACGCAAACAGCACGATGGTGAGTCTCTGAACGCTGACGCAAACTAATGTGGTGTCACGGACCATGTGTTGATCCATACGGATCCATAATTTTCTCAGAAAGACTTCCATACAATCAGACTTATTTTTACAACCAGAGTCGTCGCCCCCTGGTGGTCAGGATAGAGAATGCAGCTTTAGCACACTTGTACTTGTATAGCGCTTTAACATTACATCATTCACCCATTCATACACTGATGGGAGGGGCCACCTGCACATCAGGAGTAGCTAACATTCACACCCCGTAGACACGGGAGCAATTTGGGGTTAAGTGTCTTGCCCAAGAACACATCGACATGGGCTAGCGGAGCCTGGGATCGAACTGCCGATCCTTTGATTGAAGGACGACCCTGCTCACCATTAAGCCACAGTCGCCCCATGAAGCCACATGAAGCTTTGACTTCATTGTTTTTGTTGGTGAGATCATGATAATAGCGTAATCCTCTCCTCAGCTTCTGGGCAAGACTACACCAGACAGGGCCGAGTCGGTGCGCAACGATCACGGCGGCACCGTGAAGAGGCCTTTACTGAGCAGCAAACAGAGACTGAGCCAGAACGGCCTGCCAATCAGGAGACCTCCTGGAGTGGGAGTCCCACCTGTCAAGGTACACGCCTCGTTTTGTTTCTTTCTGCTGTATTTTAGATGCTCGAAATGTCAGTGTGCTGCAATTTAAATGAAGGAGGGTAGGCTAAATATTAGAAACCCCTCCACAGTTCAGCAGCATCTCCACCAAACTACAGCGAAACGTTGAATCAACATTGGGAACCTTCACGAAGGAAAGTTTTATTAGACTTCAGTGTGTTTTTAAATCTACCCAAACCTCAGAAAATATTCTCTTCTATTATAACATTTACTGTTTTCAAAAATAAGTCATTTTAAATTCTGTCATGTCCCCCGCACCCTTACAGAAAAAGCCCAAAATATTGGGAAAGGATCACGGCATGACTGAAGTCGGCAAACACAGCACCAGCACTGAAACGATGTTCTTCGAGAAGGTCGGTATTGTTTATTTAAAGTCCTGCAAAGACGAGATGATGACACACACACACGCGCATATTAATGAAATCGCCTCCCAGGGGAAACTATTTTAATTTCCTCATCACTGAAAACCCTTTTCCAGGTGAAGAAGGCTCTGCGGAGCTCCGAGGCGTACGACAACTTCCTGCGCTGTCTTCATATTTTCAACCAGGAAGTGATCTCTCGCGCCGAGCTGGTGCAGCTGGTCATCCCGTTTCTTGGGTGAGTTTTAAAGATGCGCGCAGTCCGTCGCACACCTACGGTCACCATAGCAACGTGCTCTCGTTGCGCCTGTCGGATTTGGATTTTTATTGATCCGTAGTATTGGTTTAATTTTTTAGATATGATAATATTAAACTAGAGAGGCAACGGCTGATCAGTCTCGGATACAGCTGATTCTGTGCCGGTCAAATTTATACACACACACACACACACACACACACACACACACACACACACACAGTGTTGCCAACTTGGCGACTTTTCAGACCCTCTGAGTGACTTTATTTCTAAAAACATTTTGACTTATTCAGATCTTCAGGGGAAAAAGTGAGAAATATATTCAAATTCACTATATTGCATTTAATTTACATATCGTAGAATATATTACACACACACACACACACACCGTTACATACTTATAAATAGATGCTGATTCATAAATAGTTTTGTGTAAATAAATATATCCGTAAATACAAACTTTTAATTTAATTTTCTTTGAAAGAAAAGTTACAAAAGCTGTCAATTATTGTTCTTAGATAGAAACCAAGAGATTATTACAATTGTTGGAACTTAAGTGATCGAAAGAGAGAAATTATTGTGCAGAAGTTACAATACAAAGTAGGACATAGTTTAAATATAAACAATAAGAAAGTGCAAAAACCATGTACATAACATGTAATACTTCCATCACTGAAAAAGATCCACTACAAATGTCGCTGTTACGCAACATCTGTAAACCACCAGGCTGCAGCCTCATACCGGTTCCTTTATTTCACACACATTGTTTGTGATTGACAGAAAATTCCCGGAGCTTTTCACGTGGTTTAAAAACTTCCTGGGCTACCGGGAGTCGAGTCACGGGGAGTCGAGCCACGCGGAGAGCCTACCCAAGGAGCGCGCGACCGAGGGCATCGCCATGGAGATCGACTACGCTTCCTGCAAGCGGCTGGGCTCCAGCTACAGAGCGCTGCCCAAGAGCTACCAGCAGCCCAAGTGCACGGGGAGGACGCCGCTCTGCAGAGAGGTGAGTCACCGCTCATCACAGGTGGTTTAGTCTCTGCTGCGGCTAACGGGTACAATGGGAGGGAAGTCTTTGAGCCTGGACGTCAGCCTTTAGGAGAAGGACTTGTGTTCAGGTGGTGCCTGTAAAGGAACATTTACCAGACACCAAATACCAGTGAAATGTGCTTTTTAGTTGATAAATCCATAATAGTCCATGAGGGATGCCCCGGTGAGGGGAGTTTCCTCCCTGGTTGCTGACTACACCCGACATTAGAGGTTGTTGCCAAAGTTTATGGGATTTCCTGGATAACATTGTCAGGTTTCTTATTAGCTTTGGGTTTAAATCAGAAATATTTGCTAAATAGACGCGTTTGCTTTTGGCTTTGATACCGAATCCTCCGTCTCGTCTGTAATCTGTAATCTCTCCTTACGCTCGTCACGTGATGATTGAAATGTGACTTCTGCAGCTGCACGGAGCAGATACCTTCACTTTAAGCATTTAGCGTCCATCGTCCGACGAAGTATTGATAACAGGCTAAGTATTCGTTTATTTTATTTATTTATTTATTTATTTATTTTTTAAAGAGAAAAAAATTAAAATAATGGAATTTATTTATTCATTGATTCAGTTCCTTTTTTGTTTTTTTTATTTTATTTGAACGAAGGTGCCGTTATTAGAGAATGAACCAAATGAGTTTTATTTCTATATTGAAAAAATAAAAAATAAAAATGATGGTAGGGGTGGTACAAGTCATGTGATCTGTGTCTACCCAAACACAGAGGCATTCGGTCAGTAACGAATAATAATAATTAGGCAATTAAACAAAGGAGTGCAACTGAAGATTATTTCTTTATTGGATAACTTATTTGATAAATCTCTTTACCAAATAATCTCTTTAAAAAAGAAAAATGCCTATTCCAAGTTAATAGAGCGTATGATTATTTCCTAACAATTCTTTTTGTCTAATGGTCAAGAGAATTTAAAGCTTTTTAAATGACAATGGAACGAGAGGAACGCAGCAAATCCTCACGTTTTAAGAAAAGAAAACTTTTCTCCTCTTTACACCTGATTATTTGTTACAGCTCAGCAAAAAAAAGGAGATGATAAACTAATTGATTGCTTGACAAAGTGTTTCATGAAGAGGCAAAAGGGCATTCTTCTGTTTACATTATGTTACAGGAACAGTGTCCTCGACATTGGATTGCTGCATCTATCTGCATTTTATCTGTTGACTGCGTGTTGGGGCCTGAAAGCTACACGCTTTAACACGCTTTACACGTTTTACACGCTTTACACGCTTTACACGCTTTACACGCTTTAACACGCTTTACACGCTTTACACGCTTTACACGCTTTGCTTTTCACGCTTTACACGCTTTACGCTTTTACACGCTTCGCTTTTACACGCTTTACACGCTTTACACGCTTTTACCTTTACAACACACACTTTACACTTTACGCTTTTCAGCTTTCGCTTTACACGCTTTACACGCTTTTACACGCTTTACACGCTTTACACGCTTTACACGCTTTTACACGCTTTACACGCTTTTACACGCTTTACACGCTTTACACGCTTTACACGCTTTTACAGCACACACTTTACACGCACACGTTTTACACGCATACACACGCTTTACACGCTTTTACACGCTTTACACGCTTTACACGCTTTACACATACACGCTTTACACGCTTTACATTTATACGCCACACCACGCTTTACAGCTTTTACACGCTTTACACACTTTACACGCTTTACACGCTTTAACCTTTACACGCTTTACACGCTTTAAACTTTTACACCACACTTTAAACTCTTTACCCGCTTTACCCGCTTTACACACTTTAAACGCTTTACATTTACACTCTTTACCACTTTACCACTTTACACTCACACTCTTTACACACTTTACACTCTTTACACTCTTTACACACTTTACACGCTTTACACGCTTTACGACTTCTCTTCCTGCTTCTTGTGATGTTTGTGCCGGACATGAAGTCGGTAGTTTTGCAAACGAGAGCTTTCACACGAAGTCTTTCCTCTTTTTTAAAAAACGGACATTGTATCTGAACTGAGTGTGATGTTGCAGGTTCTGAATGACACCTGGGTGTCGTTTCCATCGTGGTCTGAAGATTCGACATTCGTGAGCTCCAAGAAGACTCAATACGAGGAGCACATCTACAGGTGTGAGGACGAGCGCTTCGAGGTGAGGAAGTCCACGACGCCCTTTGCTCAGGACTCAAGCGACTACAGAAAAAAAAACTCAAAAACTTTATTTTTAGACGTCCAATAATACCACATTTGCTCCCCACGTTTAGCTGGACGTGGTGTTGGAGGCCAACCTCGCCACGATACGAGCCCTGGAGGCGGTGCAGCGGAGGATCTCCCGCATGTCGGCGGAGGAGCAGCTGCGCTTCAAGCTGGACAACACGATGGGCGGCTCCTCGGAGGTCATTCACCGCAAAGCCATCCAGAGGATATATGGAGACAAGGCCCACGACATCATCGACGGGCTCAAGAAGAACCCGGCTGTGTCGGTTCCCATCGTGCTCAAAAGGTTAATATTCTTTATTTGAATTACTTATCTGGTCCTTAACGGCTGTTTTATAACCTGAAAGATTTGACGTACTTCAGGTTTAAGCATCACTTCTTTTTTTTTTTTCTGTCCGTGCTTCAGATTAAAAATGAAAGAGGAGGAGTGGAGAGAAGCCCAGAGAGGCTTCAACAAAATCTGGCGGGAGCAGAATGAAAAGTATTACCTGAAGTCACTCGACCACCAAGGCATCAACTTCAAGCAGAATGACACCAAAGTGTTGCGTTCGAAGACTTTACTCAACGAAATCGAGATGCTGTACGACGACGTAAGTAAACGCAATAGGTCTTTGTGGTCATTTACTTACAGTGATGATAACTTTATTTGCTTTTCCTTCGTTTCATGCATTAAAATGCAGCTTAAAGTGCTTCACGAAAGGGATCCAATAAAAAGCCGGAGAAATAAAAGTAGTAGAGAGAGAAAGAGTCGATCTTCGGTTATTCTTTAAAACTGTCGACATAACCGGGTGTTCACGAGTTTTGGAGCGGAGTAGCTAAAGGCAGTTTCCCCCACTCGTTACAATACCAGCTTTAGAGGACAAGAGGGCTCTTACAGGTTAATAAAGAGTCAAAGTCTCAAATGTGAGAATGTGACGAAGAGCTTTGTTGTGAGAATTATTATGTATTATTCCTTATGTAGTGGACTCAAAGTATCCCACAATGCATCGTGGAAAGTTTTGTACAACCGATGGTCACTAAGCAGGCAGTATGTACCATCATGCATTGCCCTGAAGGAGAAATGGCAGGCGGATGAGAGGAGTGAGAAATCCATGAGTTGTGGCACAGAAATTATAAAATTGAATGTGAGCAGCTCGTCACAACACAAACAGCCACAAAGGGATTTGTATTTGTTTACTAATTTGGAAAAATGCGCTAATTACCTCCCCATTCTCAACGGCAGGGCATCCCGCTTTACGTCTTCTGTTTTTACCTTTCACAATAAAAGCCCTGGACATATATGCAGCATCACAAGTTAAATGCACTCGGAGCATTTAGATGAGAAGCAACTCAACAAAGTGGCTTACATTTATGTATTTATAAATAATAATAAAAAAATCCCATCTGCATTTATTATGGATGTTTCCAGCAGTCGACGTTGATCTGTCACGTTTTAATTGTGCGAAAATGACCCGAGTTGTGTCGGAAAGGGTTAATTTTGCCGATGAGCTCACGATTTAGTCCTCCACGCAGAACCATGCAGAAAGGGAGTCGGGGGTATTAGTGAATGGCGAGGGGATGATGTCAGACACGACCTTGTGTTGAAAATCTGGCTGCAGAGTTCTGGACTTGCTGAAGTTTTCCTGACAGCTTTTTTGGGAGACCAGTGAAGAGAGAACTGTAACGGTCCAACCTGCTGGTCATGAACACTGGGATACATCTTTCATGGCCTTAATTTGGCAACATTACTCCATTAGGTGGAAGAATGGTATTATTAACTTTTATTCAAGCTTTTATTTATACTGATTTACACGCACTGAGGCGTTTATGCTCAATGTGCCGTTTGTTGCATTATTCTCAGAAACACCAGTACAAATAAAAATGTACCGTTAAGAATCAAAAAGGGCAACGAGTGTAACCAGCAAAACGGATTGAACCAACCTCAAATATTTACTCGGATGTAGCTTTGGATGGCCTTCTTTGTTAAGTCCTCTATTTGTGACAGTCACGTCTGTAAAGCATGACTTTTATCCTCTGGTCTGGTCTGGTCTGGTCTGGTCTGATCTGGTCTGGTCTGGTCTGGTCTGATCTGGTCTGGTCTGATCTGGTCTGGTCTGATCTGGTCTGGTCTGGTCTGGTCTGATCTGGTCTGGTCTGGTGAGCCTGAGTCGATTGAAGAGTGTCTCACGGTCCTAACAGCAGCAGCTCTGTTTTGTGTTTTTTAAGATTGTCACTCATCCGTTGTTTTATTGAGTCCAAACAGGAAGTCAGAGACGAGAGGCCGTCTGTTAGTTGGCTCAACACAGAGGTATAACTGTGTGTCATCTGCGTAGCTGTGGATATTTGTATTGAAGTTCTTGCTTTCCACAACGTATTCTAACTTATTTTCGAAGCTGTACGTGGGACTTAAACATAGCGACTGCATCTGTCAGATGAGAGGAAAAGCTCAATCTACTCGTGTGTGTGTGTGTGTGTGTGTGTGTGTGTGTGTGTGTGTGTGTGTGTGTGTGTGTGTGTGTGTGTGTGTGTGTGTGTGTGTGTGTGTGTCCTGCAGCGCCAGGAGCGAGCGGCGGAGGAAAGCGCCTCACCGCCACCGAGCGGCCCACACGTGACCCAGACCTACGACGACAGCCAAATCCTGGAGGACGCCGCCGCCCTCATCATCCACCACGTCAAGAGACAGGTGGGCATCCAGAAAGAAGACAAGTACAAGATCAAGCAGATCATCCACCACTTCATCCCCGACATGCTGTTTGCGCGGCGAGGCGAGCTCTCCGACGTCGAGGAGGAGGAAGACGAGGACGAAGAAGAAGACATGGACTTGGACCCGGACGGCCCCAAGAAGCACAACGGCCTGCCGGGCGGCAGCCCGTCGAAGTCCAAGCTCCTCTTCGGCAGCACGGCGGCTCAGAAGCTGCGAGGCACCGACGAGGCCTACAACATGTTCTTCGTCAACAACTACTGGTACATCTTCCTTCGTCTTCACCACATCCTCTGCTCTCGTTTGCTGCGGATCTACGGCCAAGCCGAGAAGCAGATCGAGGAGGACGCCCGCGAGAGGGAGTGGGAGAGAGAAGTGTTGGGGGTCAAAAGGGAGAAAAATGAAAATCCAGCAATCCAACTGAAGATGAAGGAACCAAGTAAGTGAGAGAAAGAAACGGTTTAAGTTGTGTTCATCTGAGTTTTTCTTTAATTCCTCGACGCAACAACGTTCCATACTTTTGTAATTTCTCACCACATCACACTCACTATTTCCTACCTGCAGTGGATGTTGACGTCGAGGACTATTACTCGGTGTTTCTGGAAATGGTGCGTAATCTGTTGGACGGAAACATGGAGCCGACTCAGTACGAGGACTCCCTGAGGGAGATGTTTACCATCCACGCCTACATCGCCTTCACCATGGACAAGCTCATCCAGAGCATCGTCCGGCAGGTCGGCACATTCAAGATTATACCAGTGGTTTGATTTATGTAGCACGGAAATAGTCTGAATTTGAATTAAACTACATCCGGTTAAGAAGTCTAAAGAGGGGTTTGTTCATATATCATTCATAAACAGATTTATACAACATTTTATTATTAAAACATGCAGAACATTAATTGTTTTACGGCTGTTGACAGTATTTTCGAATGAAAGAGAGATCCAAAATTCCCGTTGTTATAACCTTTGGCTCTAACATGTCAACAAAATGAAACAAGAATATTTAACCTGGCTTTATGCAATGTTCAGGTTTCTGCTCAGGAAATAAGAGAATACCTAATTTGCATATTTAAACAAAACATTTTAGAAAACTTGTGATTAAAAAATAACTATCTTAATGGACGTAATCAACTTGGGAAATGTTTGATATCGAGTTAGTGTTTCCCCTTTCACTCTGCAAATAATAATAATAATAATAATAACAACCTAAATATGAACTTCTGTGCGTTCATTCAAACCGCTCTTGAATACTTGTTGAATACTTGTTGGATACTTGTTGAATACTTGTTGGATACTTGTTGGATACTTGTTGAATACTTGTTGGATACTTGTTGAATACTTGTTGGATACTTGTTGAATACTTGTTGGATACTTGTTGGATACTTGTTGAATACTTGTTGGATACTTGTTGAATACTTGTTGGATACTTGTTGAATACTTGTTGGATACTTGTTGGATACTTGTTGAATACTTGTTGGATACTTGTTGAATACTTGTTGGATACTTGTTGAATACTTGTTGGATACTTGTTGGATACTTGTTGAATACTTGTTGGATACTTGTTGAATACTTGTTGGATACTTGTTGAATACTTGTTGGATACTTGTTGGATACTTGTTGAATACTTGTTGGATACTTGTTGAATACTTGTTGGATACTTGTTGAATACTTGTTGGATACTTGTTGGATACTTGTTGAATACTTGTTGGATACTTGTTGAATACTTGTTGGATACTTGTTGAATACTTGTTGAATACTTGTTGAATACTTGTTGAATACTTGTTGGATACTTGTTGGATACTTGTTGAATACTTGTTGAATACTTGTTGAATACTTGTTGAATACTTGTTGGATACTTGTTGGATACTTGTTGGATACTTGTTGGATACTTGTTGAATACTTGTTGGATACTTGTTGGATACTTGTTGGATACTCAACCTGTTGCTTTGCAGCTCCAGCACCTCGTCACCGACGACGTGTGTTCGCGTGTGACGGACATGTACCTGAGCGAAGGTGCCAACAAAGCCACGGGCGGCGCCCTGTCCACGCAGGCGTCCCGGGCCTCGGCGGAGGCGGCCTACCAGCGTAAAGTAGAGCAGCTGATGTCGGACGAGAACTGCTTCAAGGTACGACCGGCCCCGAGAGTAACGGGGAAGTCCTTCCCTCCGCGGGAACCACTTTGGGTTTAAAAGGTGATTTATGTATTTATTCCTTTCGCGTAGTTGATGTTTGTAAAGAGCCGAGGAGCCGTCAGCCTGGCCATGGAGCTGCTGGACACGGAGGAGGAGAACTCAGACGAGCCGGCGGATGCGGAGGTGAGACTCGTTAATTATTCAAGTAGAGTTCATACTCGTAGGTCGTCGGTTTATTAGACTATGAATGCTATAAATATTCTGTTGAGGCCGGAGTTAATGGTGCTGTTCAACTGTTTTGCATTATTTCGTTGCGTGTTTCTAATATTTTGTCCTCACAAAATTGACATCAGTGTAGAAACGACTCATCGGTTAACACAATAAAGCACAAATTTAAGTCTTTTTAGATATATTATTAGATATTAGATTATTTCGGTCCTTCCTTCTTCCCGTTGGATGGTGTCTCTAACAATCTGTATAAGACTTTATAATAACTCACCTCAGGCCAAATCAATCACTCAACTAAAACACCGTTACGCTATTTTATATATTGTGAAATTTAATATTGCTTTACTTGTATGTATACATGCTGCTGCAGCGAGCATCCTTGCGTTATTAATAAAGTAACTATCTATCTATTAGCATATAAATATTCAGGGTTCAACGCTAGCTTTGGAAAGTGGTTGCTAGGCATCAGCTTTTGGTCGCCAACACTGAAAACACAGTTGCCACGTCATCAGCTGTGACCAGCGTGTGCGAGCAGTGCAGAGCGGCGTCCGTGAGCTAACCAGTGAAACACGGCCACGTGCACGAACGTGCACTAAAAACATGCTTAGCCGGCGCAGCTGTGTCAACAAAGAAAGGAGAAGCTCTGATAACGACGCACAGCGAGAGCGAGAGGGACGTTATTCTCTGCGTAGGTAGACATTCCTCCACTGAATGTTTAGATTACAGATGGGAGTTGCGATATTTAATGCTCTGAATCCCGTATATGTGGCACCTTTTTCACCTCATTATGTCGTTATGTTGAAAAGCCATCGGACAGAAAGGCTGAAGCAAGTAAAGTAGATCTGTGGGACAGATTGTAAAACTACACGAGAAAAGATATCTGATATCTGTGATTGGTTTTTACTCGTCCACAAGCTGAACAATTTATTTTATCTCGGGGCGAAAAAGATATTCGCTCGCCTCAGCGAGTCCACATCCCCAACAACAGGTGTGAGGGCCCCTCGATGTGAGTCTACGATTGTTAATGCATTATATTTATGTTTTGGACTGTAAGTCGGTCAACTCGGCTTCAAGAGAGTTTCTTTCTCCTGTTTTCTGACATTTTATTAACAAAATGATCAATTGTTATACCTAAAAAATTATAATTAAAAGGAACTGGTCAACTGCAACCTGCAATATTGATATTGACAAATCAAGCATTTTATTTTTATATATATATTGACAAATCAAGCTCTATATATATATATATATATATATATATATATATATATATATATATATAAATTGCTTGATTTGTCAATTTCAATATTTGAAAGTTTAATTCATTTAATTCAATAACAATATAACCTAATATAGGTTTAATTTTTGATAATCATCCATAAATTATAATAATCTTTTTTAAGAGTTGTGACCCAGATGTATCCTGACCAGAATACTACAGTCTAGTTTAATGTCGTCACGTTTTTTAAACGGCATTAATCATCAATCTTCGGAGCTCCTGTGCGTCAGCTTCCTGTTACTTATTAGCAGTATTTCCACATCAATATATCTGCGATAATCTTACGTCGGTCGATTTTATATATTTATATTTTGTCGGGCTCTAAATAGTCACAATATTATTATATTACATTTTACCTTCGCCCAGTACTCATTCTCACTGAACGGAGCCTGAACGCATCGTAATGTAACCTCCGTTTGTCGGCCGTTATCGGCGCTGCCACGGTTACCAGGGCTGCCACGGTTACCAGGGCTGCCACGGTTACCAGGACTGCCACAGTTACCAGCGCTGCCACGGTTACCAGCTCTCCTGTCGATGTAAACACGGGTCGGTTGTTTACAATGTAACGTATCGATGGCCGAAGAGCAAAACCTCCTCTCTGAAAAATTCACTTTTTTTTGAGAATACTAAAACAAACTTGTTGTTTTCTTGCAGAATGCTATTTGTTCAGAATACCCAATACATTATACATTATACATTATACATAATACAAAATAAAAAATATATACAAAGTGCAGATAGGAGGTTATTCCCCACTTTTCCTGGATCATTTTGCAGATGGGCGGTTTTTCACTTTGGCCTTCGATATTCAGAGATCAGCGACTTTAAAAGCATAAATGTCGACGTCTTGATCGCGTATTTTACTGAATATCTTTTACTAAAAAAAACTCAAAATATTCCATATTTTGCTGGGCGGTGACCACAGTTCAGGTTTGGTTGAAGGTCTCAAGGGTCTGCAGGTCTGAAGGGTCTGCGGGTCTGAAGGTCTGCAGGTCTGAAGGTCTGCAGGTCTGAAGGTCTGAAGGTCTGCAGGGTCTGCGGGTCTGCAGGTCTGCAGGTCTGAAGGTCTGCAGGTCTGAAGGGTCTGCAGGTCTGAAGGGTCTGCGGGTCTGAAGGTCTGCAGGTCTGAAGGTCTGAAGGTCTGAAGGGTCTGCAGGTCTGAAGGGTCTGCGGGTCTGAAGGTCTGCAGGTCTGCAGGTCTGCCTGCGTGCTCTTGTTGAGGCGGCGTGTCTCCTCTGCTCTCGTCCTCACAGAGGTGGTCCGTCTACGTGGGCCGATACCTGAACTCAGACTCTGCGTCCCCGGAGCTGCGTGAGCATCTGTCCCAGAAGCCTGTGTTCCTCCCCAGGTGAGGCCCCCCCCCCTCCCCCACACCCCCCCAGCCATGTGTCCCTCTTGTCTGCATACTTTCTGTCCCCGAGGCTCTAGTCAGCCGAGCAGCCACTCCACTGTTGACAAGCCAAACCAGCTGCCAAATCCAAACTCCTGTTTCAGATGGAGAACAGCGGCACTTCTGCACAAGCCCGACTTAGGAAGCTCTTTCTAGCCGCAGCAGGTTTTGGGGCGTAAGAACTGCCCCCTTTTTTTGTTTGTTTTTTTTGTTTATGTTTCTCAAGGTAGCGGACAAACATACGAGGGTTTGAGAAGGTTTATTTACAAAAAATAAATAAATAAATAAAATTAAAAAAAAGAGTCACTCCACAGTGAAGTGCTTGAAGACGCCTGAATGCCCTCCTGTTTGTAAAGAGTCTCATTGGCTGTGAACGTTTTCAGTTTCTGACATCTGCCTCACACAGAAGATTGCACTTTACATGGCCATCTTTTTAAAAAGAGAAAAAAAAAATAAAAATAATGGAATTTATTTATTCATTGATTCAGTTCCTTTTTAAAACGGGGAATTTTATTTATTAATAGCAAAGGTTTTTTAAAAAGAAAAAAATGGTTTTGGCTTGATCGTGGGTTTTTGAATTTCCAGCCTAGCAGACGGCTAGAAGGAGTTATTTGGTTTGATTATTCATATTGTATCGAATTTAAATGCTGATTTTCATTGTGTAACATAAGAACAAAAGTCATTGAATGCACAAACTGAAAGCAAAAGAAATGGGTTTTTTTTTTTTTTTTTCATTTTTCTACGATGTCTTTGACCTGAGTTTGATAGACTGAAGCTGTTGTGTTGGACCTGAGAGACTTTGTTCAGAGAGGACAGTGACGTGGTTTCCTTTTCTACCTTATCATGCCCTTTGTTTGTGATTGTATCCAGATCAAAGGTCCTGTATTTGACTGTAAATGTTCAAATGTCCATTTGTTCCAAGTCTGTTATACTCAGTGTTATGTTTGTAATGATTTTTCGGTGGAAAAACAGCGCGCTCCCGTTGCAACTTTTTTGTTGTGGGCGAGGGGGTTTTATTTTCCACCGGTTTGACAGAAATTAGTGCTCATAAGTTTTTAAAAACTCTGGTCAAGCACATTATCTGCAACACTTGTACAGAGGAGTAGGGTTTGTAAATAAAATGATTGTCTAAATTGTATGTTCATGTTGGTGTATTTCTTTCCCCCCCCGACACCTCGGAGCTGATGAGTGTTGCACAGAAAGTCTGTTTCATTTCTCTTTCTTTGAGATGGCTGTCCATTACCATAAACATAAACATTTCTTTAAAAATATTGCACTTAAGTTTTATCTTCTTTTTTTTTTCTTTTTTTTTTTCAACCCATTGCATAAATCTGGTGCTATGATTTATCAGTGGGTCACCCACATCTTGTCCCTTTTTTTTTTATTTATTTATTTTATTTTTCATCAAATCTATGAGAGATCAGCAGCACGAGAGTCTTCAATGGCAGCAACAAAACAAACAAACAAAAAAAAAAAAAAACTCCAGCAGTTTCTTTTCCAGTTGTGTTGGGTCTTCATCTCATGATCATGACACTCTGTACGTTGTTTGGTGAAAGTTTGTGCACATCAAAGTATTTCTCAGCTCATATTTTTGGATATTTTCTTTTTCTATCAGGCGGGAATTTTTATTTTTTCTTCCTGTTTTCTAACAGTTTTAAATTGGCCTCACTGTCACGTCTTTTTTTTAAGAGGAGCCCTGAATGCAAAAATATGTTTGAGTCCTCGCTCACCTGTACCCTCAGTGGTAAGTACACCTTTAAAGCTTTCCTTCAGGTGGGGTGAGTCGTTGCATTTTTATTTATTACCTGCAAAAAAAAAAAAAAAAAAAAATTTAAAATCATGATTAACTTCCAATTAAAAAAAAAATAAATAAAAAAATCATTGTTTGCTGAGTATCTTTAGATTTGAAACTACGTGTCTGTGCACTGGAAGAGATATTACGACTGCTGCCTCTGCTGCTCTTATAGATCCACTTTCCCCTCCAACGATTTGACTCCCAAATCTAATTCAGTCACTCGGTGAGTTACAATGCATGGGTTTAAAAAAAAAAAAAAAAAATACTTGTTTAAAGGGACAGTCCTCTCAAATTTTGACTTTACCGCTCTGAAATTTGCTTAATGTCATGTGTATGGTGCCGGACTACATCTTTTTAAAAGTCGAATACAAATCTGTGCCAAGTTAATAAAAACAAATGTTTTTACACATTATTTTTAAAATTTGTGCGAACTTTCCCTGTAAACGCTTTTTTTTTTTTTTTATTTTATTTTTTTTTAATTTTCTTTATTTTTTTTGTTGGTGTAGAATAATCAGAAGAATATATTTAGTATTTCTTTCTTTCGTGATCAGCCAGCGTTGCTCACGCCTGTCGGTTTGCTTCCGGCCTCCAGGAACTTGAGGCGGATCCGGAGGTGCCAGCGAGGCTGGGAGCGGCTGCAGCAGGAGCGGAGGAGCAAGGCGCCCTCGGACACCTCGCAGGACGCCAGCGGCGAGCTGAAGATGGAGTGCATGTTCAAGCTCAACTCCTACAAGATGGTCTACGTCTGCAAGTCGGAGGACTACATGTACCGGCACACGGCGCTCACGCGGGCTCACCAGGTAAGAGCCAACCGGAGAGAAATGTACTAATAGATATCATCATGAAGCTTCCTATGTTTATTTCTTACATTAGGACTGTCATGTTTTGTGTTACAGGTTTTCTGAAATTATGTTTAAATATGCAAATGAGGCAGTAGCTTATCAAATATGTGCTCATTTGCATACATTTCCAGAACAGAAATTTAAACATTGGATGAAGTCTGATTCAAAGTTCTTGTTTCATTTTGTTGACATGTTGTATAAATGAGGCTCTGAGTGCCGTGTGAACAAACCCCTCTGTAGAAAGCTCCAGAATCTCTTCCAGAAGTAAAGAGTAAAGTTTGGTGATGTAAGAGCTACTGAAGTGGAGATTTCTGGATCAGAGTCTGAGAACAAACTCATTTATTAAAGAGATGTTTAGTTAAATTACAGACATGAAGAAGACTCTACAGGTGAAGAGGGTCAAAACATTAATGACTAGATATCACCATGAAACTTCACCAGTTCATCACTCACATGAAGAGGAGGATTTATTGTATTACAAGTTTTCTGAAATGTTATGTTTCAATATGCAAATGAGGCATTATCTAATGGTAAACAGACAAAGTAGTAAAATAAACCCCTAAATGTTTTGTGGAAGCAAAATTTACCGTTGCACTAAAAAGAGTCTTCATGAATAGTTATAGTTCTACCTGTCAGCATTCACCCCGTGGTGATCGACGCCCCCTAGTGAATATTTAAGAGGAGCCATCACATAAAGAAAATGGGCTGAACGATTTAAATAAACAATTGCGATATGATTCGCGATCATTAGAGGGAATAATATTTATTCCATCTTTATCATTGTCTACATCGGAAAAACATATAAATGGTGATATTTAATATATTTAATTAAAATGGTGTTTTTGGCTCCCATTTAGCCTTTAAAAACAATATATATCATTTTTTTTTTCCTTCAGCGTTGGCCGTATTGCAGTAACATTCAGATTTAATTGTGCAGCACATCATTCAAAAGACACATTAACTTGATAGCGATGCGATCTGAGTGAACGGGTCCCGGTTCTGTTTCCCAGTCGCAGCAGCGGGTCAACACGCGGCTGCACCGACGCTTCCACGCCTGGCTGGACGCCTGGGCCTCCGAGCACGTGACCTCCGACATGTCGGCCGACAGCCGCAAGTGGCTGATGGGAGAAAGGCGAGAGGGCCTGTTGCCCTGCAGCACCACCTGCAGCCCGGAGGTCCTCCACTACATCGGCGTGAACAAGTACCGGGTGAAGTACAGAACTCTGTAGCCGCCGGCCCGCGAGGGCGAGCCGCTCCTCCGCGCGGCGACTTCCCGTGTACCGTAACTCCGGGTCGAGTTCCTCCGGCGCCTCAACGCAGGAACCGTCACGCTGCAAGCTCCTGCAGCGCGTGTGAAGCACAAGTTTAACGTCGCTGTCACGAAAAGATTAATAACCGCCCGTCCCAGAAATCCCAATATTATATAACATGTAGATTTCTTTTCTTTTTTTACATGAGATGATTATAACGAGAAAACACTTTTTCTTTTTTTCTTTTTTTTTTTTGGGGAGAAATTCAGTTTAAACTAAATTAGAAAAAAAACTAAAACATGGTGAAGCATTTCAGAACCACAACATCATTTTACAGGAAATAAAAACATCCTCAGTTTTTTTTTTTTTTTTTTTTTTTTTTTGTTTCCATGTAAACTTGTACAGCCTGTGAATGTTTTTGTTTTGTTTGGTGTCGTTTCCGGTGGTAAAGGTGCGGCGAGGCACGCTAATATATTCTCGGTCGACGCTCGGCAGCCGTACGATGCCAGCGGTGTATATTGTGTACAATAATTTATGACCGCCCCCCCCCCCCCAAAAAAAAACAGCTTCTGTGTAAATATGTTGTTTATATCTAGATCTTTTCCTTTTTTCTACGGGATGTCATTGATGTGTAGCGTGCTTACACACACACACACACACACACACACACACACATATACATACACACACACACACACACACACACGTTGAGTATCAGTCTTTAGCTAGAGGTCGCAGAGACATTTTCTTTTTCTTTTCTTTTTTTTACCAAAGGATGTTATTGGACCTTCTGTGGTTCATCGTGTCGTCTTTACCGTCTTTGTTTCGTAGAAAATGTCCCGTTTTATACGCGTTTCTGAGCATTTCTACCTTCAGTGGCGTCTCTCGTGGTTTTAAGATGATTGAATGTAGCTGAGCCGTAATTTCTCCTCTTTTTATTTTCTTTTTTTCAGTTCAGTATCCGTCTGTTTTTCAAAGTACTGAGCGGTACTTTTTCCTCGTATTTAAACTTCACCAAATGGTAAGAATCCGATCGGCGGGTTCTCGCGACGATGAGCTGACCGCCGTCCGGAAGCTCGACATGAACGTCAGACGTGTTTCAGGATTAAAGAGACAAGCGAGCAATAATAGTTCCTCCTCAGACGCAGTTCGTATTTCTCACTGAAATACAAAAGTGAATGTTGTCGTCCCTTTTTTTTTCTTTTTTTTTTTAACAAAAATGGGACGAAAACGAAGCTTTTTTTATTGCCTTTTTGTCTCGTCTGCAGTTCGTTTAGCTCGGATGGAGACGCAACGATATTCATCGCGCTGAACGCTGTAAAACATGTTTTTTTTTTCCTCGATCTTCACTTCAGGAACAAAGTCGGGTTCCTTCGTTATTTCTCACGACGGACGCAAACGCACCAAAGGTTCGCGACGGAGGCTCCGCCCCCTCAACATGTCCTCCTCCGCCGAACGGTCGGCGACATCACCAGCTACAGACAATCCTGCAAACAGTTTATTACTTTTTATTTTTATATCTGCTGTGTTTTTAATGAGGAGCGGCACAGGAAGTCCCCCGGGGAGATGACTGTACATAAAGACATCGTTTGTACCTCGTTTTAATGTGTCTCTTCTCTTTGACTTTTATGATGTTGTACATGAGTGTTAGTCTGGTGTTTGGCATTAAACTATCCTTTAAGTAGGCAGAAACTCAGTCGACCGCTTCCTTTCTTACTTCCTGTGATCGTGTTTGTATGATATTGATTTATTTATTTTTTTTAAAAGGGCCTGCAGGCTGACCAGGTTCTTCATCCGGTGATATTTATATTTATTTATTTATTTATTTAGTGTGCAGATGCTGCTGCTTCCAGCTAAAGAGCGACAGCGTGAACTCAACAACACAAAGACGACATCATTTGATTGTTTAATTTCCAATGTTTTTACAAAAAGGCGTCAAAAAACAGTAAAAACCATCTGAAATGTCGTTGAAAACATTGAATGTCAAAACAGATTATTTGATTGCGAATGATTTTCTTTAAAAACAAAAACAATTTGTGTGAGATTTCTCACGCTGACGGTTCAGACGCAGGTTTGGGTCGGAGGGGATTCGAACCCGTGGACTTTCCCGCTACGCTCGTACGTAGATCCGCGTGCACACCACGTCGTCGGCTCCAAAGGTCTGAAACGAAAGAAGGAAAATTAATCTGATCATCACGTCATCAGCAGCGGAGTCGTGCCTCCTGTAGCTCCTCCTCCTCTTCCTCCTCCTCTTCCTCCTCCTCTTCCTCCTCCTCCTCCTCCTCCTGTTCCTCTTCCTCTTCCTCTTCCTCCTCCTCTTCCTCCTCCTCCTCCTCCTCCTCCTCCTCCTCTTCCTCCTCCTGTTCTTCCTCTTCCTCTTCATCCTCCTCCTCTCAGGTGAGGTACCGTCGTCCCTCAATGTTTCCTCACACCGAGCATCAAAGAGCTCATGTTCTCTGCAGCCTCCATCATCATCATCATCATCATCATCATCACCATCATCATCACCACCATCATCATCATCACCATCATCACCATCATCATCACCACCATCATCATCATCACCACCATCATCATCATCACCATCATCACCATCATCATCACCACCATCATCATCATCATCATCATCATCATCATCATCACCATCATCATCATCACCATCCCCATCATCATGTTGCCTGAAGACAGACGGACTCAGGCGGGTGTGAAGACGGGGAGGAGTTAAAGGGGCGGACGTGTCAGAGTCCAAAGATTTATGGGAGTCCCGGGGCCGTAAACATCAGCGCCACACATCATCATTATCTCAGGCAGTGCATTGTGGGAAGGGGGGGGAGAGGGGGGGTGACTCCCATCTGGCACGTGGCGCGATGCCGAGGGAGACATTAACTGGAAGCAACGCCAGGGTCCACTGGCTTTTCTTTTTTTTAACGCCGTGATCAATGAGACCAATTAAAGCCTGCATGAGGACACACACACACACACACACACACACACACACACACACACACACACACACACACCACAAGTCCATCTGGCTCCAGTCCCCCATTATAAAGTAGCCAATCCAGGACTTCATTAATCTCTTTAAAAAAAAAAAAAAATCAATATTCATTTGGTTTAAAATGTATATGAAGTATATGAGGCAAGTAATTCTAAATCATTTATCCTTCGTTCCGCTCCAACTGGTCTTTTTTAGTCCACCCATCTGAGATCACAGTGAGCCCCCCCCGACCCCCCCCAAAAAAAATCTCCTCATCTGCTGGCCAGTGCTTTTTATTCTGTTTATATGGAGGGAACTCGTCTTAGGAAAATATGGGATGTGCTGGTTTTTAGTTCCCTGTAGGTCCTAAACTCAAAGATGTGCTGATTAGAATTTAGGGGTCGAAGGTCACTGAGCTCACGGAACACGCATTTGGCCGTCGCTCAGTTATTGATGTACTAATTATGATTTCACACAAATGTCTGAAGGGATGAAATGACGGCATTTTGGGTGTAAACTGCATCTCGACTGGTTAGCGGAGGCACACAGCCTTGAGCCCCCCCCCCCATCCCCCGTGGAGCCCACACTGTCACTAACTGCACTCTCTGCAGAAATATTGTCAGATTTTACAGAATAATCTACAATATGTGTTTTTTTTAAGGAAATATCCAGGATGTGAAACTGAGTCTTCAGAGCTCCAGATCACCTGGACGGAGCCGGCCGACGCTACGCTGTGATTGGCCGGTCTGCGTTTGAGGGGCGGGACCTAATGAAGGGTCAGCTCTAGTTCCAGTAAGTTGGTGCAGTGATATGCAGACCGTATATTACAGAGAAGTACTGTAAATATCCACAGTATTGTGTGAATCCTCGTTAGTAAGCAGCAGTTTATTTATTATGTATAATATAACTGAGTGACGTGACCTCAGCCTCCAGATCAATAGCAAACATCAACATCCAAACAATGCACTAATTAAAGTGTGAAATGAGGGAATATTGTTTAAATCTCAGAACAGCCGTGGATATATCCGACCTCTCCCTCACTGGTCTCCGTGAAACTGTATTTGTATTAGACCAGGTCCCTGTCACTCCTCACGTCCACACCCTAATCTTAAATAGAAACAGATTTCATGTTTAAAAACCTAAATTACAGCCTCTCTCTCTCTCGGAGGTTTTCTTTCCCTGATTGCTGCTCTGCAGCCCGACTGTACTCCGGTCCATCTGCTCGATGAATCCCCGAGCGAGTCCAGATGTTTACAGAACAAGAAAAACCTGCTTTTGTCTTCCATAATTCTTCTTAAATTGCCAGGAAACTGTTCCTGATGCATGCGAGGTCACAAAGTTCTCCAACAACAAACGTACGGCGGCTTAAAGTTTCTCTGCAAACTGAAACACCTGCTTTCAGCCTTTTTGTGCTCGTTTTTCTTTATTTCTTTATTTTTTTTATCAACGTGAGTCATGCAGCAAATATCAAAATCAGATCGACATGAAATCACCAAAAAAAAAAAAAAAAACTCTCCCTTTGTGAGTCTGACTTCATACATTTGAGAGAAAAACAGTTTTCTGTGGATTCTAACGAATAATTAAAGGAGACGACGCCCCGCGATGGTGTCAGATGTTCATCCACACCTTCATTTGGCAAAAAGAAAAGAACTCCAATTCATGAACGTCGTCTCTGGCTTTGGCAGTTCGGGACATTTCTGAGGAACTACGTAACTTTTTTTTTAGTTTTTTTTGGGAGGAGTATATTGATCAGAATGTTTGACGTTTTCACATCTGGCGTCGCCGCCCAGTTCTGGCTTCTCGTGAACATCTGTCTAGTTCTGGTTTCTGCGAGTCTGACGATCATCGGGGGGAGAAGCTCCGCTAGAGGAGAGGATGGTGTCGGTTCATCCTGTTTGCAGGAACAGTATTCAGGGGGCAAAGGTGGAATATAACCAAGTATTTGTTCTTTGGTGTATAATCACCTGAAAATACCTGATGATTATTTTTGATTAATTTAGTCATTATTTTCTTGATTAATCAAGCAAATGTTAAAAAAAAAAAAACACAATGAATGTGAGACTGAATATAAGAAGTGTCTGTAGTCGTCGTGACGATTTTGAAGCCTTAAGTTATGCATTTTGGCCGTCGCCATTTTTGTG
Organism: Ophiodon elongatus; assembly: GCA_016806645.1. Classification (NCBI taxonomy): domain Eukaryota; kingdom Metazoa; phylum Chordata; class Actinopteri; order Perciformes; family Hexagrammidae; genus Ophiodon; species Ophiodon elongatus. The sequence goes on from JACSYO010002022.1 coordinate 72,524, forward strand.
TTTTTGCTACCAGGGAACAGGAAGTGACGTAGAGACGCCGTGTACGACTCTGGTAGAGAGACCTGTCAATCACCCTGTAGCCCCGCCCCTAAAGCATCCCCTCTTTATGGTCTGTTTGACTCTAAATGGACCATAATTTACTAAATGAACATCATGCTGTATTGAAGAAGACTTGAAACTAGAGATTGAGACATAAACTCATGTTTACAATGTTTACTGAGGAATAAATCAAGAGAGAAGTAGAGTCATTTTCTATAGACTTCTATACAACCAGAGGAGTCGCCCCCTGGTGGTCAAGAGAGAGAATGCAGCTTTAACACATGACGCTTTGACTTCTATACAACCAGAGGAGTCGCCCCCTGGTGGTCAGGAGAGAGAATGCAGCTTTAACACATGAAGCTTTGGCTTCTATACAACCAGAGGAGTCGCCCCCTGGTGGTCAGGAGAGAGAATGCAGCTTTAACACAGTTTAATACTTTAAGTGAAAACTACAACTACACCTGCTGAGAGGGGTGTAATTCTGTTAGCTTAGAGCCCGGCTTTATGCTAAGCTAATCTAACCGGCTGCTGGCTGTAGCTTCATATTCACAGCTAGCTAACGTCTCCTTTTAACTGCTGCCCAAATACACAAATAAGCGTAATTCCCAAAATATTAAACTATTCCTTTGCGGAGAGAACGACTGTTTCTTTTTACAAAGATCGAGGACTGCCCCTTTAACCAATCCCTTGTTTTATTTTTTCAGAAAGAGAAGTAAAAACATAAAACGGCTCATGAGGTTAAAGACGGCGACCTCCAAATTTTAAAAACCTCGTACCACTTTGCAAAACATCTGTTCGCTGGTCTCCTGAGAGATTTTAGATGTTAGATAAAAGTGGGAGTCATTGTTTGGACATCTTTCTTCAGGCTGATGGGACAATTTTATAGAAGAAAAACATAGAGAGCATTATTTTTCTAGAAAGAGGAACAAGGGGGATGATCCTGAAGAGACCCATGCACCAATAAATGCTTCATACACTTTGACTATTTGAGTCTACAGCTGCATGCAGAACTCTTTCTTACTTAAGAAACAACCACTCACCAGTATGAGTTCGTCCCCGTTGAGTTCTCGGGTCCAGAAGGTCTTCGGCCCGTTCCCGCTCAGCAGAGTCTGTTTGCAGTAAATCTTGTTTTCTGCTTCCCAAGTGGCCAAGCTCTGTAGGAAGAGCAGCACTTTAATGAGGTTTCCTTTATTTATCATAGCGTATGACCCTAAAGCATCCCCTCTTTATGGTCTGTTTGACTCTAATGGACCATAATTTACTAAATGAACATCATGCTGTATTGAAGAAGACTTGAAACTAGAGATTGAGACATAAACTCATGTTTACAATGTTTACTGAGGGAATAAATCAAGAGAGAAGTAGAGTCATTTTCTATAGACTTCTATACAACCAGAGGAGTCGCCCCCTGGTGGTCAGGAGAGAGAATGCAGCTTTAACACATGAAGCTTTGACTTCTATACAACCAGAGGAGTCGCCCCCTGGTGGTCAGGAGAGAGAATGCAGCTTTAACACAGGAAGCTTTGACTTCTATACAACCAGAGGAGTCGCCCCCTGGTGGTCAGGAGAGAGAATGCAGCTTTAACACATGAAGCTTTGACTTCTATACAACCAGAGGAGTCGCCCCCTGGTGGTCAGGAGAGAGGATGCAAGTTTTAAGACACTTCCGCATCTCCTGATTATTTAAGTCCCGCCCACACTGGTGGGGGAAACAAAAGGCCCTTTTTTGTGGCTCTCTTTAGTATCTCGTTTTGTATTGTGCGACGGGACTTTATTGTCACTTTCGTCTGGTAGCAATCAACAGAAAAATGCCTAAAAGCTGCCGTGTGGTTAGCTGCACTTCCAACGGGGTAAAGAAGGAGTTTTTATGAGCTGCTGAACCGAAAAACTGAGTATACGGACGTGATGCTAACACACAGAAAGTAAAAACTCTTCACGTGCGGTTGTCACAGTTTACTTGGATTACCTTACACTTTCTGCCGTCCACCGTCTCCTCATTGAACTCCTCCCCGACCAGGAAGTTGATCTCCGTGGTTCGGACCGTGGTAGAAGTCTTGATGTAGAAGTGCTCGCCGTTCTGCCTTATCTCCACGTGGGGCTTGGACGCGGCCGCCATCGCCACCTTCCTCAGCATGGCGTTCACACCTGAAAACACGAACAACGCCACCTGTGAGGCTACAGCTTGAATATTAAAGGTGCCGTGTGGAGGACTTGGCACCCTCTAGTGGTGAGGTGGCAGTTTGCAACCAACTGAAACACAATAAACTTGTATTATTAAATGTACATGTTTTTCTAAAATGTAGTTCACACAAAGCCTCTTCTTAAACATGCTGCTGAACTTTAATAGATAATATAATATTTGTACATCAATAATTCTTGCGGTTGCTCACACTTTCTCAAACAACTTTTTATTGTCCTGTCATCTACCGTTTTCCCAAAAGTTAGCAACAACGTAACACTCACAGAGGATGTGGCGCCATCAAGTGGTGATGTTGCAGATTGCAACCAGGTGAAACTTCTCCAAAAGGGTGAAGGAGAACTACGGTGGCCGACGTGTGAAATGTGAATGTCCGTATCTAGAGCCATTGTTTGGTTTGTCCTTTCTGGGCTACTGTAGAAAAAATGGCGGCCGGCTCCTTATTTATTTATTTATTCATTTATTTATGTATTTATTTATTTATTTTTATATATATATATATATATATATTTATATTTATTTATGTATTTATTTATTTATTTATTTATGTATTTATTTATATATATATATATATATATATATACGAAGATTTAAACGTCTCATTCTAAGGTAACGAAAACACAACAACTCCTATTTTCAGGTGATTAAACACTGAAGAAAACATCCTTATTAATATTTAATAAATAATAAAATGTCCGGCAATAGATTCCCCTCAAGGCCACACACTGTTCCTTTAAGTAGGGCCGACGAGGCTGTGAAGTACGATGACCTAATGCACATGAATCACGTTGTTCCCACCTAGTGTCACTAATTATAAGACCTACTTTCTCCACATTTTATCATCTCCACATCGAGTCGCCGCCTCTCGGCCTCTGGCGCCAAAAAAGAGGCGCGAGAAAAACCAAAGAAAGTTCCTGTTTCAGAGATGAAACGTTGCTAATTAACCAGATGAATGATCTTCTTCAGACAAAGAGGACGATTCCCTTTCCAGAAGTCGGGAGAGGATTTTATTGTGAAGCAGTTGGTTTTTAATATGAAAGGAAAAGGATCCTCCACCGGCTGCAGCGATTATCAGCAGATGTTCGCGGTGACGAGGTGACGAGGGGGAGGAATGCTGCTTTGTTTAGCTCTCCTGTAGATCCTCATCCAAATGAGTGGGAAGGCTATTAACCCTTTCCGTCTCTCACACGGTTAGAAGTGAGGACGCTTCCCCTCCGTCCTCCTCGGACTTCATCACTTAAAAAAAAAAAGAAAACGCAGCAACAATAAACTAAATTTGTTGTCTCGTCCTGTAATTAAATGCGTCTCGTATAAAAATTATTATAATTGTAGGCAAAAACCTGTGCGATTATGGAGCTGGAACGAGAGACATTGGTTTGGTGGAAACGTGGTTTAAAAGGTTGCATTACAATTTATTTTTGTGGTGATTATTAATCAAATGTTTCTCTGTTGCCGCCGACAATCTGTGTGTAATCTCCCATTTTTACAACAAGTGTGACACATTTAGTGTTTTTCTGCACTTTTTAAAATAAATTTTACATTTGAAAATCAATCAACTACTTAAAACCAGTCAAAAAATAATAAAAGTCTAATTTCTGTATTCCATGTTTGGTTGTCTACAGTGCAGATAAAAGACCTCATGATTTCATGTTTATTCCCTGGATAATTAAAATAAACTGTTCAAACCTTAGTTAAAAAAAAAAAAAGAGAGTAAATTGTCCTCACCCAGCGCTTTGAGCAAGTCTTCAAAATTCTCGCTGCTTTTCATTTTCCAGGTGCCGGCAAAATTGGGCATTTTTTCTGGTGGGTCTTTGAATGTGTGTCCGTCTTATTTCCTCTCCTCTCGCCCGTCTCCTCCGCTCCCTTTTCTTCAGCCTCTTTCTCTTCCTCCCTTCCTCCCTCCCTCCTTCCCTCCCTCCCTTCCTCCCTCCCTCTCTCCTCCCCGTGTGCAATGATCCCACACAGCCGACCAAACCCCCTCTCCCTCTCATTAATCACACACACACACACACACACACACACACACACACACACACACACACACACACACACACACACACACACTGGTTTATTCTAATTAGAGTTTTTTAACGACCTCTCTGAGTTATGGTTCGGTCGGATGCTTTGATGTCTCATCATCTGATCTGATTGAGGTTTTGTAAAAACCTAAAGGTGCATTTACACAAATATTTATTATTTAGTATATTATTAATTATTATAAGTATCAGGCATTGACGATCGTGTAGTTTAATTTCCTCTCTTCCAGATTCCTCCGATCGTATCCACCCGTGCAGACGATGTGGGTTTTATTCTTGAACTTCTCTTCTTTATTTTTCAGAAACAGAGTTGGAGAAGATTTCACATCCTGGTTTTCATAGTTGTTCTTTCTTTGGTAGAAACTCGTTTCAGTGTTAATGAGGTCATGTGTGTGTTTTTTTTTTTTTGAGCAGAAGAAACCAAATTCCATTCGCCCCCGAGGGCGTTTTGGGGTAAATAGAACCCTGAATGATCGGCATGGTGAGATTCCACTAGAGATTTAGTTTATTTATTCATTGATGTAATTTGGGTGGATTGACCTTTAAACAGCTGTTGTAAGAACAGACTGATACTTAAAGGATGGGTTCACATCTTTTTAGGTATATCTTAAAACAAGATGTTCATATGTGCATTGAAACAGTTTGTTGGGTCACTTCACATGTTCCTGTGTGTGTGTGTGTGTGTGTGTGTGTGTGTGTGTGTGTGTTGTTGTTGTTGTGTTTGTGTATATATATATTATAAATATTATATATATATATATATATATATATATATATATATATATGGGACTAGTTGTCATTTATTTACTTTATATGTTCGCATATATATATTCTTTTTTTTTATATACATATATATATATATATATATATATATATATATATATATTTTATAATATATATATATATATATATTATTATAATATATATATATATATATATATATATATATAATATATATATATATATATAATATGACATACATGATATATTTATATATAATATATATATATATATATATATATATTATATAATATATATATATATATATATATATTATATATTATATATATATATATATATTATATATTTTTTTTTTTTTTTTTTTTGTTTTTTTTTTTTTGTTTTTTTTTTTTTTTTTATTATATATATATATATATATATATATATGCGAACAAGTATATAAAAGGTAAAGTGACAGCTGAGTTTTTTTCTTCTACTCACTGTGTATATATACACATCTTTTTTAAGCTGTGTCACGAGTACTTCTCACTACACATGGGCGCATGTTATGTACCATTTGCATTAAAGTTTATTCACTTTATATATATATATATATATATATATATATATATTTAATATATATTTATTAATATATATTAAAATATATATATTAATATATTTTAATATATATATATATATATATATATATTAGTGATGTCGATGTAAAGAATGGGCCACAAAGCCCACAGTCGTCTTTCTGTGTTAAAGTGTATTTTAAAGTTGATTTAAAATTAATCAAGTTTGTCTTTTTGATACAAAATAACCTGCAAAATACCCATTTGACTTGTGTAATTCATATTACTTAACAAGTTTTTTTGTTGCATGAAACAAGGTTGATTTTTATCTCCTATTTCTAACATTGGAGATTTTTTCATGGCGGAAAACTGTCACTGAACTGTTTCCTGCGATAATTTGACCCCAAAAAAAAATGGCGATTGTTGTTAGTTGTCATGGCGACAACACAAAGTTGAGGCGGAGGAACAGTCAGACCCAGCATTAAAAGCATGGTGGAATTAGCAAGCTAGCTAGCGTGCTAATTCCACCATGCTTTCATGCTACACTGGTTCCAGAACATGGTCCGAACGAGGTTGTCTCTCAGCGAGGTGTTTTCCTACTCTGCGACCAAGCGATCGTTTTAAAGATGAACCATTTGTGTAAATACACAATTAATCAATTCATTAAAAATTGAAGACGTCGACACGACGGCTGCTTTTTCTAAAAAAATACTTCTTTGTCCTTTTGGCTGCTTTTTCAAAAAATCTCATAGAATTTTGCCTAAAGCAGCGAAAACAACATCTCTCACACACACACACACACACACACACACACACACACACACACACACACACACACACACACACACACACACACACACAGTGAGAGGCCCTTCCTCTCTCTCCCCTCATCCATCTCTTTGCCTTCCAGACGCTGCTTGATAATTAATGTGCGGCGCGGCGAGCGATCCGTCATCCCACCGTGAAGAAGCTTCACCGGCCTCCTGATTGGTTCGTTGTTTTGTTTTTTAAAGGAAATTTAAGTTTGTGGGTTTTTAGGATTTGTGACGAGCTTTGAGCAACTTATTTGTGTCAATACTTCTGTTATTTTTATGGCTTTTGAAAGGTTAAATCTGACTTTAGATCCCTCTGAGATTTTCAAAATAAGACTCAAAGAAATGCTTTTTATATATTTATTTATTTTTGAAAAACAAGTTAGTTTTTTCCAGGTTCATTTCTAAACGACAAAATAAAACTAACCGTTTATCGGATCAATATCGACAATTATTTTCTCCTTTTTAAAATATAAAAAATTAAAGACAGTAAACAAAACTTTAATATCCTGAAGTAAAATCACTGTTATTTTTTTCTAGTTTGGTAAATCTTTAATATTTTGTAAGTTTTACTCACCACCATTTTTGTATTTTTTTAATTGCACATTGTAAAAGCACATTGCAATAAAATAAAACCTCCAAAAAGTATTTATTTTGTTAGATTTTGGGGGGTACATTTCCTCTATTTCGTGAGAAAAAAAATATACTTTTCTAATATCAAAATTGAATCTCATATTTCACTTTTAATTGCCGAATGAATCGTATCCTGAATGTTGTGACATTTCCCCACTAATGAGCCGTGACCTTCAATAAGAAGCCTCTCAGGTAACAATAACTACACACTGCTCCTTTAAGGGGGACCAGCTTTATTCTCAATTTAGTGACAAGTTATATTAACACCCTGCTTCATTTGCATATTCTGACGGCCCCGGCCTATAAGGGTGGTGTGCTCAGCTATTCACCTGTTTAGTTTGAAATAATGCGGTTTATTCAAACGTGTGTCAGCGAGCTGTGAGCTTCAGGATCCAGAGGAGGAACCGGAAAGTGAGTTTTATTTAGTTTCTGTCCAGTTTGAATGAAGGAAGTTCAGGAGATGAAGTCAGCAGTCGTTCGGCGTGAGAGAGAAACTTAACCGAGGAGTTCGGTTTTAGTAAAACGGGACTTTTTAAAAAGATAAATCGCCCCGAAGAAGTTGGAAATGAATCTACGGGGTATTCCAGATTCATCAGGTTATTGCTTCATTTAAACAAACTCAGATTTATCTGATAAGATTTTTAAGGAAAAGTGATCATTTTATTCAGCACCTTTTTTTTTTTTTTTTAAAAAAAAGAAGAAAGAAAACTTCTGTTTTTGACTTAAATTATTCATCTTAAAAAAAAAATGTTTTATGAATAAGAGCTTTAAATATGTACCTGTAACACTGGACTGACCCTCCATGCCGGTTTACCTTTTAGAGTTTTTCACTGTAAAACATTAACATTTAAAACACTTCACTGAAAACTTACCGTTAAAACTTTTTACCATGAAACATTTATTTTACCTTTTTAAAATTTTACCTTTTGAACGTTTCACTGTAAAACTTTTACACTGTTTACCTTTTAATTCTGTTCACTGTAAAACATTCACCCTTTCTCTGATAAAAGAAATACACAGCGGAAACCTCTAATAACACACGCATCTCATTTTTAAACTTAATAAAATTTTATTTTCACCTTTTCCTCAAAAACCGTAGTTACAAAAGCAACAAACTGAATGAGCCACGAAACTCAACGTCATCCATCTTGAACAAAAAGAGGAAAAGTCTTAAACATAATGTGAAGTTGGGAAACTTCTGTGGTCATAAATCCCCCAAAACGTGAAGAAAATAAATTAGTTGTGACGCATTCCTTTAAGACACATTATTTACACAATCGACAAGAAATACACAAATCACATTTTGTGCTGTAAAGTATTAAACATTTACATTATTGCACCGTTTACTGTCACAAGAGGGAAACGGCGTTAGCTCTCCTTCTAAATTAATTTATTCGCCCGTTTCGTCGCTGACATATTTTCCACAGCACACAATATGTTACAGAAATTAGCATAAAATATTGTTCCGTATGTAGACACTGTTTTGCATGGTCATTTATTTTTAACTGGGTTTGTGCACAACGACAGTAAATTGACCATTCGCTAAGCCCCGCCCCTCCGTCGGAGCTACGTTACCATGGAGCCCACACTGTCACTAACTGCACTTCCTGAATACATATTATCTAACTTTTTGGGAAAAAAATATCCAGGATGTGAAACTGATCCATCAGTACAAACGGGTTAAAAAGATAAACTATGAAGTTAAAGAACAACACTGTTCCTCTTTATTCACGTTTAAAATCGTTAAAAATCTAAAGCAGCAGGTGTAGACATTCAGTATACCTTCAGTAGCTAGCGTAGCATAGACGCGCTAACGCTAGTTAATGATCATTTAAATTTAATCTAATTTTAGCTCTGCAGGTTTTTTTATGCGTAGAAACGTAACATTTTAGAAAATCTCTCCGGGTAACGAGTATCTCTATTACGCAACGTTTACCCATCGGACCCTGGTCGGAGCCAAGCTATGATTGGCCAATCCGCGCTCGATGGGCGGGGCTTAACGAAGGGTCAATAAAATATACCGACAACACAGAGACGATAAACATGATATACAAAGTCTTAACGTCTACTTTTTCTCCTCGCACACATTCAACAAAACAAAAAGCGGATTGTTCGCCTTGATCACACTGAAGGCAGCGATTTAAAGAAAGAAGGCCAAAAGGAAAAGCTCTAGACACAGAAGCCAGTGTGAGGAAAACAATCACGAAGAGAAAACAAAAGATTTGTTTACTGCTGACGTGAACGGCTTTGTCTCTAACACAGCAACCACCGAGTCCACTCGGACCCACAGCAAACACGCGTAAAGTGATTGTAGAGTTAAAAACAGGTTATTTACCACTTTCGAGTGCATTAAAAAGCATCGACCCTGTTGAGAAGCAGTATAAAATACCTGCGTCTGCAGCTAATATATATATAATATAGTGTCTTAAGTAATTAATGTTTCAGTGGCCTGATTTCCGTTTTGTACCCGTAGGTTGTTATTTTAAATGAACCTCTTTCATCCAGTGTTTTCACAGGAAGTCTAACCTGGGGGCTAAAACGTGGTCTGTGCAGGTCTACCAGTGTCTCGAGTCCACCAGCTCCGGTCGCAAGCTGAGTTTCTTCAGCGTCTCGTAGCCGACCACCATGACGATGGCCGTGGGCGTGGAGGAGATGATGCGCGCCGACAGTCCTTTGGTCAGCCCCCAGCAGCCCTCCTCTCGGACCAGCTGCCTGAAGGTCTCCACCACCGAGGACCTGCCTTCAACCTGAGCAAGAAGACACACATTTTATAGAGCAAACAGCTGTTTGATTAATCAAGAAAATAATCAACAGAATAATCGACAGTGAAAATAATAGTTGGTTGCAGCGCTACGTGTTGAACCATGAATGACCGCCCACTTAATAACCAAAACAAGGGCTATTTACAGGAAAATCTAGGGCAATGTTTGCACATTTTATTACAAGTGAATGTGCTTTAAAGCAACAAAGATTACAATTGATGATTTGATTTAATTCCTGTTTAATTTGATGTATATTCAACTTATTTACTAGGCCTTTATCAGAGTAAAATAAATATTGTATTTTCTTTATATGTGAAATAGTTCAATATATTGTACAGCAGCTATTTTGAATCTCTCACTCACACATCAGGCCTCACGACGCACATTGAATTATTTAAATTAATTTAGATACTTTTTTTCTACTTTGGGTGCGTGATATTGTTTATTTGCAGCAACAGTAATGTAGATCACAGCTGTCTTGAGTCACGTAAGTTTTACACATGTAGGTTTAAAATATGTTTTATTGTGAATCCCAAGTGTGAAAACGTGTTTTATTATTTTTTTGGCCATGTCACCAACTTCACCTAATCCTCAATATTTTTATTATTTGATTACAGAATAATTATAACATTTCAGACGACTGAGGCGAAATATGTTCAACCTTCAGGGTAGAGCCTCGCTTTTGTACATTAATTCCATTAATTAATACTCCACTCGATATCGGTTCCTTTTGGCCGCTGACTCTTCTTCACGGCCCGTTTTATTATTCAGAACCCGGCACAACGTTTGCTTTCTTCCCCCGGAGAGGAGACGCTTCCTCGATAAGTCAAGATACTTCAATCATAGGAGAGTGACGCAGTAAATTATTATACACGCTTACTAACAAAGCTGACTAATTATTAACATTTGTGGCTTCGGCCATTGAGAAGCGTCTGACCAAACAGACTTTTCTGCCAGCTTTCCGATGCTCGCGGGGCCAGAAGCTACACGTCTCTGGTCTCTGAGCGACCGGGCGCTGCCTGGTGGATGCACAGTGAATACCTGAACTCTGGCTCGGACCACATCCATCGGGTTGGTGACGGTTGAGGCCGTCGCAGCCGCTAGAGGTCCAGCTATGGCTTGGAGAAGCAGATGAGGGCAGTCACTGGGAGCCTGTTTAGAGAGTTGCTCTGTCGGACATTAAAGACACTTGATTAACCACAAGACGAGGACGGCTGGATTCATTCTCACAGACGGACACACTTATGACGTGGCAAAACACAAGCCACAACGTCTTTAACGGTGCAGTGCTTTTAAAGTTTAGAAAACATGCGTTTCAGTCATTTACCTGCATAAAAATGATAGAAAGGCCACCAGACAGCACTGTTTGGGATGTAAGTGAGTAGAGAAGCAATATATCCCCTGTAGAAGCCCCGTAAACCATCGGCAGCAAAGATCTGACCCATAATGTTCCTGGTTTGACCGAAGACTTTCTTGGACTTTCCCGCCGTTGCCTCGAGTCGAAAGCGCGAGAGGTTCTCCCCCTGGCCCTGCATCATGAGCTGCTGAGAGACCACATCGATAGGAACGGTGATGCTCTGGGCGACCAGCGAGGCCGAGCCGCCCGCCACCAGCGACTTCACCGTATTGTTCTCGGAGTACTGGGAGGAGTACTTCCTCACCAGCTCGTAGGTGGTGATGTACGCCTGGCCTGAGATGAGCGTGAAGGTGTTGACCATGAAGCCGCGGTAAAGGCCCCGGACGCCCTCCGCCCGCAGGATCTTGAAGAAGGCGTCGAAGGTGCCGCCGTAGAGGGATTTTCCCCTCTGCACCTGCAGCCGGGTGCGGATGAGCGTGGCCGGGTAGACGGTGGCCCGGATGGTCATCGTCATGAACACCCCGAAGGAGTAGAACTTCCTTTTGTCGAGGTCCTCCCACTCGATGATCTGGATGTTCCTTTTCTGCTGCATCCTGACAGCCGTAGGCGCCCCCTCATCAGACTGATTCCTGCATTCAAACAACAGGACGGTAAGTTCATTGTTCACCTCGGAGATTGTAGTTTGACGTCTCGCTAAAAAAAAAAACTAGAAAACGAGAGTATCCTCGTCAGATAACCTGGCCTAAATACTGCCGACCTAAAAAATGTAATCGCTTCTGTTTAAAACTTATAAAAGCAGATGTTTTTAAACACACATTCACGTCCAGCGATGAATGTCGGGCCGGATGCAACAAAGTGGCTACTTGCAGATGGATTCAATGCATTAATTGCAACAGATCCAATGTTGTCATTGCTCGTTGATTTGCAATGGCCTCATGCAGGGATATTGAAATGATAATTACTAGTACGATAGATGACAAATGTATTTCCTCTCACTGTCTACCTCAAACCCCCTCCAGGGCCTGACATTGTTTTCTCCTTGAGTAACAATATTGATCTGCAGTTATCTTTTGTGTGCGAGTTCAAAGGTCATGCTGCAAGAAAAACAAGCTAAGCGTCTATAACAGCAACATATGTAACAGCAACATATGTAACAGCAACGTCTGTAACGTACAGACGTTGCTGTTACATATGTTGCTGTTACATATGTTGATGTTACAGACGTTGCTGTTACATATGTTGATGTTACAGACGTTGCTGTTACATATGTTGATGTTACAGACGTTGCTGTTACATATGTTGCTGTTACATATGTTGATGTTACAGACGTTGCTGTTACATATGTTGATGTTACAGACGTTGCTGTTACAGACGTTGCTGTTACATATGTTGCTGTTACATATGTTGCTGTTACAGATGTTGCTGTTACAGATGTTGCTGTTACATATGTTGCTGTTACATATGTTGATGTTACAGACGTTGCTGTTACATATGTTGCTGTTACAGACGTTGCTGTTACATATGTTGATGTTACATATGTTGCTGTTACAGACGTTGCTGTTACAGACGTTGCTGTTACAGATGTTGATGTTACAGATGTTGATGTTTCAGACGTTGATGTTACAGATGTTGATGTTACAGATGTTGTCCCAGAGGCTGAACCTCTTAGAGACACCAGGTAGTGAATGACCCCCACAGGCAACCCCCCCCCCCGGTCAGAGGACACCGTGTTCCCGAGCCGATGTGGAGCCCATAACACCTCACGTGAAGCCCAGCAGAGGAAGTCAAAACACAGACGAACAGCAGGTGTTTTAATAGGAATACTACATAATAAAACGTGCGTGTAGCGTGGTTAAAGCTCGTGGTAGCTAACGCTGAGCTAACCCTGAGGTTATGTAGCGTTAGCGGCACTTACCTTCTGAGACAGGTTGTTTGTCACAAGGTCACATGCGGAGTGTGTGTGTCAGACTGTGAACATCACGTCACTGAGCCGGTTGTAAATATATAAATATAAATATATAAATATAACTCTGAGTCTCGTCCTTCAGTTGTTGACTGTTACGACGTGTAGCGAGCTAGTGTCCTGCTAGTCGGCTCACTTCCGGTTCCCATTCAAACGGCACGTGACTGAAACAACCAATGAGAGAACAGCTCTTCTCCTCCTCTTCCTCCTCCTCCTCTTCTCCTCTTCCTCCTCCTCTCTTCTCCTCCTCCTCTTCTCTTCTCCTCCTCCTCTCTCCTCCTCCTCCTCTTCTCTTCTCCTCCTCCTCTCTTCTTCTCCTCCTCCTCTCTTCTTCTCCCCTCCTTAACTCCCTCCCTCCCTCCCTCCCTTCCTTCCTTCCTCCCTCCCTCCCTTCCTTCCTTCCTTCCTCCCTTCCTCCCTTCTTTCCTTCCTCCCTTCCTCCCTCCCTCCCTTCTTCTTTTGAAAACCCGGCCGCGCTGAGTGCTTCGCGGCGCTCTGCTGCCTCCTACCGGTCAGACTTATATCGCTTTCAACCCGCTCCTTCCGCATGAACCCGACCAATCCAACCAATGAGAGCAGCGGGCGTCAGCCAATCAGAGGCGCAGGACGGCGGGTCTTACCGGCGTGTGTGCGAGAGGAGGAACATCAAACTGAAAGTAGTTAGCATAAACCTGTCGGCCTGCGGAAAGCTACGCTACCTTTAACCCGTTTAACGTTAGGTAAAGTATCAGTATGTTATACTCCACTACAGTATTGTGTTACTACACCACAACATCAGAGTATAAGTACAGTTTACCCGCGTCCAGTCTGCCTTTACTGTGAGCTAGCTAGGTGGCTAGCATGCTCAGATAATGCAGATTCATTCTGGTCAGCAGCAGCAGCTAGCTTAGCTTTAGCTTAGCTTAGCCTAGCTTAGCTTAGCTTTAGCTGTGGATCTTGTTGTGAGTTAAGCGTTTCCTGCAAATACATAAACAGATACTTTCTTACCGGTTTATGTTCTTTAGATTGTAGAGAATAAATGTCTTTATTTTTGTAAACATTCTTCTTCTCACTGTTTTGTTTCTGCTGGTTTCTCCATTAATCTATAACTTTGTTTTATCTTTCAGTGACAGTTCGAGCTACGGGTAAAGATGGTGAGTGTTTGTTATAATCAGTGTTTGTTTATAATATGTTGCTGCTGGTGTCTGTCAGCTCATATCTGGTGTGTCTTTGTTATTTAGTCTCGGAGATATGATTCCCGAACCACCATATTTTCTCCAGAAGGTAAGTCACTTTTTGAGTTGTTTTTAATATTATTACCACATCAATTCATGACATTGTATATCTTATATCTCGTGTGCATTATGTCGTGTCATTCCCCCTTTAAATGTGGCATATGTTTGCATGGTAGATATTTTAAAGAGATTCATTTCAGATTTGATCTCTCTAACTTTCACACACTTTGCCTAATTTGAGCTAAACGTTTTTTCTTGACTTTGTTCACAGTAGCTTGACTTTTAATCTGATCTCATGACCCTCATCAGTGAATTACAGTAGAAACAACCTTCTCAGATGAAAACCATGACATGCATGAAAGCTCTATTAAAAAAGACTATAATGGAGCTTAAAGTACAATTATTTGTTTCCAGCTACTTGGCTTCTTCCTGTGTTTTTAGATGAATACATTATTTCCAGCCACGTCAATACAACCTTTGTGACTACGTTCCGCAGGACGCCTTTACCAGGTGGAGTATGCGATGGAGGCCATCGGTCACGCCGGGACATGTCTGGGGATTCTGGCAAGCGACGGCGTGCTGTTGGCAGCGGAGAGGCGCAACATCCACAAACTGCTCGACGAGGTTTTCTTCTCGGAGAAGATCTACAAGCTCAACGAGTGAGTGAATCGAGCTGCAGGGGGACTCTTCGACGCCCGGGGCGGAAAAAACCTTCAGTCGTCCTTTTTCTTCTGGTTAATCTCTTGTGTGGTTTCCTCTTCAGTGACTTGGCCTGCAGTGTCGCTGGCATCACATCGGATGCTAATGTGCTGACGAATGAGCTGCGGCTGATTGCACAGAGGTGAGTTTCAGATTGTAGGGCCGTCCCAAAAACCTGTTTTTGGTTTGTATATATTTTATTTACTTGTATTAAACACATTTATAACAGAATATTTTAAATATACACTTCTGTAAGTACAGATTGTGGATTTGTTGACGCATCTCCGGACTGACGTTGTGTCCAACTACGAACCGGTTGTCTTCATGCACTTTGCTCAATGCGCGCGCTTCGGTTTCTACCCACGTGTCCGATCCACCATCACCAACACGTTTCTTCTTCTTCAGGTATTTGTTGCAGTACCAGGAGCCAATACCCTGCGAGCAGCTGGTGACGGCCCTGTGTGACATCAAACAAGCGTACACACAGTTCGGAGGCGAGTTGCAGTCGTTTCCGTGTCTAGTCTGTTGCTTGTTTTCCTCCGGGTGCATTACACACATCAACATATTGGGAGTCTTAACATCTACAACGTGCCGGTTTAGAGACGTTTGCCCAAAACACTTGTTAACGTGTCATATTTAGTGAACAAGCTACACTAATTCTCGTCTTTGCATAGAAACACAGGTGGATTTTGACTTTCTGTGTGTGGTTTGTCTCGACAGGTAAGAGGCCGTTTGGGGTTTCTCTGCTCTACATGGGCTGGGACAAACACTACGGCTTCCAGTTGTACCAGAGTGACCCAAGTGGCAACTACGGAGGCTGGAAGGCAACCTGTATCGGCAACAACAGCGCTGTAAGTTTGACATTTTTTATTTTATTTTAATTAAACCTTTATTTTACCGGAATATTCCCATGGACATTTAAAATCTCTTTTTCAAGGGTATCCCTGGTCAACATAATCACAGACTTACAACAAAGACATCAGAAGAGATTTCACATGAAAGAGACAAACAGACTCAAACAGTTCATGAGACGTGTACATCCAGTATTCAAATAGTCCTTAATCCTGTCTTTAAACTCTTGCACTCTTACAAAAGCATCTCATTTAAAATGAGTCCAGCTCTCACCCAGATGAGCAGGGCTTCACCGGACGGTGCAGATTTGAGGAACGACGTAACATAAATTGTCCGTATGATCAGAGGTCAGCTGATATTATAAATAAGGAGTCAAAAAGGCACCAGATTTAAATTCTGCTGTTCGGTTGTATAAAAACCAACTGTCTCGTAAAACTGCACCGACGTGTGCGGGTACCTGCGATGATAATTATGTATCTTTTTGTTTTGTTCTGCCTTGCTTATGTTGTTATTGCTTTTATTATTTCAGTTTTTTACCATGTAAAGTGCCTTTTGATTACCTTTTTTTAAAGCACTAAACACATAAAATGTATTATTATTATTATTCTTCTTAATATATCTGTCCTCTAATTTGTACTCTACTCTTCCCCTGTGTTTGACCTCTTGGCCTCAGGCTGCCGTGTCCATGCTGAAGCAGGACTTCAAAGAGGGGGAGATGAGTTTGTCCTCGGCTCTGGCTTTGGCCGTGAAAGTCCTCAACAAGACGATGGACGTCAGCAAGCTCTCAGCGGAGAAAGGTGAGATTCAAAACCCCGAAATTGGCCAATTTATTCAACTCCGTTCTATGTTTATATACTATTTACTTTATATACTTTTATATACTCAGTCCTTTTAGAGGTAATCGATAAGCTCTTGAGAGTTTTGACCAATTTCTTGCTGCATTAAAAAGGTTAACAATTGTAATTCCTGTTAAATGTTGTTAAACTGTAAAGTACATTTATATTTATATATGTGTATTTATTTGTAACATTTTGTTTTAAAAAGTTAGGAAAGCAATATTGAAGTCGAGCTCGAACAACAAATGTATTGATTATTATTTTTTACGTTCTCGATTAATATAACAATTAATTTGCCCAAACTTGTCTGTTTTTTTTATATTTCAATATTTTATTCAATCACCATTAAAATACTGGACCTCAAATTCAAAAGAATCACTGTATGTCAGAGCAACCTTTTCCCTGAACTGGAGAATCAGTATTTTAATTAAAATCTTTACTGAAGTAATTGTTTTAAAACTTAAAATAGTTATGACTATTGACGTCTCGACTTATTTCCTAACTGGGTTAAAATGCAGTTCAGATCATTTAAATGTTTGTTTGTTTCGGGACTGAAAAGTCGTCTCTGTGCCTCCGTACAGCAGGAAGTAAGGCTCAATAGTAGTACTAGAGAATAAGTTGGTAAAGTAGAAGTACTAGAACAGTCTCTGAATGTGTTCGCTGCATGTTGCTGAAGATCCTTTAGAGTGTAACTGCTTGATGTTAAAATAACACGATGCTGTTTCAGTGGAAATCGCCACTCTGACACGAGAAGACGGGAAAACCAAAATCAAGGTGCTGAAACAGAAAGAAGTCGAGGAGCTCATCAAGAAGCACGAGGCCGAGGAGGCCAAGTCTGAGAAGGAGAAGAAGGAGAAGGAGCAGAAGGAGAAGGACAAATGAGCAAAATAAGACTTATTTTTAATTCCCTCCTGTCCCTAAATCCTGTTGTTTTGTCTTTTACAGTAAAAGTTTGTAAACTGATGGACGTGTTGTCTGAATCTTTGTCACAAAATGAAGAGAAAATGTTTTTATTTCAAACTTTTTCCAAACAAATTTTACACATAAGTAAGAAAGGAGTAAAAAAACAAAATAAAAACACCTGTTCTCATCAATATAAATGGCACAAACAAAATAATTCAACTACCATAAACTTCAGTCCCCAAAATTAATTATTCTTTACTGATCCTACAAGTTGTATACAACTTAATAGCAGACACAGATGTTTTAGCCTCAGCTGGTCTTAAAGCATGCCATTGAAAAGCGATATATATAATTAATTAATATATATAATTGTATTATATATAAATTAGTTTATTATATATATAAATATAAATTATTATATGTATATATTATATATATATATATAAATATATTTTTAATTATATATATCATTTTTTGTATTTTTTATATATATATATATATATATAAAAGTATGTGTACTTGCTGTTTTGTTTTGTCATCACATGATGGAGCCATCAGTCCTGTGGTTGTAGCTTTACAGTAACATGTTGAGTGACTCAAAAGAGCCAAAAATATTTAGCTTTTGTAATTTTACTCAATGGATTTAAAAATTCTAAATAATCTTTCCCTAATAAATCTCAGGCTCGGCCTCCAGGTTTATTAGAATCAATTAAATGTGATTCTGTACTTCCAAAAATTAAAGCAGCACCACGAATGTGAATTTTTACAAATAAATTAATTGAATTGAAATACATTTATTTTAAGTGACGATTCCTGTTTGATTCCCTTTAAAGCGTTATGTCTTCTACTCACCACTTGATGGCGATAGTGTTCACTGATGACATTTCTTCTGGTGTGAGTCATAAAAAAAAGGTGCTATTTAATCCCCAAATAATGCACAGCTAGCACCACGATTAAGAAAAATACTAACTATATTCAGGTTTAAGGCCAGTAGTTACATTGGATCCAAACCAATAAATACTAAACATACAGCCGGACATGCACATGCAGTCATATATTGTCACTTGAATGCATCAAATGCCATGTCTATACTGTCTTTTTAAATTTTTTTATTAAAATATTCATACTGTCGTTGTACATAGATCTCTTAAGTGGTGCGGTGGTTAATATCTCATGGGGATTTTCTGCATATTCAAACAGTCGTCAGCGTTGGAGATGGTGAGTCAAAGGCATGTGGGGAGTTTTGTTGAGCTGAATGTGACAATCGAGGCAGCGTTCCAGATCCCAAACCTTCTTCCTACTCTTAGTACGCGCTGTCCCTGCAAAGCATGTGCTGTTGCATGCTGTATGCACACAACCGGGGGGGACATGCTACTAATTTGTCATAACATGGCGCCTTGACCTTTGACCCTCTTGCTCATAGATCCGCTGTGCAGAGGATTACGGGTCAGAATAGCCAGAAAAAAGCGTGCTGGCTTGCGTCCCGTAAAATACGACCGGATGTAGCAGGACATCGTGGTGTTCTTGGCGTATTGCGTTTGACGTACAGTGATTTGGGACGTGCTACTTCTCTGTAGGTGGTCACGACTGGATTGATACCAGCTGTCGTTGATGCTGTAGCATGCGCTCTAATGACACGGCCACCGTGAGGTCAGACACGTCATATTATCTTCTTTTCTTTACGCTGCTTTTGGAGAGGCATGTTCCTGAAATCTCCCCGCCTTCATCATTTTCTGTTGTTTTAGATTTATTGTCAATTATGTCACAACCCACCAGACAAATGTCCAATTAAATGTTTCTGTCCATGGGTAACTTTAAAGAGCTTTAAACATTTTTGGGAATGATCTCAAAGAGTAATTTTAATACCAAAAAAGATGCAGACTGCAACAAAGAACGCTAATTTGGTTATATTTAATATATAATAAGGTACCGTAGGAATACAGATTCCCCCAGCATAACCCACTCCTATAAATCATCCTTAATGTGTTAAACATATGTTTTTATTTCCTTACACAATTCATTTTTTCTATTAAAATACACTTGTTTTTAAAGTACTGTTATTTCTTTGTTTGTTTACCATATTTTTACTGTAAATTTTAATATTTTTATATTTTTAATTTATGTCTCATGTTATTGCACTGTTGTTTATTGTCATGCACCTTTCACCAAGTCAAACTCCTTGGATGTGTAACGTACTTGGCAATAAACAGTTCTGATTCTGATTCTCATGATCTTTCAAGATAAGATAAGATAGAACTATTTATCCTGAGGGAAGAGCCACCCTGCGTAGCATTCAAGCGCTAGGCGTCCATGCTAACCGAGGTACCGCTAACTTGATTTGTTCAGGTATTTCTCCCTGACCATAGCTACTCAAGTTCAATGCCTAACCTTAACAAGTCTTCACTGCCTCGTCCAGTTACGCAGGCCAGGCCTTGCCAAGAAACACAGTGGGAATCATAGTTTCTGTATCCAGTGTAGCACAAAAGCATGGTGGAATTATCACGATAGCTAGCTAGCTAACTAGCCAGCCGCTAAATGATTAAAATGTAACAACTTGATATCGCCGGATAAGTCATAACTTTGTTCGGATCATTTTCTGAAACCGATATTGCACGAAAGCGCGGCAGAATTTGCAAGCTAGCTAAGTCACATGCTAGTTAGTTAGCTTGCCAATTCCACCATGCTTTAATGTTTATGCTACACTGGTGGCAGAAAATAAGTCTAGCAGTGGATCATTTCTTCATCTCTCTAATAGTTTAGCCCTTTAGCAACATTTCTCTTCATCTCCCAAATATTTAGGCCTTCAGCGGTGCACCGGCCATGCCGACTGAGGAAGTTAGCAGAAAGCTAAGCTAAACTCTGAGCAACATTGACTCCAGTTAGTACCATTACGTAATCATGACGTCGGCTCTAAAAGGGTTTATAGGCCTCGAGAGTCAAAGTACAAAGACTAAAATAACAGTTAGCCCAACAGACAATGAGCAAATAGCTAGAATGTTGTATTAGCATCACATTAGCATTAGCAACAGTAGCTTTGAATGCGGTGAACTGACCACAGGAAAACGAAATCAACAATCACAAAACAGCTATAATGAAAAAGTATTTTAAAGATAATGATCCCATAAGAGCATTTGGGGAGTTGATTAAAAAAAAACAATATTTGCTTAGTCACAGATTTGACAAAATGGTGGATGTCAGTTAAACTCAGAATATCAGGGCTGCTTTTATATAAACTAACGATCACATTAACAAAAAGATCAATGCATCACACAAAAGAAGCACATGTCCTTGTGAAGTTATTAAGAGACTCTTTCAGTAATGTTTTCATCATTTACTATTGAGAATCACATCTAAGATAAAAGACTAAAGCCTCCAGAAATGAAAACTCTGGATCTTGAACGGTCACTTGTCAAAACAATTAGCGTATTTTATTTTATTGCAACCTCGAGACGAGAAAAAGTCTGACTTCAAGAGTAAACCAAGCTAAACCATGACCGCTTTGCACCCAGCGATCGAGATCACACACTCAAGCAGAACTCTCTTGATTTCATTCCCCTATCGGAGTGAAATCACCGGCACTACATGGACTTAAAAACTGTAAATCAACAGCGCTAATTCATTTAAAGGCCATGACGCAGTGAGGTCACGGTGTTCACATGAGCTGCTCTCACACTGTCGAGTGGGAGGGTCTTGGCATCTGGACGACCCGGAGGCGCTCGGCCTCAGGCCTCCCCTCCCCGAGGCCGAGCCTAAAAGAAGACGGCCCCGTCTACGGGGAATTAGAGTATTATAAGAACTTAAGGTCCAAAACGCTCTCGAGCGCTTCCCCCCGGTGTGTGTTGTGGACGAGGGCGTGTTGAGGCCCACTACTGTCCGCCGTGATGAAACAGATAGAGGGAGAGAGAGCAGGGCAATCTGTTGCAGTGTAAACACAGCCCTCTGAAAAAAAAAAAAAAAAAAGCACTGGAATGTCTCTGCAGTGGGAGCCGGAGTACGAGGTCAGCCGGAGGCCAAGGCAGGTGGTATACATCAGATCCGAGGCTGACGTCTCAGCATTAACTTATCCAAACAAGAGGCGAGGCGGTATGTTATCCTGCGAGCGCTGGAGGAGGAGGAGGAGGAGGAGGAGCAGGAGGAGGAGGAGGAGGAGGAGGAGGAGATAGAGGAGCAGGATAGAGGAGGAAGCACAGAGAGAAAAGGGGGGAGGAGAGTGTCCCCATACCAGGGCAATCATCTTCCCATCTCAGTCCCCAGAGGGGAAAAACACCAGTTAGCATACGAGGCTAAACATGACACGAGAAGACCTTGAACCCGATCCCCGTACAACTGATCTAGCCTCGCGGAGAAGTCCTCGGTGGTTCAGGAGACGTGTTGTTGAACTGCAGCCGGTAGATGTTCAAGAGCTGGCGTTTCTTTGTGCACTAATAATGTTGCTTGATGTGTTTATTTAATGTGTAATTGTGTTGTAAGGACACACAGCACTGTGGCCTGTGTGTTTTTATCTTGCAGACAACTGACTGTGAAGACTCTCGTCGTCAGTTTCTTTCTCGACACCTGGCCGTGTTTTATCACGTCGTCTTTATCTGTTAAATAAAATAACAGCCAAATGGATAAAAATACATTTAATGACAACAAAGGCATGTGAATAAGTACAGTATGTACCTAAATATCAAAGGTTATTATATATTTTGCATTTAAACTGTTTATCTGAAAGGAGCAGGCTGTTCTCATAACGTAGATATCCCACAAAATCAATTTGTATGCAATCTACGTGATAATGAACCAGGAAGACCGGCTTTCCTCCAGGAGACCGTCGTTCTTAGTGCGGGTGAAGCGACAAATCACCGTTGATTTATTTGTCTGTTTGACTCTAAATGGACCATAATTTACTAAATGAACATCATGCTGTATTGAAGAAGACTTGAAACTAGAGATTGAGACATAAACTCATGTTTACAATGTTTACTGAGGGAATAAATCAAGAGAGAAGTAGAGTCATTTTCTATAGACTTCTATACAACCAGAGGAGTCGCCCCCTGGTGGTCAGGAGAGAGAATGCAGGTTTAAGGAACTTCATCATCGGCTTCACTCGGCAGAACCGGAGGTTGCCGCCTGATGTAAACTTGTTTAACTGTTTATTTTATTATATCCGGTCTGCGTTGTAGATTTAGCTATTGGCACACAGACGAAGGAAGCGAATCATAAAATCAATTCAGGCAGTACGATGTACGTGTTGTCAAAACCTCACAACAACATCGACGACACTCTGAATGATGAAGCGTGAATTATGTGTAAAGTTTGTTTCTGTTCCGTGTCACGCGGATTGAGACGCCCGCCTGTTTTTGCTATCATCACGTCTCCACAACAAAAGAGCTCAACCCCACCTCCTTATTAGGTTGACTTCTATACAACCAGAGGAGTCGCCCCCTGGTGGTCAGGAGAGAGAATGCAGCTTTAACACATGAAGCTTTGACTTCTATACAACCAGAGGAGTCGCCCCCTGGTGGTCAGGAGAGAGAATGCAGCTTTAACACATGAAGCTTTGACTTCTATACAACCAGAGGAGTCGCCCCCTGGTGGTCAGGAGAGAGAATGCAGCTTTAACACATGAAGCTTTGACTTCTATACAACCAGAGGAGTCGCCCCCTGGTGGTCAGGAGAGAGGATGCAGGTCTTAAGACACTTCCCTACTGGCTTCACTCTTCAGAACCGGAGGTTGCCTCCTGGTGAGAACGGAAGTTTATTTTGAAAAGACTGTATTCATTAACTTTTTCCGTAAGATACGAAAATAACCCGTTGTATGAGGAGCCTTAAGATACGTGTAGTGAAGAGCAATATTTCTATTCAATGAAGTTTTACCAAGTGGAAACACTAAGTAATGTGTTTAACTTTGCATTGCATTGTAACAGTGTAATATGCATGTACATAAACTAGAAGCAGGTGTTTGGCCTTGAAACTCATTTAGCTCCTGAACTGGACCTAATAAACTTTATAATAAGGATCACGTTAATCGAGTGTGTGAGCGTCCACATTGGGCTTTTATGCATAACAGCCATAATAACAGACCTGTGGTCGAACTTGAATGTTGATATTATTAAAAGTAACACATGCGGTGCCAAGTGTAGTTTCTCATTTATGAACAATAAGCTGCACCTCAGGAGGCTAAAACCTCCCAAAAACAAAGAAAAGGGGAATAAAGAAAACCTTGATTTCCTCAACACCTGCAGTCAGAAGTGCCTCGAGTCGACGTTTCTTCTGACGCTTGACTGTCCCACTTACCATCAAGCTCCTATTAAAAGCCGAGGCCCACTCACCGGTGTGTGAAATCCTGACCTCGCTGCGAATCAGGAATTAAATAATCCTCTCACCCATGACAGTAATTTCATGAGCAGCCTGCAAAATCCTTGAGATTACAGACTCGCTGCTCACCAGCAGATCAAGACGGTTCGCCATAAATGGAGCCGGGGTTGCGGTAAACAATAATTACGAGCCGAGCTGCTGTCGCGGCCTTGTATGGAGACGTAAATGAAGTTATTGTTGCTGCTGGAAACATAATAGCAGGGTTTGAAAGTACAGTATATTGGCACGGTCGGATTTTTGGGGCTAAATATTTACACGGCCTTGAAATAATATTACATCGGGGTTGTCACGAAATCTCTCAGGCCTTTAAAATCTCTTTCATTTGACAAAATGACAATAAAAACGCGAGATCAAGCCGATGTTTTTAGCAGCGTGATTGAGAGTAATAATTCAAACAAACAGCAGCCGTTTGTTATGATTGTCGGTGGTTATTTATTTGAAACTGCAGTCTGTTTAGGTGGGCTGTTCTGGCTTGTTGTTCTTTCACCACAGTTGAAATGTTCTTGCAGACGTGCTGGTCTGTTTTCTGCTCGGGAACAATGGCCCCCGGTCCCTGCTGATACCTAATAAGGAGGTGGGGTTGAGCTCTTTTGTTGTGGAGACGTAGATCGAGTAGCAAAAACAGGCGGGCGTCTCAATCCGCGTGACACGCGGAACAGAAACAAAACTTTACACATAATTCACGCTTCATCATTCAGAGTGTCGTCGTTGTTGTTGTGAGGTTTTGACAACACGTACATCGTACTGCCTGAATTTAGATTTTATGATTCGCTTCCTTCGTCTGTGTGCCATTAGCTAAATCTACAACGCAGACCGGATATAATAAAATAAACAGTTAAACAAGTTTACATCAGGCGGCAACCTCCGGTTCTGCCGAGTGAAGCCGATGATGAAGTTCCTTAAACCTGCATTCTCTCTCCTGACCACCAGGGGGCGACTCCTCTGGTTGTATAGAAGTCAAAGCTTCATGTGTTAAAGCTGCATTCTCTCTCCTGACCACCAGGGGGCGACTCCTCTGGTTGTATAGAAGTCAAAGCTTCATGTGTTAAAGCTGCATTCTCTCTCCTGACCACCAGGGGGCGACTCCTCTGGTTGTATAGAAGTCTATAGAAAATGACTCTACTTCCCTCAGTAAACATTGTAAACATGAGTTTATGTCTCAATCTGGAGGACTGGAGGATAGACGCTACTGGATTTATTTTTTACGACCAATGTTGTTAGTGGGATTTTATTAGGGTCACCAAATAAATAAATTTTTTATTAAACTTTCATATAATCTTTTGACATTGCATGTAATATGAAAAGCCAGCGTACATTCTGTTTGTTTAACTGATGTTAACTCCACCTAAATGTATTCATTTGATCTAATTTATACAGTTTTTAAGTATGTTTTTAATAATATAAGGTGAATAAATCAGTCAGGAGCATTAATTTACGCACAAATTTGCTCTTACAATTTTAGAAAAGGCCTGTTGTGAATTGGATGATTGTTTTCCAACTTTGTTTCGTGCTGTATTCCCTAAATATATCTGGCTCCGGCGTTCACTGAACGAACTGAAGACACACCAGCTGATGCAAAGTGTCTTTGGTTTAATAGAGTGAAGTCAGATATTTTCAGCAGGTGTTTGTCGTCTCTCTTAGATATCTTTCTTCTCTTCGTGACCTCAGTCACCTTGACCTGCCCCGACTGCAGCTGGCCACACCGGCTGCACGAGTCACCGTCAATGGGCCTTTTGTTTCCCTCCATCAACTCCACTGAAACAAAAAAAACTCTGATTTATTAAATATGTTATACTTTGATCTTTCTTGACATGTGCTCAGACACATTATGTCATGTTTATTCAAAGACATCTTCAGGAGAATGTTTTATTTGACAGAGGAACTTTTAGATTTTAACTAAATTGTAGAAAGCAATTCCCTCGTTCGTCTTCCTAAA
Organism: Ophiodon elongatus; assembly: GCA_016806645.1. Classification (NCBI taxonomy): domain Eukaryota; kingdom Metazoa; phylum Chordata; class Actinopteri; order Perciformes; family Hexagrammidae; genus Ophiodon; species Ophiodon elongatus. The sequence goes on from JACSYO010002022.1 coordinate 98,418, forward strand.
TTAATCCTAAAATTTTTTTTTGGGGTTTTAAATATGCAGTACATTGTGTCTGCTCTCCATCCTGTGTGGAGGTTCATGTCGTGTACACATGTGGGTCAGCCGTACACGATGCACAAAAGTTTCAGGGATAAAAAGTTGTGGCCATTGTCTCAACTGGAACATCTTCCATTCGCCCGCCTTTAGATAAAAATCCCCCAGAAACTCAGTCTGTTACATTTTTGATAAGAGATGAGCCCAGAGAACAGCGGGCGGCATCTAAATAATGCAGCCGGCGGCGTCCTCTTAGGGGAGAGAGTGGAGTTGGGCTGAGTTGTCGAAGGGAACAAGCCATGACAGGCCTGTGCGTGGAGGGGTGGTGACCATGCATTATGAATGGTGCTAAGTACGCCTCAGCTGGAGGAGCTGAGTGGAGGCGATGGAGGGCGACGGGGCGGTGCCACCCTATTGGCCGCCCCCGGGTAATGCGCTTCACTTTCCCCCCCCGCCCTCCCCAACCCAAAAAAAAAAAAAAAAAACATTCTCGCTCCTTCAGTTCCCCGTTACCGCGTCCCGCGACCCTAAAATGTCCACCTGAAGTACAGAACTTTACCCAAAAATAAAATGCATGCAGCCGCTTTGCAGCCGGAGGAGCTCCGAGGGCGAGTCGACGCTTATAGATGCACTTCCTGTGAGCGATGCAGACGGGCCGCGAAGATAGCGCTCACTTAACAACAGCGACGCCGGTCGGTTTCATCGTATGCATTTACTGTATTTTAGGAATTTAGACAAAGTCATCGGAAAATGTCTCGTAAGAGAAGTAGAGGCACTCAGCAGGAAGCGGCTTCTCTTCAAGAAGAAACACGGAGACGAGTTTTAGCTTCTCGGCTTCTGCAGGAAGTTTCGCTTAGAAGTAAAAGATTATTGCACTTGGTTTTAGCTTTTCTTCACGTCACGAAACAGGATTAAAAACACTCCTTATTCAAAATCAAATACATATTTAAATACTTTGTTCATTTTAAGCAAAGCTGGTTTGAGCAAAGGTTTTTCCTAAAGGTTTTAACAGTTTTTTCGTAATGTCGTATCTTATCTTAGTTTATCTTATTTTAGCTTAGCTTATTTTAGCTTAGCTTATCTTAGTTTATCTTATTTTAGCTTAGCTTATTTTATATTAGCTTAGTTTATCTTAATTTAGCTTAGCTTATTTTATATTAGCTTAGTTTATCTTAATTTAGCTTAGCTTATTTTATATTAGCTTAGTTTATCTTATCTTAGCTTATTTTTTTACTTATATTTAGCTTAGCTTATTTTATATTAGCTTAGTTTATCTTAATTTAGCTTAGCTTATTTTATATTAGCTTAGTTTATCTTATCTTAGCTTATTTTAGCTTATCTTATCTTATCTTAGCTTATCTTATCTTATCTTATCTTATTTTAGCTTAGCTTATTTTAGCTTAGCTTATCTTATTTTAGCTTAGCTTATTTTAGCTTAGCTTATTTTAGCATAGCTTATCTTATTTTAGCTTAGCTTATCTTATTTTAGCTTAGTTCATTTAATAATTTGTTGATCTTAGCTTATTTTAGCTTAGCTTATCTTATTTTAGCTTAGCTTATCTTATTTTAGATTAGTTCATTTAATAATTTGTTTATCTTAGCTTATTTTAGCTTAGCGTATCTTATCTTAGTTTATCTTAGCTTAGCTTATTTTAGCTTAGCTTATCTTATCTTATCTTATTTTAGCTTAGCTTATCTTATTTTAGCTTAGTTCATTTAATAATTTTTTTTATCTTATCTTTGTTTCTTTTCTTTTATCTTGGCTGATCTGATCTGATCTGATCTGATCTGATCTGATCTTAGTTCCTTTTCTTTTGTATTGGCTTATTTTCGTTTATCTAGTCTTATCTGATCTGATCTTGTCTTATCTTATCTTAGTTTATCTTATCTTATCTTAGTTTATCTTAGCTTATCTTATTTTAGCTTAGCTTATTTTAGCTTAGCTTATCTTATTTTAGCTTAGTTCATTTAATATTTCTTTTATCTTATCTTTGTTTCTTTTCTTTTATCTAGTCTTATCTGATCTGATCTTGTCTTATCTTATCTTAGATGATTATTTTATTTTGCGTTTGCGTTTATGTTTATGTTTTACAGTAAGATGATAATGATAAATAGTAAAATCAGAACCATTGCAGGTTGAAGATACAGTTCATATTTCTCTTCTTACTTCCTAGGACCTTTGTATGAGTGCATGGATCTACATATCTACGTATCTGTATTTACATTCATCTCCAGCATTGATATGTTAATATTGCATATAAACTGAAATAAGACCGTGTGGCGCTTCCTCTCTTAATATTTAGATTCATTAGATTAATGGTAAGTGCTTGACTAATCCTGTCATTACAGGATGTGGACCCTTTTTAAAAAAAATAATATTTCAACACCGGAAGAAGTCACCTTGTGACCTTTTTTCAAGTGTCCTTACCAGACGACGTCAACAGTAGAGAGAAAGATGACGGCTCTATTGAAAGTATTATTCAAACACTTTTTGAAGTTTGCAATAGCTGGCAGTTTTTTTGTTTTCTTCCTGTGTCGTCCAGAAGTTGTCGTCCGTCTGCCTGATTCCATGTGAATGCAGCATCATGCATTTTATTTACCTGGCAAGTTAACTTCTTTAATTTACTGGGGATTTGTGTTGATGTGTATTTTTAAACACAAAAACCTTCAATGACACTTTGAAGTTTGATTGAAATGGTCCTTCTTGGTCTTAAAGGTACAGCGTGTAGCATTAGGGTGGGATCTATTGGCAGAAATGTGATATAATATTAATACATATGTTTTCTTCAGTGTACCTGTTGAGTTGTCGTTACCTTAGAATGAGCCGTTTGTATCTATAGACACATGGTGGCTCTTCACCGAGCCTCGATGGGGCCATCGATGAGTTCTCCTTCGCGCTCGCCGCACGAGAGAAGCTTCCGTTGGTTGCAACCTTCAACCTCACCACTAGATGGCGCCACATACCACACGCTGCACCTTTAACTAAAAACTCAGCAGGAAGCGGCTTTTCTTCAAGAAGAAACACGGAGACGAGTTTTAGCTTCTCGGCTTCTGCAGGAAGTTTCGCTTAGAAGTAAAAGATTATTGCACTTTTTGTCGACTAATCTTCGATTACTAAAATGTTGTGTTTTCGCTGACTGAAACGAGACAGAATCTTTGACTTAGACATCACTAAAATGTCTAATTGACTAAAAACACAAAGACACATAGACCAAAACTAAATCCAAAAAGTAGCAGACAGAATGAACGCAGCTGTCTCATGCATCGGGGAGAAAGCTGCACGGCACTTTGATAATGTAAGAAAACATAAAAACATACTGCCTAGAGAGACGTGTTAGCATTAGCATTAGCATGACAAACAGCCCTGAAAAGGAATCCAGATTTTCTTAAGATGTTTTTCCACTGTCAGTATTACAAAAAAATCCACAAAAGATATCACAGAAGAAGAAAACAGACAATTTTATCACAGATAAATAAATATACGTTTATTTATTTTGGGGCCAAAAGCTTTGAAAGGGGGATGGATGTCTTTGCCAGTGGGGCAATTCCAGTTCTGATATTTTCCCATAATACTTTGTATGAATAATTTTTTCAAAATGGCTACCGCCCACGTCCACTTCCTGTGTGAAATATCCCATGATCCTCCAGCTCTCCTCATGCAGGGAAATCCCTCCGGAGTCCTGCGCTGCTCAGCTGAGTCCGAGTTTAATATTTGATGAAATTAGTTCTGCTCACTGCTTCTGCACTCTTTACTTCTGCTGAATGCCTCCCGGCCCTAAATTGCAACCTGAATTTCCCTTTTTAGTTAACGGTTTGGTGCGTTTTCCCTTGTAATGAGTGACAATTTAAAGCTACACGCGAAGAAAATTCCACCTTAAGACAATATTGATTTTAGCAGCAGCAGCCTGCCTCATTGTTGTGTGACTTGTTTGCAAATATTGTGAAACGTATTTAATGTACAACTTTTCTTCAACCTGTGAAAATAAACAGTGTGTGACTAGTAAAGTGTGTTTGTGTTCTCGTTATGCATGCGCAGACTCTCGCATGCAAATCTGGAGAAGAAGCGCCCGATTGTGCAAACATCTTAAAGCGACAGCGCAGATATTTTTGGCTGAAGAGACAACAAGAGAACAATTGAGTGAGTTTGCGCAATATTTTTAAACAACACAACACTAGAAATCAGTTTAAATGGTTTAAAGTGGCGTTCCTCCACTTAAGAGGTTCTTAGTCAACTAACATTCCTATCTACTCCTCAATTAGTTGATTTAATGGTCAGATCTGGTAAATATTGTGTTTAACAGAAATGTGCTCATAATTTCTGGAAAATAAATCAAAAAGCATAATACCAACAAATCAACTCAAGAAATATGAGCAGATTAAGATCAAAACCACAAATTAGGGAACAATTTACAGCAGAATAATAGAAAGTTTAGTGAACTTCTGCTCCTCAAATGTCTGAGTGTGATTCTGCTTTACAAACAAACCAGAGAGTTTCAGTAAATCTGTGTCCGCTGCCTCTTGTATAACATCTTCATACGCAGAGATCATACATTTATTCATTAATATATTTAAAGTAACCAAAAACAATATCAAAGAGTTGTTTTTTAAGACGACAAAAGGGAGTTTTCTCGTGCAGTGGGAGCAGTTAGTTCACTGAATAATATAATAATATAATATAATACATTATGATATAATAAATGTAGATCTACAGTCACTACATCACATGTTTTATACCACATCGGCTCAGAAACGTCTAACATGACGGATGTTTTGTTGTAGAAAAAAAGTGCAATAACTTGATGATTTTGTCTGCATAAGAAAAGAGAACAATCTGAATTCCTAAAATAGCTCCACTTAACTGCCGGAAAGGAATATTACGTAATAATAATAATATTATGTCCGAGCTCGGACGGACGTTAAATGATGAGCGGCGGAAATACGAGGAAGAGCCAAGACGCTTGTTTACGTAACTCATCTGCTTCTCACTGGGTGATGCATTAGAAACATCGCACTCCGAACTCAGGACTCAGGACGAGCCGGTGGCGTAAGAAGCCCGATGTTTATGTGAAACAGATTGATTTAGTGTCCCTGAGTCTGAACTACGTCCCTGCTACTATTAACTGCCTTGTTATTGTCCACGAGATGAGAGCCATGCCTCCTCGGTCCGCCGGAGATAGAACAATGTGTGTTTAACGTGTGTTTGGATTCGGAGTCCAGTGATTGATGCTCTGTGAGGTTTACCCTCCAACACTTACGGAGGTCTTACTGGGGAGCCTCTGCAGGAGGCTGGAACCACCACTAGTTCATTTAAATAAAGATATCATTTGAAAATCAATATACTATATGTGCACAGGAGGTATGCTCAAGTTTACACATGTATTTAAATCATCTATCTATATATCTGTATCTATCTATCTATCTATCTATCTCTCTCTGTGTCTATCTATCTATCCATCCATCATCCATCCATCTATCTATCTATCTCTCTATCTCTCTATCTCTCTACATATCTATCTATCTATCTATCTATCTATCCATCCATCCATCCATCCATCCATCTATCTATCTATCTATCTATCTATCTATCTATCTATCCATCCATCCATCCATCCATCCATCCATCCATCCATCCATCCATCCATCCATCCATCCATCCATCCATCCATCTATCTATCTATCTATCTATCTACCTACATATCTATCTATCTACCTATCTACATATCTATCTATCTATCTACCTATCTATCTACCTACCTACCTACCTAACTACCTATCTATCTGTCTATCTATCTATCTACCTATATATATATATATCCATCTCAGATCTCAGATCTCAGATCTCAGATAATCTATCTCAGAATTGGCCTTGAAAGAATAGGGCTTATTTAAAAAAAAAAAAAAAAAGAAGGTGTGTTGAGCCATTTTCCACCATGCAATTTTTAAATATTTGGTAAGAAATATCAATGTAAAAACATGTTAAAGTGTGCAGTTACTCTTTAATGGAAATCCAGTTTCAGTCTGGACCAAAATGGTGGAGCGCCGCAGTGACCGACATCAGGTCCGTCAGCAAGAACAGCTCTTTAAGTCTGTGATGAAATGAGATGGAGCTTCAGGTTAATAAACTAACGCGCCACAAGGCAAAATGTACATTCAGTTCTCCTTGTTCTAAACATAGTGTTGATACATTTAGTTTCACAAGAATAACTTATTCCAACTCCTCAGACGTGTTACAGCCACGGTAGCAAGCCGTGCTCTCGTATATATAAAATATCACTCTGCAGCTCTCAGCTGGCTCTGGTGGGAGACGGCAGCATGTTGGACTCTCTGAAAGCCTCTTCAAAGAAAAGAAATATCAAAAGATGTTGCAGGGGTCCAACGTGGTATTATAAGTATTGCATTTGCATTTTCTTCCAACAATCTGTAATCAAAACTTTACGGGATTTGTTAGGATTTCAGGGCTCAATTCTCTTTCATTTTTTTATTAAACAGAAAGTTTGCAGGAAGTTTGTTTGTTTGACTTTAATCACTTTGAACTTTTTGTGTCTTTTATTTCGTCCAAAAAAGCACACTTCAATTCAATTCAATTCAATTCAATTTTATTTTATAAAACCCAACAATAGAGAGCTTTGCAATCTGTACAACAAACAGCATCCTCTGTCCTTGGACCCCCGCATTGGAACAGGAAACCCCCCCCCAAAAAAACACTTTTAACAGGGAAAAAATAGGAAGAAACCTCAGGGAGAGCAAGTGAGGAGGGATCCCTCTCCCAGAAGTGTAGTAGACGAACAAATGAAGAACTGAAAGTAAAAGGTTTGCTGAGGTAAAGATGATCTAGATGAGTTTACACTCATCTGCCTCAAAGTGACGATCTTTGATAAAACTAACACAAATACACACACTGCTGATCTAATAAGTGTCCAAAAGAGTATTAATACCCAGCTGCAATAATGATTGTTATTGCTGAGTCCAATTCACATTAAGTTCGATCGGATTTATTAGGCATGTGATGATGTGGGAGCTAAATGGAGCTTTTCACTGTATTTTGTTAGAAGTCTTGTGTGTTTATGAGGAGGCAGCGGGGAGTTTACATTCCAGAGACGCTGCCACAAAACCAGAACATGACCGCGTGTCCCCACTGAGCTCAAAGTGTCCAAACATCGTTTTAAAGATTTTGCTGGAGGAGATTGTCCGCCCTGTTTGGGTGCCTGCAGGCGGAGGGCGTTACAGGCACTGCTGTCTGGGTCTGATTGTTATCAAGAGGCCTTCCTGTCTTTGAAATCCTTGCGCGGGTTGAATGTCCACCACACTGCCACACACAACCCTCATAATGGGTTTAGATCATGGAAATAGAGAAGAAGTAGAACGGACATTGAATTGTTTTCCTCTGCGTTTGACTGGTACAAAAGAAAACGCCGATTGACGGATGGCTGGCTAGTTAGCTAGCTAGCTTGTCCTTCTCCGGAGCGGCGTTGAGTGAGACGGAGTTAGCGTTAAACCCAACGGTTCAGCTCATCTTCTGCAACCAGTGTAGCATTAAAACATGGTGCAATGAACAGGTTAGCTAAATAGCCAGCTGTCCACTAGTTAGCTAGCTAGCTAGCTAGCTTGTCCTTCTCCAGAGCGGCGTTGAGTGAGACGGAGTTAGCGTTAAACCCAACGGTTCAGCTCATTTTCTGCAACCAGTGTAGCATTAAAACATGGTGCAATGAAAAGGTTAGCTAAATAGCCAGCTGTCCACTAGTTAGCTAGCTAGCTAGCTAATTCCACCACGCTTTAATGCTGCACCGGTTGTAGAAAATGAGCCGAACGAAGCCGTCACTCCGCTGTTGATCGCCGTGTGCTTCCTACGCTGTGACGAGAGTGTGCGGCTGAAGCATTGAGTTGTTGAACTTTACTCATTTACTCTAAAATTAGACAAAAATGTCATCACACAGATTAGTGTCCCGTTACAGCCTTTCCGTGTGTACTCGCTGATACGTTTGAGTTAGATTTTTACTTCTGCCGAAGCGGTGCTCATTTGTGAAGAATATCTTGCCGAAGAAGACGTGTAAGTATCATAAATTTGCTTATTTTCTGCAAAAAGCATGGGGTGAAATACAAGAGAAATACGTTTGTCTCTGTAGTACTCTATTCGAGCACCATGGCACCAAACCTGGAAACGTCTCTGTGGCTGAACACTTTAAAAAGCTGCACACAAGTATCTGCGTTACACTATTTAAATCCCCTCAAAACCACAAATTGTCTTTTTTACCTTCCTGATTGTTTATGGATTAAACAAACACGACGTTAAAGAGCTTCAAAGGATTGTCACTATTTCTAGCAAGGCTCCTTCTGCTTTATGCTAAGCTAGGCTAACTACATCCTGTGGAGTTTTCTTGTAAACAAACAGAAGTTATGTTTACATTTCGTGTTACTCACCAAAACACATTGTGTTTATCTCTGAGCTCCAACAAAATGTGTTTCTCTCCTCATTTGCAAAGCCGATTCTTTAAAAAAAAAAAAAAAACGTGTGTGCAAACTTCTTTATTCTTAAAATAATCTGAAGGTGTAAAACCTGATGATATCACGCCCTGTCTTCCGCCCCGCAGTTGCATGACCGGCCTCCTCCGCCCCCCCCTCTGTTTAATGATCCTCTTTTCCATCCTCGCTTGCATCATTATCTTGTTTCCCTCGTCGTCCTGCTTTCCCAGCCGCCTCCCGTCCCCCTGAGAAGCTGGCAGCAGACTTCCAGATCCCACCAGCCTCTGCTAGCTGGGAATCTGCTGCCCTTTGGGTTTAAATAGCATAACCCTCCGCGTCCCATCTTCCATACACAAACAGGAAGTGAGGACCTTATTGCTGAGAGAGGATGTTGTGAAAGTGTTTATTTCTTTTTCCACTGTTTTCAGTTACTCAGTGTTTCGTACGGCACCACCTCTGAAAGATGTAGAAATCAGCTGCTTTGCTGTGTTTATTTAGTTCTTTACATTTTTTATTTTGCATGATTAGTTCCTTAGGAATGTGATTTTTTTTTTTACATTTCTCTCCCATGTTGAGGAAAATCTCAGTGGAGTTTCTTGTTTATCTGCTGTTTTCATGAGAAAACGACTATTTAAATGCTCCCAGTGGGCTGTTTCCTCATCATTTCCTCTTGTTCGAGCTGCTCAGAGTGGGAGTGTGAGAGGAAACTCTTTGATATTTTGCCTTAAGAACAAGATCATCTGTCGTTTCTCCAGAATCGCCCCCAAAAAAAACGTGTGTGAGAAAAAACAGAGATTGACAGACTGCCAGAAAACAACAACAACAAAAAAAACTGAGCAGCAAAACAATGTGTTACACACAATCTCGCAGTAGTATATCTGGCAAATCTTCCGGAACATTTTTGAGCTCACAGTTTTGTTTTCTGCTTCGTACGAAACAATAAACACAGTTGTCACTGCGGAGAACACGACGGCGCTGCGGTCCAGGAGAGGCGGAGGCAATGAACTGGGGTTACCGCGCTCGGATAAACGTGAGGAAGCCCGAGCGACGGCCTGCATGTATTCTTCTTTTTCCCGTGAGACCTTTTTATTTGTTTTCTGTGCAAATGATTAACGCCGACGTGCAAAACACAAACAAAGCCTGGCTTCGTCCAAAAAACGCCTCTTCGGTAAAGCTGTGAAGTGTTTCCCTCTCCTCGTCGTGGGGCCTGATGGATGTGGTCGGCGCTGCACATCTGGACCAGGAGGTGTTGGAGAAAGGAGACGGTTTGTTCCAGCTGCTGTTCGGAGGGTTTGTTTTAACTCCCGGTTCAGCTGATTGCTGAGTTTTGATCATCGTTGGTTTCTTTGGTATCTGAAGCCAAACGCTCTGCGTCCATGAAGGTTTCGTGGCGGTTTGCATTCCGACTTCACTCTTTGATTGTAATAGTTGTTGTTTTTTCCGCGGCCGACATTTAGATGTGTCGAAGCAGGAAATGCTGAGGTGTAATTAGTGACGTTAACAAAGTGCCCTAAATGGAAGCAGCTGTCATTAAAGACGAGATTACATGAAACAATGGCTTTTTAACCCTTTTGGATCACATCCCCGGTCATACTGAGTGACTATTTAACAATATATGCAAAAAAAGAACCAAAACATAATCCAATCATCTTTTCTGCCAGTAAAACAAAATATATAGTGTGTTCCATCCAATCCAAAAAACAATAGTATCATCCATCAATTAATCTGCACTTTCTTTAGTTGGCTTGTGTGGAACCAACAGCCCTCTGTAGCTCTGCATCTACATTTTAAATCCTCCAATTAAATTCAGTACAAAGACGTTTCAAGTCTTCTTCAATACAGCATGATGTTCATTTAGTAAATTATGGTCCATTTAGAGTCAAACAGACCATAAAGAGGGGGATGCTTTAGGGGCGGGGCTTACTGTGATTGACAGGTCATTGACAGCCCGCTCTCTCTATGGGACCCCCCACCCTAAGGGGCTCCCACCCTACAGGCCCCCACCCTAAGGGACCCCCACCCTACGGGTCTTTACTGTCTACATTTACGCCGCTGGAGTCGGTTCCTCTTATTTGAGCTCTCGCTGCAGCGCGTGAAGGAGCGATACCTTAACGCAATGAGCCGCTTGTCGGGAATCGAATCACTCGAACTCTTGAAGACACGACTTGTTCCTCAACTTCGCTCCTTTTTGTGAACAATCATCTTTTAAAAATACGCCTCCTGTGAAAAATCCCCTCTCAATGACTCATGTTGAACGGGATCCTACGGAGAAAATCTTCAAATCCTCTTAAACTTTCTGGTTTCAAGACTCTGCATACTTTCAGCTGCAGACTCCATTTAAACTTTTAGATGTTGACAACAATATTCAAATATTACTGTATGATTCAGCTTTTTTTCTCCCTTTTTTATATTTTCAGCAGGTTTTGTATTTTCAGTTGTTTTCAGTTATTTTCAGTTATTTTCAGTTATTTCAGCTTCAAATCTCAACTTTCAGCATTCCAACGCATTTTCAGCAGGAAATGCATTTTCTAGTTATAAATGTCGTCGGCTTGTCTCCTCTCTGCAATTCCACCAAAACTACACGGCTGACGTTTAAACCCGCGTCCACCAGAGCAACAAACCGTATGTCTGATGCGCGTATCAGCGGCGCGTGAAGGGTCGATTGATTTCGAAGCGGACGTGGAGGCTTCGCCGCCCTCCTTCTGTCCTTGCAGGCTCTCCCAGCAGGTGTGACAACGTCTGACAAGTGTTAGATAAAAAAAAAAAAGGGCAAAAGATAAAAAAAAACAAAAACACGTGGCAACCAAATGGATAACTAGCGGGGCCTTTCAGATATTACTGGATCGGACTCTCCCAATGAAATCCTTCAGACCCGGCGCTCTGTCTGGGCCGCGGCTACATACGTGTTTGTTGTCAGCTCCGATGTGTTCGTGGACAGGCGCTATCTATTGGACAAAGTATTCACCAAACGTCACAACCCCCCCCGCCTCCCCCCCGCGCCCCCCCCTCCTTCGGTGTGTGGGTGGAAGGGCTTCAAAGTTTTCCTAGGACCTCCAAATGGATGTTTGGCTGCACCACAGAGGACACGCAGAACACAAGCTAAGTGCTGGAGCAGCGGGTGAGGCTAACGCGGGAGGACGGGCGCAGCGGGGCGTGAAGCAGAAGAGTGCTGTGCGAGGTGACTTATGGGACAATGGGGCCGCTTTTCGCAAATAAAACATGAGGGCTTATCCAGAGCCTGTGAGCTGTGAGCTCTCGGCCTCTGTCAGGTGTTTGTGGGTAGAAAGAGAGGGGGAGGGAGGGGGGAGGGGGGGAGGAGGGGAGGGGGGGCTGATTTAATGCTCCTGAACTGTTTGGATTATCTGACGGATACAATGAAGCGTAATTCAGTGGAACGTATTCTTTTTTTTTTTAATGCTCAGAAACTCTTTAACATCCAGTTTACACTTTTATTTCCTCTTAAGTAGCTTTAATGTTATTAAAAATATTTTTTACAGCCTGACAGTATTATTATTATTATTATAAATATATAAGACAGTATTGTGTGTGTATATATATATATATATATACACAATACTGTCTTTTATTGTGTGTATATATATATACATATATATATATATATATATATATATATATATATATATATATATATATATATATATATACACAATACTGTCTTTTATGGTGTATATATATATATATATATATATATATATATATATATATATATTCTGATTAAGCATCTGGTTGAAGCTAAATAATTTGTATGCCAAGTGAAATAATCAAGACTCCTTTGCATCCTTTTATCAAAATGGAAATAGTCTGTTTTTCCCCAAAAATGTAGTCGAACCAATTTATATATTCAGAAAATATGAGATCTGCACTTAAATCTAGAATAAAGATTTAATATAAAGATGAGATAAATAAGATAAAGATCTTATTTATATCTTATAGAATTTATAGAAGCATGTAAAAGTTGAACAGATATGAATGCAGGGGGTTAAAACATGAACAGATTACTCGATGGGACACTGCTCTTGCAGAGTAATTGGTATTAATCTGGTATTTTAGAAAGGAATCATATTAAATTTAGTGGTTTAAGTCACAAGATGAATCTAAGGGGTCATGAGCTAATTACTCGAGAAGGAAACAAGAAAAAAACAAAAACATTGTGCTTCACAAAATGATGTTTTGTTTTCTACTTTTCCTTTTGCTTTATTTTATTTTCCGCCTCTCGAATTATTAAAATCAAAGCATCAGATGATGGACGTACTCGACCTGTGACGGGAGATATTTCTTTGTATTAAGAGTCACAAGCCGAACATGTTGTCATGACATGTCATATATTGGTTTCCTAACGAAGGATCCGAATTGTCTTTGGGAGTTTCGTGGTTTTGTTGTTGGTGTTTTTGTTGCCTTGACCCGACTGTGCGTATTATTTTAAACCCAACCGGGATGTTTTTCCTAAATCCACCGAAGGCCCTGCTCTCTGCACGGATATTTTCGGACACTAAAATGAATATTTTATCTAAAGTGACGTTATTTAAAACCTCCGGTCACGTTGCATGTGTGACGTCACGTAAAACTTGTCGATGACGTCGTCTCCTCCTCTCAGAGTTCACCTCGGCGGCTTCCTGAGATGTTTCCTAAAAACAACCTTTTCTCGGGGCTTCGTTACTTTGTAGCAGCGACTCCGCTCTGTCGTCCGTCCGCACGAGACACATTTAGTTTTCTAGCACGTACAAATAAATAAATAAATAAATAAATAAATAATGAGCGATACCATTTTTTTTTTTACCATTCGTTTACACCGCCGAAGGAAATCGTGCTCAGAATCTTCTTCTCTGGTATTCGCGGTGTCGGTGACGAAGCCTCTGTCGCCACCTGCTGGTTTTATTTTGTAAAACGACAAAACATATCTGTAAACGCGTAGACGATGCCACGAAGTGACACGAAAAACAAACAAACAAACAGACAGTTTGTGCCTCTGCAAAACTAATAGATCGCATTTTCACAAACTATCGTCAGACCTTCATGAGAACATTTCTCACGCATTCTTCTGTACGTGACGTCGTCCTCTCGAGCATCTGCAGTATTTACAAAATCGGAGACTCGTTGACTTGTAAAAGGAGAAGACGGTTTTTAATCTGGTTTCTTCAATTAACGCGAAGCAGCAGATATTTGGATTCCTCTAAAGCCCCCGAGGTTCTGAGGCAATCCATTAAGAAAATAAATAATACAAAAAAAAAACATCTCTTGATAATTTCAGCTATAAAAGTATCGGCCCTCAATTATGTAAAAGCCTCGATGCCGACACTTAGAAGAGAAGAGGTTTATGAATATAGCTCCAAACTACGTCAAGCATTCCATTGAATCCGACCGCGAAGACATAAATAAGACATCGTAAGACGAATCTATCTCCATCTTCTTTGGGCATAAAAGGTTCAGAGCTTCAGTGACTCATTCTTCCTTTTTAACCCTTCGTATGGCGCGGGGCCCTATTTTTAATATATAATCATTTGGCCACGACATGACAAATTATTTCAGGGCTTCGAATGACTTAATAAAAGGTCTCAATCGGCGTAAATAAATA
>JACSYO010002022.1:117500-210000 GCA_016806645.1 Ophiodon elongatus
ACGCTGTGCGCTGTTGTCCAGCGCTGCTCGTCTGGCAGCCCCATTGTACCGAGGGCCTCCCCACCGGCTGGGAACTCATGGGCCTCCGCTGCACTGTTTGTTTCCTCGGCCCTCGGCTCTCAGCGTCTGCTCGGGGAAGGGGGGGGCTGTTTGAAGGGGGGGGGGGGTCCAGGGGTCCTTGAACGGTGCCCAGTGGGTCTCCGTCAGGTTTACGTTCACCGTTGAGCTCGTATCATGTCGGAGGATCACCGGTTTCATTCGTAGGCAAATGTTAAATTCTGAAGGTCGTCTAATGTTTGGGTCTTGACGAGGTTCCCAACATGAGGGTCGGGGGCCAGCAGAGGGTCGCGAGGTGGTTAAAAGTAAAACAGGGGGGAAAAAAAACAAACATGTTTTCTTATCTTTGGCTTTAATTGCAGGATAATTCGACCTCTAACTTATCAAACTGAAACAATCTTGGAGGAAATAATCACGACTTAAGTGCTCACAACTCGTGTAAACGGACTTTCGGGGTCGAGAGACGACGTGGTTTCACTTTAAAGGTTCTTGAGTTTAAAAAGGTTGGAAGCTGGAGGCTTAAAGGGACGAGCATCCAGCAACACAACGTCACCCCGAGCAACGGCCCGTTGTTCAGTTCGTCTGGTTTAAGAATTTCACAATCATTTGTGGCATTATTTTTATTTATTTTTTTATATCCTTTTTAGAAATTAAGCTTTTTCTCTTGAGACTTAAGTTCCACTATAAATATCATCCATGTGTGTGTTGGGTGTTGCGCAACAACGAGATGTTGGCCAGGCATTTGTAGGTCGTTTTTTTTTTTTGCTGCAGCTCACAGTTGATGATCTGGAGAATGAAGACACCAAATATAAAAAAAAATACACAATATTAATGTCGTGGTTTTTGTTTGCAGGTACGAACTCTGTTCGTCAGCGGCCTCCCGGTCGACATCAAACCGCGGGAACTTTACCTTCTCTTCAGACCTTTTAAGGTGAGTCATCTCCAAGTGAATGTTTGTGTGTGTGTGTGTGTGTGTGTGTGTGTGTGTGGATAAAGGCTGCAGACTTCTCACCAAATCTTAAAAACAAAACCAAGGTATCGTTCCTCTGCACACGGAGGAAGACGTATTGAGGGAGCAGCTGTAATCAGTCTGCGTGGTTTTCCTTTCTTTCCTTTCTCATGACGCAGAATCCCAACTCACACAAAGACGGTTAATCAGAGCTCCTCTAGTTGCATCAAACAATCCCCTTGTTGACGGACGTGCAGATATTTGCATATATGGAAATGAGGCCACATCATTGTTTGTCCACTGCTCCCTTTTTTTTTTTTTTTTTTTTTTTTTTTGACTGGACTCCAGTTCCATAAACTCGCCTCCCACCCGTGTCCTAACTAACCAAATTGGAAGTGGTGTCCCTCGCACATGGATGCCCTGCTGGAATGTGTAAATGAGTAGCCCTCGCGATTGGCCAACCGACCCTCTGTGACCCAGCTCGCCCACCGTGTATGGAAATTATTATTTTATTTATTTCACCTTAGTAACGTTCAGTGTCGCAATAACTCGGAGGAAACAAAACATGTCTTTTACTTTTTTTTTTTTTTTTTTTTTACTTTCACAGTGTTTCATTGAAGGTTTACAGAGAAACCTTTTTTAATATATACTGTATTCCTACCTCGTTGTTTTTCTGAGGCTGGATCTGGTTCGGATTGTTAAGGATTTATGACGGCCAGTGAAAGTTGTTTAATTTTCCACGGCTGTAAATCAGGATCAGCAGAGATCCCATCTATCAATACTCCGCTCGGGCCAAATTCCCCTCCGCCGCTCAGGAATCTGCTCTCCTCGAGCCTCGTGCCGTTTCCTCTAACCCGGTTTCAAACCGGCGTCTTCGTCTGGACGTCGTTCTTTAAGACGTCTGATGACACGTGCTTTAACCTAAACATGGTTATAATTTGCTTATTTTTTAGCTTTGAGAATATTTATTTTAGTCCAATCAATTCATGTTGCATTTAGGACTCCGCGATGTTGTTACAGTCACAATCTCATGAACGATATTTATCATGTTTTTTCTGGTAATTATAAAAAAACAAAAGCTGCAGTGCTCCCTTCTTGGTTTTAGTTCAATAGATCTGGAGTTCAGTGGAGCAACGTTACCGCGTTTCCATATTTCATCAACTAAACTCTACAGAGATGGAGCTGACGGACACAACGGCCAACGCTATAAAACAAGACCAGATGTCATAAATAAATATGAATCATCCTTTAAATCAGTGTTTCGCAAAAAGATTAAAAAAAATTCTGAGAACCCACTTTAAAAACAAATAACATAATTCCCAATAGGCCTCATCTATTGTGAAAAGAGCCATAAATGACTTCCTGACCATCTTTACGTCACATTATAATATTTAGAGGAACTATACCTTTTTTTAATAAATCACAACTTTGTTTGTGTTCATGCAAACGCACGTTAAATACTTTACCAATGAGACGGCTTGTTTTTCATATTAGCTTCAATGTTAATTATCAGAACAATACGAACATGTAGCGCCCTCCTGTGGCTCAAAGATGAACTGAAGATATAAGATTATGGAAGAAATGCTCATTTATTTGCCCCCTCCCCCCTTACATGAAATGACCACAAAGCTTTTTATGTTTTGTCCATCTGTGTGAGTTTAATACTTGACAAATGAAACGAGTATTTTCTCTTTTCATTTAGAACTTAAGTGCAAAATTGGCAGATTTTCTGAGAAGCTGGAGTTTTATCGAACTAACGACCTAGTGGTGTCTCCATAAATCCGATTCCATCGACAGACGATTTCATCGTCTCGAAGTTGTCGCCCATTTTGTTTGTTGTTTGTGCACGTTTCGCCTTATTTTACCACAACAAACGCTCTGCACCAGCGTCGCCTGCTGCAGAGCTGAAACTGGAGGAGAACACGAGTGTTTCGAGGAGCGCTCATGCCTGACTTCCTGCATGTGACTGCAGGCCGGGTAATTGGCTATCTTTCTTCCCCGCAGGGTTACGAAGGGTCACTGATTAAGTTAACATCAAAACAGGTGAGTCGGCTTCGTCGGGGGACGGAGCTGCTTTAATACTCAAACATTGGCTCGAGACTTTTCTTCTTTTTATTATATAGAGATAAATATCAATCAGTGTGATATTTGAGACATGCAGGTTCTTTTCCTGTTCAGATGATTATTGATGTTGGTTGTCAAAGTGTTTCTTCCCTCTTTCCCTTCCAGCCTGTCGGGTTTGTGACCTTTGACAGTCGCACTGGAGCGGAAGCTGCCAAAAATTCTCTAAATGTAAGCATTGCCTCGTTTTAATCACATCTCCTTGAGTC
This sequence comes from Ophiodon elongatus, assembly GCA_016806645.1. Taxonomy (NCBI): domain Eukaryota; kingdom Metazoa; phylum Chordata; class Actinopteri; order Perciformes; family Hexagrammidae; genus Ophiodon; species Ophiodon elongatus. The sequence goes on from JACSYO010002022.1 coordinate 120,837, forward strand.
GGTTTTGAATTTCCCATTTTTTTTTTTTAAATGTTTTTATTCTAACCTTTGCTCAAAGGGACAGTTCACCCCCCAAAATCATGTTTTTCCTCGTACCTGTAGTGCTGTTTAATCCAAATTGTTCTGGAGACGTCCGTCTCTCCAGAACTCACGACCCGGTTACTGAAGACAAACCACAGACCCGCCTGTGGACGCTTCCACAAGCGGGTCTGTGGGGACTATTTTCTCACCGAACTCCACCGACCAGCCGTATCACCGCGCAGAAGGAAGCTGCCGGCTCACCTGGATGAGACGCCAGAGCTGAAGTTCACGTCTTCCTCGTCCACGAGGAGGCGCTCGCTTCCTCGGTGACGCGGTCGGTGGGAAGAAAGTAGTTCCTAAATGAAACCGCCCCAAAACCAGATCTGTGGATTATCTTCAGTAACCAGGTCTTAAGTACACTCAGCTACTCGCACCAAGACAATCTGGAGTAATAGCGCTACAGGTCAAAGGACAAAATATATATATTTATATTTTCTTTTTGGGGTAAACTGTCTTTTTTTTATTTATTTTTTCATGATTGGGAGCTTTAAAAAAAATCTTTCCCATGAAATCTCAACGTCATCCCATCTTGTCTTCTATAATTCGATGGCAGGGCCTTTTTTTGGAAAGAGGCCAGAATCCCGTAGCCTTACGGTAGTTTACTTTGACCTTGCCGCACATCCCTCTAGTCTGGTTATAGCTTTCCTTATTTTGCATATCACCGCTTTAACCGTAATACTTTGTTCTATTTGCCACATGTGTAGTGTGATTTGGACACATCTCCGGTAGTGTAACCTCTCATTTGTCACCCAGTAGCTAACACCTCTCTCATAGCAGAGCCTTCCTTATGAGCATCACCTCTTTTAGACACACACACACACATACACACACACGCATACACCAAAGTACTACTCACATACACCAAAGTACTACTCACATACACCAAAGTACTACTCACCTGCATGTGGGCACACCGCTTAGGGCACAAGGACACAAGCAGGGGTCAACCCACCTGAAAGGAGTTACACTCAAAAGTCTCCCCATCGGCCCGGTGGTGTTTCCCTCATCCGGCTCTCCTCCTGGCTCGGGGGGGGGGTGAGGAAGGGGGGAGGAAGAGGGGGATGGAGGGAGGGGGGGTTTGATCTTCCTCTTCCTCCCGGGCTCCTGATTTGGTCTCGAGGAGAGAAAGGGATGTGAGCGTGTTCGGAATATTCCAGGAGTGTATCCTTCTGCCTTTTTTATTTATTTATTTATTTTTTTTATTGAATTTTTGAAAAAGAAGTGAGATGGTACATCCGGAGTATTGCGACACGGCTTTAGGAAAATAAAAAAGGAGGCCATGCGGGACGGCTGAGCTACAGCCCCCTTTAAACTCAGCCCGCCTCCCTTACGATGCTATGTCCTCCTCCTCCAGGGAATCCGTTTTGACCCTGAAAGCCCCCAGACCCTGCGCTTAGAGTTTGCTAAAGCCAACACGAAGATGGCAAAGAGTAAGCTGATGGCCACACCGAACCCCACAAATATCCACCCTGCTCTAGGAGCTCACTTCATTGCACGGGACCCATGTAAGTTGTACGGCTGCACCACTCTTAGGCTCTTCTCCTCCACTCTCACCTCGGCAATGCCAGAACTTGATTTGCCCTTTAAAAAAAAAAATATTTAAAATCTCTAAGGATTTGTTTTAAGAGACAAACGGGCAGAGGTTTAATGAACAGTGTCTAACTAATTTAAAGACTAACTCACCTCCACATGCATGCGTCATCTCGACTCTTAGTTCAGCCGCTTTGCTTCTGTACAGCTGGGAAGTCTCCACTCTCACGGGGTTGTTTTGGGGGGGGGGGGGTAAACAGTTGTCTCTCTGCTCCTCTTTGCATTAAACACCTGTTTGGTTCAGTAGATGTCGACGGTGTCGCGGCTGCGTTCAGACCAGATTTACTCGCGTCGCGGCAGAAGGAAGCGAGAGGTTGAGGTTGTGAAGGAAACTGAAGGAAAACGGTTTAAAGTAAAACTGTAAATTGTGCTGCGTTCAACTCGTTTACGTCTTTGTTCTCAAACGGCATCCTTTGATGCTCGTATTTCATCATGCAGAAAACACGGCTGTTCAAAAGTTTGGAGCCACCTGTTATATTGATTTTTAACTTCAATAATTCGATTTCTACATCTTTATAATTCAGACGACGAATTAATTATTTAGTTTTGGCCTCAAAAGAAAGAATTTCATGATTAAATCTTGCTTTTAGTTTGTCGTTAGTGTTAAAATGCGGTTGGAACCAATTTATTTTCATTTGATTTTTTTAATTTATTTTCCAGTCCAGAAAAGCCTCGCTCATTTCTGAGCTCTAAATATTGACTCTGTCTCTCTGAAGAGATTTAAACTGTGTGTTCACAGTGCTAACCCTAAAATAACCTGTTTATGTTGTGACGTTTGAAGAGGTTTGCTAAAGCAACAAGTTGCCTGTTGAATCAAGCTCGTTATCGGCTGCAATCTTGTGAAACAGGAAGCTGTTCTGGTTTAAATCTGCACGCATTTTGATGCCAAGTTTCTGTTACCGATGACTTTTCTAATCCTATTCAACCGTTACTCCGAGGGCTCTTGTTCTCCGTGCACCAAGTTAAACATCATCAGTTAGTAAAGAGGACTTTCTACGAGCTGGAAGATGAAAGACGGTTCAAACAAAGCTTTTTTTTTTTTTTTTTTTAAGGCGGGCGATCCCAAACTTTTGAACGGCAACGTATAACGAATATATTCCGATCAGCTCAATCTGCTGTCAAACTCCCGTCCCACGTAGAAATGAATAGGCAGCGAAATCTGTTCTGACAGGGTTGTGACAGTTAATTATGTTCTTTTAGTGACAGTTGAAACTCTTACTAGTCAGCCGTAAACCTAAAAGCCACATTACAGAAACAAAAACCTCCTTTTTTTTTTTTTTTCGGCATTTTAGCAACACATTTTCTTTACTTAAGAGACTTAGCGTCTGCACTGATTGCCTCCTGATGCCACGGGCCGTCTGTTCACGGTTAGGTCAGTCAGCTCTTGTTCTTCCCCAGATGATCTGACAGGGGCGGCGCTGATCCCAGCGTCTCCGGACGCCTGGACCCCGTACCCCCTGTACACCACGGAGCTGACCCCCGGCCTCCCTCACGCCGCCTTCACGTACCCGGCGGCCGCGGCCGCTGCTGCAGCCCTCCACGCTCAGGTGAGGGAGCAACCTGCGTTTCTCTTTCCTCCTTAAGCATCCAATAGAACGTCAGCATGAACGCCCTCACACAGGTACAACCCCAAAACCTCAAGTGAGACTGTAGAGACAAAGTCCTGCCCCACAGTGGACCAGCATGGGAGCTCATGTTGAGAAGGTGTGTACCGTAGTCAGTGAGACGAACCATTATTTTATCCTTTTGCCATGAATTACACACATGATTGTTAATTTAAAATCTTCTTTTGCACCTGCAAGAAAGTACTTCTGTCGTAAAACTGAAAATGCATAATTAGAAAGACGACAAACCCCAAAATTTGCGTTGGTGACGTTTCTCTCTGAAGCCCTGGATGTTCTCACTCCAACGGGTTTCTCGTTCTTTTGCTTCCCGGCTGATTTAAAAATAGTCGCTTGATGAAACACGACGGGTAAGATAACGTTACGTTAGCTAGCTAGCTAGCTAGCCTCTCCCTCTTTATCTCTTTCTCTTAATTGGCCTTTGAATATTATAAAAACCTGTAAATAGTGATGTTTATGTCTCGCTAGCTAGCATGCCAAGCTAACGGCCATTTTGGTGTTGGTGAGGTACATCGTGTGAGAAGAGAGATGTAGTTCAGTTACTATCTTTTTAAAATGAGAAACATCAACTGTGTAATTTATGGCACAATTTAAATAGGATTTAAAAAAAAAAAAACATCTTTTATCATTGACTACCATACAAATTACTTTCAACATAAGGTTCCATGGGGGAAACCGAAAGGGGCGGGACTTCGCCTTTCTATTCGTGGTGGAGATGCTTCAAATCCAGCCAACAGACGGAAAGACTTGGCCGAACCCAGACCGGTCCGGCTTGCTCCGACCGGTGGGCGGTGCTCGTCTTTGGCTTCAAAATGGCCGCCGTGTGACGAACTTCCAGTTTCTGAAAACATTTGCGTCGAGAAACGAGCTAATTCAATTACAGAATATTGATTCATTTTTTGATCAGCGCTGCCTCGTTTGACTATCGGAGTTTCGTGAGCCTGGACAGATTTTTATTTGCATAAAGTTGAGGTTGACTCCTGATTATGCAAATTCGGATACGCCGATTCTCACCGCGTCATGCAATCGTTATTATGAATCCCACGGCTTTTATTGTGAAGTCTTCAAGTCGCTGTTGGCTGCACACCGCGTGCCCATCTTTATCTTATCATGAAACCATAAAGTTAAAACCCTGAGTTATATCTCAATAAAAAGATTTGTCGTCTCTAAATGGGGGGAAATGTCTCGACTCTGCTGGAGTGACGTTTTCATGTGTAACCTTACGATGCCACGCTCTTGCCTTAAATCCCTCTTTGTGGTCGTCGTCTGGCTGTTTTTGGTTCATTGCGTCTTTTTCATTGTGCGTTGATGGAGATATAAATATTTCCTTTTAATGGAGCTCACTGTCCCGTCTGTGTGCTGGAGGATAAAATGTGCTCTCGGTAATAAAACACCCATGTTTTGGTCTAAAGTAAAAAATTATTTCATCCTTTAAAATGGAGTTTAATCCCCATTTAAGACTTGGTTTACATTCAGATAGTAAATCGGTTGAATGTCACGTTGGGATCTGCTCTGCAAATATTCTTTTGAACAATTTTCTGCAGACACGATGGAACTTGTGTGTTTACGTTGCCAGCTAAATGCTACAGAAATAGAGCAGCTAAATACAAAGAGGGCCGGGCTTTTGGTAACAATAGCAAATGGAAAATATTTCCCTTGTTGGTTCGTTTAAAGTTCATTGTGAGCTAACTTCCTCCTGCAATGTAAGAGCAGGGGCGGGGGGGCACAAAGTAGGCAGCTATTACATGGAGCATTTTGTCGGGGCGTAAGAGGACGGAGGAATGTGAGGTATTTGCTCGGAGAAATTGTCCGACCTGATGGCCTTTCTCCGGAGGTGCCAACTTACTGTCCACGTTCCTGTCGGAACATAAGCTGACTGTGTAGCCACACGGGAGGGGTGGGGGGGCTTTTTAATTGCAATCCGGTGAAAGATCGCTAAAAGTTTCTTTCCCACTGATTCTCAGCAGTCGTAGTTTGACTGCGTGACACCGCGGCGTAACATCAAATGTCTGATAACCTCCCCGAGCCGTTTCATTTCTTTTAATTCAGCGTGTAGAAAAGTCTCTGTATGGAAAGGTACCGGCTCCTCGCCTGTGGAAAGGTTTCACACGTTGAGAGGTTCGACTCTCCACGTTTCCATGCCTCTTAATTACTCGAGGACCATTGTCCTCAATGACCAGTTACGTGACCCACATTCCCGTGTCTCTGGTGACCGGGCCTTAAAGGGACAGGCCTCATAAACCTGCTCCGGTGACGGGGCCTTAAAGGGACAGGCCTCATAAACCTGCTCCGGTGACGGGGCCTTAAAGGGACAGGCCTCATAAACCTGCTCCGGTGACGGGGCCTTAAAGGGACAGTCCTCATAAACCTGCTCCGGTGACCGGGCCTTAAAGGGACAGGCCTCATAAACCTGCTCTGGTGACCGGGCCTTAAAGGGACAGGCCTCATAAACCAGCTACAGTGACCGGGCCTTAAAGGGACAGGCCTCATGAACCTGCTACGGTGACGGGGCCTTAAAGGGACAGGCCTCATGAACCTGCTCCGGTGACGGGGCCTTAAAGGGACAGTCCTCATGAACCTGCTCCGGTGACGGGGCCTTAAAGGGACAGGCCTCATGAACCTGCTCCGGTGACGGGGCCTTAAAGGGACAGTCCTCATAAACCTGCTCCGGTGACCGGGCCTTAAAGGGACAGGCCTCATGAACCTGCTCCGGTGACCGGGCCTTAAAGGGACAGGCCTCATGAACCTGCTACAGTGACCGGGCCTTAAAGGGACAGTCCTCATAAACCTGCTCCGGTGACCGGGCCTTAAAGGGACAGTCCTCATGAACCTGCTCCGTTGACCGGGCCTTAAAGGGACAGTCCTCATGAACCTGCTCCGGTGACCGGGCCTTAAAGGGACATGCCTCATAAACCTGCTCGTCCAAAAGCGTGTTGATCTGCAGAAATGAGGACTGAAGCCTATTTTTGTTTAATTATTCTGTACATGACTTTTTGTTTCTTCAGATGCGCTGGTACCCTACGCCCTCTGAGACTTCCCAGCCTGGATGGAAGTCCCGGCAATTTTGTTAGATTTTTAGTGAGTAACCTTTTGGTCAACGTGTTGCCAACCCCCACCCTCCTCTTCTAACTGCTAACCTAATGTCATGCTAACTTAAACCTGCACGATGAGACTAACGCAATGTTTGAGTGAAAACTGCAGAATGTATCAACATGTAATGTATTGTTATTAAAGGATAAGGCTGTCAATACTTTTTTATTTATTGTCAACAAATCCATGAACAGATTAAATGCAACGGCGCGTTAGTCTGACCTGCGTGTTGCACTCGGCCCCGAGAACCGGCCTTGAATATAAACTTTAATCCCAAAATAGCTGAGCTCTGTAGTTTTCAGCTAACATTATTCAAACGGAAGTAAAAGTATTAGGGACTATTTTCAGCTGCGGATGAATACACATCTGGTGTGTGTGTGTGTGTGTGTGTGTGTGTGTGTCTACAGTGTCCTGATAATGGTAATAAAGGAACATGTCACCCATAGAAACCGTTCAGTGGTCATTTGACGGGTACAAAAGAAAACGGGTGCTAGTTGCTAACTAGCCAGCTCGCTGCTTTAGCTAGCTAGTTTTCTAAAATCGCTAGCTAGCCAGTTAGCCAGTTGATTCCACCGTGCTTTAATGCTACACCGGTTACAGAAATTGAGCCGAACAAAGTTGTCACTTTTCAGTTGATGGAAATCTTCTTTCCTACGCTGACGAGTGGAGGAAGCATCGAGTCCGCGACTTGGCGCAAGTCTGTTTTTAGTTTCTACAGAAGTTAGCCGGCTACAACGGTTGCCATGGTAACAATAAACATAAAAAATGCCCGCCACTCTGAACCTTCCTGCTAAATTCATTTTTTTTTTTTTTTTTATTTCTATGATGTCCCCAATGCACCTGTGTGGGTCAGAGTTTTTTTTTAAATATTTATAGACAGATGCTGAGTAGAAAACCCACTTTTTCTTATATCCTGTTTTCCACTTGTTCAAACTCCTTTTTAAAAAACATCTTTGAGTCAAATTCTTACTCGGTGACATGTTCCTCCATTACGACAGTTTGGTAATGTCCTTTTTTTATTTTTAGATAATTCCACATTCACCATCCTGTTGTAATTAAACATTTACTGGCACACAATGTATCAATCAGTAGCTAAAAATACTCCCAAAAAACACCATTTACTTCCCTTTGAGTGATGTTTGTATAAAAACTACAGTGCCCAGCTGTTTTAGGAAACTACCTAGTATTTGTGTATTTAAATGAAAGTATAGATTTATTTATACGTAATAAATGGGAACCGTTTCTTGGGGTGAGAGCCGCTGACAGGCTCGGGAAGTCAAAGTATCGTGAGACTATTTTAGGTCTTTCCATGGAGCTTGTGTTTTTAAATATAGGCTTTATTGTTGTTTACACTAACGCTTGTTTTCCTTGTTTTCTTCAGGCCTCTGGAAACCACACCTTTGTCCAGCTGAAGTGAGGTTTGCCAAGCTCTTCATTAATTTAATCAGGTTTATTTAATGGACAAATGTGCATTATTATAAACAAAACAGTATTTATATCTCCTCCCGTTGTCTCTGGGGGGGAGAGAGAGTTGAAACCATCTTGCTGTCGACAATCTGAGCTTATTCTTGGCAACTATTGCGGTACCATCTTAGCACTTCAAATAAAAGAATATAAAAAAAGTTTAAAAAGAAAAGGAACCTCATGCAAAGGCCTAGTCAAAACGTCACGGATCATGAATTGCTGAGGGGAAAAATTTCCGCGTTGAAGTTCCCGTTAAGCTAGTCCTTCAATGGGGTCACCGCTGCTCCCGGGAGGCGTAGAAGCGTTAAGAGTCATTGCATGTTAGTCTTTATGGCATGAATTTAGAACGCAGAGTTCTGTGTATCCTAATTTTCTTAGTGTTTGTGTTTTGCCTCTTTACCTTTTTTGGCCTAGACAGCGGAGATGTTTTGTGTTTCCCTGTAGAACCTTGGTCTTACCTCTGTGAAAGCTGGGCTGTTGTGTAAATGGCTTATCTCGCATGGACCTCGTGAATGCATCCCTACGTCCTATATGACGACCCCGTGTCCTTACGATCATATCAGTGTCTGTCATTATTTGAGCAAAAAGGAAAGTACAAGTATTTTTGTACTTTTTTTTTTTTTGCGTAATGTATATTTATGCATTTTTGTGCAACTACTTAAAAAAAAAAAAAAAAAGAAGAAAAAAAAAAATAATGAACCTGTATAAGTTGGATGTTTAGTCGTCTCCTGTGTTTTTCGGTGTTACTTTTTGATCCTATAATCCTGTTGACGTAGTTTTAAAGTGCAATTTGTTTAAAGGGGAAATGGGTATCCGTCATTTAAAAAAGAAGGAAGGATTGTGAACGTGGCTCGAGCCGTTCTGCTAAAATGAGATTGCTGTAAAACGGATCTGTCAGAATGTGAAACTGGACTACAAACGTAAAGGGTGTTTATTTTCTTGGGGGGGGCGGGGGGGTGCATTTTGAAATGGGAAGCAGGATCAGAGCGATGGAGGAATTTAGTTTGTGGTTTAGAAACATGTTTGTCTTTGTATCTGCTGTGCATAAGATGTAAAAGTCAACAAAAAAAAAAAAAAAAAAAAATGATTCCCATCTTATGAATAATAAAAAGAAGTGAATGCATCTCTGTCTCCGGGCGTCTGTCGTCTTCACCGCCGCGGCCAATCGGAAGGCGACACACGAGAATCAAACTCCGCGGACGTCAGATGTTGCCGTCAATAATTCATGGCAACTTTTTTTTTTTTTTCTTCGTCAATGCACGGGTGCATTAGTGTCGCTGTGCATCATGCTGACCTCCACACTCTGCCCCCGTGAACCGGGCGATGCTCAGCCGACCGCGAGGCCTCCTCGGGGGACTCCTGAGTGACTGGTCCCAGTACGACCAGCTGTTTACGGTGGTTAACCGTAAACATTTGTCCATATCGTGCTAATTAAGTCGTGTGTGTGTGTGTGTGTGTGTATATATACAGGATATATACAGGACACGATGACGGCTTCATCTGTGTGGCACAGTTATACTTAGTGAAAACGGAATACTGTGCATTCATATTGGAGCAAATAGCATATATATTTTTATATATATGTATTTTTATATATATGTATTTTTATATATTATATTTATTTATATTTTATTTTTATATTTTATTTTTATTTTGGGTTTCATTTTATTTTGACCTTTTTTAAACAAATCAAGACCTGGTGCAGAATCCACAAATTGACTGACGTGAAATTAATGATTTTTTTATTTAATTATCACGCAAAACTGTCAATATTTATTCAAATGTGAGGATTCACTGCATTTCTTTTATATAATTATAGATTGAATATGTTTGAGGACGAGACGTTTAAAAACCCCATGAGCTTTAAGAAACGTGTCTTTTTCAATATTTTTGGACATTTTCTTTACTAAATTGGAACAATCGACCTCAGATTAATTAACTAATTAATAGTTGCATCGACTAATTGAGATATGATGAACGTCGGGATGAAACCCAAACAGCCGGCTCAGAAGAAAAAAGGTGATTCTCTCAAGAATCGTCCATTTGCCCTTTTTATGGAGAAACGGTTCACTTCACTTTCTCACAGAATATTTGGATTGACATGAAATCAATACGGAGTGCGAAGACGGAGACGCAACCAACATCTTCTCTTCTGGTTCCATCTGATATCAGATATAAACCTGAACATACTGACAATAGGTTTTTTTATTCTTTAGAATAATATTGGGAATTAACAGACAATGACAGAGAGGCACAATAACTGTGTGGTTGGTTTAAGACACAATTTTGATTTCTATATTTATTCTAAAGTCTTATTTACAGCGGTCGTCTCAGTCTGCATGAAGGCGATCCCATTAAGAAAATTAACAATAAATTTAAGGAGCAAGTGTTTGTTTATGGCATGAATATGTTTGCATTTCTGTTTTTCCTTTGTGACCGTTGTTTACGTAACAAAACAATAAACCTTTATCGTCCACCAGGCTGGAAATTTGTCTTCGGTTCACCAAACACAAGAAACAGCATTTATTCAAAATGATAAAATAAAAAAAAACACCCGTCTCTTATAAACAGGAGGGCTCGAGACGACATCGTCTTCAGAAGAGCGTTCTGGGCTGATGTGCAATAAAATCCTCAATATTTTCGAGAGTTAAAATATTAAATTAGAGATGTGATCATTGTGTGCTCACTAGGTTTGAGATTTAAAAAAAAGGAAGGAAAAATGCATTTTCTTTTGCATTTCTCATATTTCAAACTGAATTCAGTCAGATATACATACATGTACATCTATGTACAGTATATATACATGAATATGTATATATACTGTACATGTATATATGCTGTACATATATGTACCCCACGTTGCCATCATTCAGAAAGACCCTCAAAACCCTCTTCAGACTTGGCTTCCCCAGCAGTTTTTTGATTTCCTAGTACGTACCATTTTATTTTAATTCTCTTATTTTATTATCTTTTTATTGAAAAGTTAACGGCTTGTTTTCTCATTTTATCCTACAGTTTGTAAAGCGTTTGTGAGACGCTTCATAAATCTGGTGTATTATTTGTATTAACAGCTGCTATTTGTAAACAATACATTCAACTGCACATTCAAGAACTATCTGTGCCACAACAAAGTTTTTAAATTTTGCTAAGAAAAAAAAAACTTGCTAAAAGTGTGAATAAGAAAATCTTTTGTTGCTGTTATTATTTAATCGAGAGGAACGAGGATGGAGATTTTACTGAAGAACTTTGTCGCCCTCTTGTGGCCAAACAGCCACATGACCAGCAGCCATGAAGCAGCTATTGAAGCAAGAGCATCTACTGGTGGAGGAAATATATATTCATATATTATAATTTATATATATATAATATATTATATGTTATATATAATATATTATATATAGAGAGAATATATTATAATATATAGAATACATATATATATATATATATATATATAGATATAGAATATAAATATATATAATATAATATAATATATATATATATATATATATATATATAGAATATAAATATATAATATAATATATATATATATATATATATATATATATATATATATATATATATATATATATATATATATATATAAATATATATAGAATATATAGAATATAATATATATATATATAGAATATAAATATATATAATATAATATATATATATATATATATATATATATATATATATATATATATATATATATATATATATATATATATATAATATATATAATATAATATATATATATATAGAATATAAATATATATAATATAATATATATATATATATTATATATATATATATATATATAGAATATAAATATATATAATATAATATATATATATATATTATATATATATATATATTATAGAATATAAATATATAGAATATAATATAATATATATATATATAGATTATATATATATATAGAATATAAATATATATATATATATATATATATATGTACTTATATATTATATATATATATATATATATATATTTCTTTTTTATATATATATATATATATATATATATCCTTTAGTACAAGTACAAATACCACAGGGTAAAAATGCTCTGGTACAAGTAAAAGTCCGGCATTAAAAACTAACTTTAGTTAAAGTATGTAAGTAAAATGCTGGCTAGAATATTATTAAAAGTAAAAGCACTCGATGCAGAAATACGTCCCTTGTGACGGTTACACTGTTATGCATCATATTACTGGAGTATTGTTACTCTGGCTTCAATGTGAAAGCAGCATTGTAGCTGGTTGAGTTGGTAACTAATGATTATTTTGATTATGGATTAATTTGCTGAATATTTTCACCATTAATCAATTGTTTGTAAAATAAAAAATCAGAAAATAGTCAGAAATGGTGTCACAATTGTCCAACCAATAATACAATTTTTTTAAATAAATAAAAGGAAGAGCAGCAACTTCTCACATTTGTGAAGCCGTGAAATGTTTTTAGCATTAAAAATGACTTTATATTATTATTTTCTGTTAATCGCCAAGTTGTTTCAACCGTACATTTAATTCATAACAACACATCACAGTTTAAAAACTAAGTATAAAGCTTAATATTTCCCTCTGAGAAGTAGAAGTAGAGCATGGCATAAAAAGAAAAGACTTAAAGTACAACTACCTCATACGTATTGTACTTAATAAAGTAAATGTACTTGGTCTGTATTGATCATCAGGAACTCTCCTTCAGATCAAATACGTTATTTAACATAATTAATACAATCAGTTTAAAGTGGAACCAGCGAGACTTTATCAATTTATTTATTTATTATTTATTTATTTATTTATTTTAAAGTGATCGTACTAACTTTTATCTCCTTTACAGGTGTTCATCTCAACTCCCGGGATCTTTGAAGCTCAACCGACCGGCTGACCGTAACCATGACGACGCCAAACTGACCGTAACCATGACGACGCCAAACGGACCGTAACCATGACGACGCCAAAACGCTCTTCGCTTTTGTTTTACACATATCCTGTTGGTACTTTCCCACTGCAACGCCACCACGTTAGTTTCATATGTCACGTGTTCTTTTGTGTTGTTGGTGAGCTCAAGACAATTTATAAAGTCTGGTGGACGATAAATATTATATTCTAACTAATGTTATTATTCATATTGTGTATTATTATTACTAATGTTATAGTATTTATAGTATTTATAGTATTTAGTATGGGACAGCAGAGGAAAATTAGCCTCTCTGGCTAACTCACTTACAGTATTACTGTTGATTAGTGTGCATTGTCCCTGCAAAATAAACAGCTAATATATAATATATATATATATATATATATATATATATATACATATATATATATATATATATATATATATATGTTATTTTTTATTTTTTTTATTTATTTATATATATTTATATATAATATATATATATTATATTATATATATTTATATTATATATATTATATATATATTATAATATATAATATATATTCTATACTCTGATCCTTTACTCAAGTAAAAGTAGCAATACCATTGTGTATAAGTACTCTGAAATACTTTATAATACTTTATTCAGCCAGAGGGTTTAATCCATAATAATACCTCCTGATTTATTAGTTGATTATATTTCATATTAATTATCTGACTCCGCAAAGTGGCTGTTAGTTAAAAGTACAACATTTGCCTCCAAAATGTAACTGAGCAGTATAAAGTATTATAAACTGGAAATAAAGTCAAGTAAAGTACCTCAAAATTGTACTGAAGTAAAAGTACATAGTTACATCCTACCACACAGGAATAACCAGAAAGAAGCAACATTTACCGTGAACTCAAATATGTAACGTGTATTTTTAAGTTGGTAAAAGCTAATAAATGTAATGTAGGAGCTGTTTTATGTCTATTTTTAAATATGTTTATAATGTTGCACGTCGTCTTGTGACCTTGAGAGTTGGCCCCTCCCTCGTTGCCACCGCTGAAGTGCCTTTGAGCAAAACCCCCAGTGAGGCAGCCCGCTGGCTAACAGTCTGATTATTACCTTTATTTAACCAGGCGTCTCAGATACAACAAACAGAGAAAGAAGAAATAAATCCACAAAATTAAGAGTTTGAGTTCATCCAACTGGACGTCAACATTTTAAAGTCTTTTTACAAATTAATCTAATTCATACGGTGCAATATAAATTAAATATAAATGTAATGAAACACAGGAACACATGTGTTGAACTGCATTGAGATGTTTGAAAGTGGAGCAGCATGTACAAGACAAGTGAGTATCATGAATGTACACAATGTACTTTAATTTCCATCCCTTTACCTGCGTCTCGGTGTCTTTATTTAATGTATTTGTGTATTAAATTCACTGTCATCCTTCGTCGCAGCTGTAACTCTAAATAAAGGTTAGGTTCGGTCCGTATTACCTGGATTGATCGATTAATCCATTAGAAATCCAAACGGTCGTCATGGTTACGGACGTTGGGAATTTGGTATTTGTCTAAAATACTACTGTGGGGCATATCCCAGAATGCATTGGGCAGGAAACATTGGGACTTGGAGTATTTTTCCAAGCAGGTAGGTTTATTAATTTTGCAAGGACAAAATACTTATAATGAATATAATCCAAAACATGTACAAAGTTTAAATATGTTTATATTCTAAGAGTAATAATATGGTCCAGGAAAACAGAAGTATTTGTATTTCATAGTATTTGTTTTAAATACTGTGGGGCATATCCCAGGATCCATTTTTTTAGGAAATATTTGAATACTTAATTATTTTTTCCCCCATAATAACCTATGGTGATATATGACTGCAGGTATAGATGCTGTCCATTAATAAGAATTTACGAATATAATCCAAAACATGTGAAAAGTTTAATTACTTTTATATCTTAATATTATTATGGACCACTTGTAGATTATATTAGTACTTGTGGATCATAATATTTGTTTTAAATACTGTGGGGCACACCCCAAAATGCATTATTAAGGAAATACATAGTATTAGAGTATTTTTTATATATTATATATATAGTATATTTTCTTTCCCCATAATGAAACAGCTATTGTGATACAACACGTATAAATATTGTCCACTCATATATATATATATTTTTATATATATATAAAATATATATTTAATTTTTCTATATATATATATATTTTTTTATTATATATATATATAAAATATATATATTTTTTTCTATATAATATATAATATATATATATATATATATTTTTTTTTCTATATAAAATATATATTTATATCTATATATATATTTATATATATATATATATAGATATAGATATATATTATATATATATAATATATATCTATATATAATATAGATATATATATAGATATATAGATATATATATATAAAAGAAATCCTGAAAGTCATGAAAAAAAAACTTAACTTAAAAAGATATAATCACGTGGTTGTCTACCGTGTGCGGCGTGCTCTCTGATGTGTGTCACGTGACCAGAGGCCCCTCGAGGCCCCCCCTCCTCGTGTCACTCGTCGAGCACACGTTCACTAAATTGAGACTAATTAGCCGGCTAGCAGACTTTTCTTAAAAATGACCTTTTCTCGCTGCTGACGGTTATTATTGGGACATTTCTCACAAGCGTGTCAGTCCACAACATGGCGTTTTCCCTGGTGAGTCGCACACAATCATTTAAATCAGAGAAGAAAGTAATTAAGTGAGTAAGTGAGTCTTCACGTGCACGTTTTGTCTTTTTTTTGTGTGTGTCATGAAACTACCTCCGACGTCTCTTTTAGGCTCCATTTTTAAATTCCTACCCACAAATAACTGACGAGCGAGAGGAGAAAGTCGTGTTTCCACTCCACCACGTGTCCCAACCTCCACGCGGTAAATTTGCATTCATTTTTTTTTTAAATTTAATTTATTTTTTCCTCTCCTGCAGAGAAACGATCCCCGCAGGCCGGACAGCCCGGACTCCGAGTCTCCGGCCCTGTCCACCTGCAGCAACGCGGACATCTTCCGCAGGATGAACACCATGCTGGGCAACGCTCTGGATTTCACCGGTGTGTGCACCACACCCAACAACAACAACAACAACAACAACAAATCCATCAAGGGAAAGCCAGACCTGCTGTGTGGTAAAGTCTGCTTAGTATTCTCCACCCTGCAGCAGGTCGAGTTGGCTGCAAAAGCAAGTAAAATGGTTGCATTGCTGGTGTGTAAACCCACAAGGTTGCTTGCAACCACTGGGGTCAATGCATCGAGCCGCTCATTGACCCTGAACTCACTGATACAGCACACATGAAACTAACATTGTTTTCTTGGTCAAACATGAAACTTCCCCAGTTGATTACTTGTTTTAAGACCACTGTGTTTTGTAATGCAAGTTTTCTGAAAAAAATGGTTGTTTCAATATGCAAATGAGGCGTTTTCTTATGAAATATGTGCTCATTTGCATACGTTTAGATTTGGACATTGGATAAAGCTGTAGGTTCGAAATTATTGTTTCATTTTGTTTGACAAATGAGTTAAAGATTGTGAACATCTCTTTGCCATAAACAAGAAAATACAGTCTAAAGACCTACAAAAATAAGCTTTTATTCATGTTTTTAGTAATAAAATGTTGTATAACTCAGGTTATGAATGCTATGTGAACAATTAAATTAATAGTTATCAACATGAAACTTCACCAGTTCATTACTTTGAGACAATTCTTTATATTAGAAGCTTTCTGAAATATTATGTTTAAATATGCAAATGAGGTGTTATCTAATGGTAACTTTTGGTGAATTTAGGAGAAATCTACAGATGTAAATGGTTAAAAGTAGTAAAATAAACCCCTAAATGTGTATTTTGGATGTTTTCTTTCCACTGGTCAGAAAGAAACCATGTTGAAGTAAAATAACCCAAATTTTATTTATTTATTTTTCTGACAAAGTCCACAAACAAGCCAATTTAATTTGCAGCAATAATAAAACAAGCGCTAACATTTGAGAAGCCGATGGTTCTTTAGAGGGCTTTTTGGGAATCATTTTTCTGTTCGACTAATTGGCTAATTGTTTTCAGCTCATTGAACCAACACTAATGTGAATATATTCACGTATTAAACAAAAAAAAAAAAGCCTGAATCAGCCTGAAAATACACATAAATATGTGTTTAAATTGTATTTGTCGGTGAATTCTTACTAGTTTCCTGTATTTGAAAGCGGAGGTCACGACCTCAGTGGTAGCTGCTGCTGTTTCGTTAAAGCGCCACATTTTAGACCAGAAATGACCCTGAATGCAACCTGCCTTCCCTCTAGATTAGATTTATTTTTTTTTTTCAAGGTGAAACCTCTTCATCTCTCCAAAGAAGGAAAACCTCCTTCACCTTGTCGTTCCCACTCGGCTGCCAGCAGCTGATTCATGCTGCATCGCCCGTTTCTGCAGCATTGCAGCACTTTGAAGTGTTTTTTTTTTTTCTTTTTCTTTTTTTTAAAGTGAGATTTGCCAAGATTTAAGCTCCGCACAGAGCCTGCGTCCTTTCTTTTGAATTAATTTGCTTAAGTCTGCAGTCTTGCTCCTAATGTATGAATATAAAGGTTTTTACTCAGCTGCACGCAAACTTGCAGCACAACACTTATTGTGCTGCAAGTTGTTGTGTTTTTTTTTTTTTTTTTTTTTAAAGTGCTATCAAAAGTGAGTTGTAGCTCGACTCGGAGCTGAACTTTGTGTCTGCGGCCGCCCGGCTCTCGTGTTGCTGAATCAGGGCTGCAGCTGGATGCGCTCCAGGCTCCGGTGGAGAGGGCGAAGGGAGGCGCTGGCGGTGCAAACCGCTCCGTCAACATCTGATCAGTCAGCTGCTGCAGCCGGAGGCTCCGCATGCACCGTCTCTCCACTGCGTGTGTGTGCAAACGTTTTCAGAGTCGACGTGTCCGATTTAGAGAGTTATTTAAATGGCTTTTTGAGCTTGTGGTGTTTTTCAATTTTTTTTTTTTTTTTTTAAATCAAGTCTGCTGAGTCATTTGCTCCCATGCTGCCGTAGCTCTGCCCCTAGCCTCCCACCATCCCTCCCTCCCTCCCTCCTCCCTCTCCCGTTGTCAGCTAGCAAAGGAAACGAGGCGAGACAGAGTAGGCAGCAGCTGTGGCTGCCGTCTTCCCACCGACTCGGAGAGGGAGACCCGCCGTGCCCACCAGAGAGAGGGCAGCTCTTCTATCAACAAGCCAATAGCTCCGACAGGAATTTTTCATTACACAGTTGTTAGGCAAGGAAGCAGGGAGGTGGTGGTGGGGGGGGAGAGCTGATGTCATTAGCAGGGGTGTGTGAGTGCATCAGCAGCCATGTCACATGCTGCTAGGTGGGTCAGTGATGCGGACGGAGATGCATGGCAGTTGCACCGGGAACAGAGGCAGCAGGTTAGCTCCCCCGTCAGCCGGAGGAAAAGGGGGGGGTGATCAGGGAAGTTCTATTTTTTATTTTTTTTATGAGATTTGTTGGGTGTCGCGAGTCTCTCCCTGACCTCTTTCTATGTAACGCAGACTGAAACAACACTTTTTTTTTTAACACTTCCTCTCTTTCTTTTTTTTTTATTTTTGTTTGTGTGAATCTCTGAACTGGATCTTGGGATTGAAAAGAGTCGGAGCTGGCTGCGGTGGGCAGCAGGAGGATGCTCTTCCCCAACTGTGGAGGCGGCGGCGGCGGCATCATGCCCGGCTCCCAGGAGATGCCGTCATCCAGGGGCCCGCCGGGCGTCACGGACCTGGGCCTGGGCCTCCAGTCCCTCCGGCTGTCCGGCTGGGACCGACCCTGGAGCAGCCAGGAGACGGACGCACACAACTCCCCCTCCCAGGTTCACACCAGCTCGCCCTCCAGTGAGTACCAGACGTCTTGTTTACCTGAATATCGTGGTTTTCTTTTTTTACACCTATAACGTCCCAGAGTCTAGTCGAAGGGTCTGTTTCCCCCCGAGTTGATAACCCCGTTCACCTGACCGGTAGCTATCGTAACGCCTGCGAGCTCGTGTGCCCCGGTTTGTAATGAAATGTGTTGCTTGGTTATTAACAGCAGTCTGTCGCGTCACCGGGGAGGATGATGTGGCACTTTTGCTTTGCTGCATCTCTAGCAGCAGGCACAAAAAAAAAAACACTCCACTGAAGCTACTTTTATGTAAACAAGAGAACCTAAAGCATGCGAAGATCTTTTTTTTTTAATATTTCACTGCAGAAGCTCGTCTGAATATTTTAAATACCTGTTGCTCAAAACTGCATGAGCAATACCTTCCCGAGTGCACAGCACCAGACTGACGCTCCCAGTTCGTGGATGCTGAGCTTCGGAGAGGCATTAAGACTTTAACGCTGCCCCTCTCGTCCCGACGTAACTTCATTTAGCTCTTTTCTAAACGCGGCCCGCAGCAAACTGGGACGGAGCCCTGCGTGCGGCCTACAGCTGAACGATCCCCTCAGAGCCTCATGTTCAGTGATGCTGTTCGACTGTCGGCTCACTTTTTTTTTTTTTTTGTTGTCTGAAGGAAGCCGCCGGTTAATACTCAAAGGAATTCGGCGTGTAGCTCCTGAGACGAGGAGATCATGTAGCAAGGAAGTGAAAGTGAAATGGCCGGCAGCCTGCTTGCACATCAAGTATCCTCCTGTGCATGCAAATTCGGGATGAAACTTGACTTTGCAGCCTTTCAGTTCCCACAAATCAATGTGGCTCTTGAGATTCAGCAAACAAACCCAGTTTTCTTCACTTTGCTTTTTTGTGGAAAGCTGTCGAGCAAAGAGATGCACATTTTTAGACCCTTTGAATTTGCATTTCCTGCAGATTCAATGAGACCTGCAACAATTTATCATTAGTGGTATAACTATCAAAATAGTTGGCGATGAATTTTATTTGAATGCTTTGAGTCATTTTTTTACAGAACAATCCTTGACATTTAAATAAACATAATAAAATAAATAGTAAATAATCGCTTTGAGTCATTTTTAATGAAGAGAAAGCTTCTTAAATGGGAATATTTTCAGATTTCTTTACTTCTCTGTGACAGTAAATTGAATATCTCTGCGTTGTGGACAAAAAAAACCAAACATTTCAGGACATTTTTCAACATTTTCTGATATTTTCTAGACCAAACGACTCGTAGATTTAATCGAGAAAATGATTGACAGATTAATAAACAATGAAAATAACAGTTAGCTGCAGCCTTCAACACACACATCCCATCTTCAGTTTGCTCATCCGACTTGTTAAACCTCTCGACCGGCTGAATCCTCTTGGTGACGCTGTGACCGGTGTTATCGTCCTGTCTCTCCAGTGCTGGGTATACTGAACAGCCCCTTCAGTAGCATCCTGGGGAAGCCCCCCGGCTACCTGCCCCCCGAGTCCTTGAGCATGACTGCTGACTTCCTGGAGAAGTTCCCCAGCATGGCGCGCATGGCGACCCGCCTGGACTCCAGCTCCTTTTTGGACTCTCGCTCCAGCAGCCCTGAAGACTCGGAGACCAGCGGCTTCAGCTCTGGTTCGGACCACCTCTGTGACATGCTGGTAAGGATGGCTGTTCTTCCTGGGGGAGTATTTGTTTCAAACTTTACTTTTAACAACCAAATATTGACGCATATTTAACAACCAGGTCTCAATATGCTGAGCTTTCATTCCACGAATCATCACACACTATCTATTTAAACCAGCTTTGATTTATTCCCACTTTTCCCTCGAGTACATTTTCATAAGGCGTCTCTTCTGATCTGCTCCAGATTTAATGTCAGTGTTGCATTTGAATGAAATGCAACACTGATATGCGTCCATGTACGATAAGCTAGCTGACGCCTGCGAGACGTAGCCTCGATGTTAAGCGGTTGGTTTATTGCCAACAAATGGCAGGTCGGCCATGTTTGCCCTGTTGAGAGCTGGAGGACCTAACGATGGTCGTGTGGTGTTCACGTTTATCATCAAGTGTCTGCACGCGATTTCTGTTTGAGAAGCTACAGGACTGTTGCATGATGGGATCACTGCTGTGGAAATGCCCTTTGTAATAGTTTCCATTCCTCCCTCAATGTTGTGTGTTCTTTGCAGCTTATTACAGTTATTCAAACTCTCCACACTGCTTTTGATTTGAGAAATGGTCTCCGGTAAGATGCAGGTGTCTGGACATGTCTGTCTTTCTCTTTCTCTCTCCAGTCGACTCTGCGGATCTCCCCTCCGCTGCCTTATCTGGCCTCAAACATGCAGAAGGATCTTCTGCGACTGGGCTCCCGCCTGGACACGCAGGACTCCAGCTCGTCGATGACGCCGCCCTCCAGCGCCAGCCCCACCTCCACCATCTCCCGCCGCTGGCGTAGCGGCTCCCCCTGGCCCGGCGCCGAGATGCTCGACCAGTCGGACGACACGTTCAGTATCGAGAGGGAGGCTCGTCTGCACAGACAGGCTGCAGGTAAATCTGGGACTCACCGGACTCTGTGTTCTCGTTGGTGGAGTAACGGATTGTTGTTTGCCGATATTCAGTAAAAATATGCGATCAGGAGATCAGTGTTTAAGCTTTCTGATCCCCGATGTTGCACTGAAGAACAAATTCTTGCTGAAATTGACAGGAGAGCTAGTGACGTTAGCTAGTGACGTTAGCTAGTGACGTTAGCTGCGCCGCTAACGGCTAATGGACGGAGGTCACATTATGATGCGTTCAGGCTCTGTTCAGTGAAAATGAGTACTGGGCGAAGGTAAATTATAACGTCATCATGACTAGTTAAAATGTAGTTTTTGGTGAATATAAATTCACATAAACGGATATTAGAAATTAATTATGAGCTCTAAGCAGCTTATAATGCGTTAAAACATCAATAAAAATACAATCTTTTATGTCCCACCATTTGAATTGTTTCTATGAAGAAAAACACTATAGATGACTACAAAGTAAAAGGATCAGATGTTAAATAGTTTACACTCAAAAGAACAATCTGGATCCTTGTAGACCAGCTGCCATAACAAAAACAAACAAAGTTACCTGTATTTGCAAATATGGATAATTGATCAGATCTCAAAGTTATATTTGCTCCTTTTTCTTTTGTGTTCTGAGTTTTTTACAATCTGTTGCGCACTTAATTTAAATTATTTATTTTTTTCCTCTCTGTCCTCGCCAGCTGTGAATGAGGCCACGTTCACCTGGAGCGGTCAGCTGCCTCCCAGAAACAACAAGGACCCTCTGTACTCCTGCAAGGTGTTTCTCGGTGGCGTTCCCTGGGACATCACGGAAGGTAACGGCTGCTTTAATGTCGGCGCCGACAGCTTCTGGATGATTGGTAGCGTTGTTTTTTTTTTTTTTTTTACAGTGTAATGAGCGAGCGGCCCTTAAGGTTTGTGCATAATTCTGGTTTAGTTTAATGCAACGTCCGTCACGTTGTCGGAACAACCACAATTTAGTTTAGTTTTAGACAACTTTATAACTTGGATATTTGTCTAAAGCTAAAGAAACGATGCTGCATCAAAATCCTAAAACTTCAGGGAAAATAATGGAATAGATGACAGAACATGGAGCTTTAATTCCAACAGATTATTGTCCCGTAGTGTGTGTTCATACGTTTTAATTAAACTCTTGGCTCAGCTTCACATTCTCGTGTCTCCACAGAAATACTGCAAGTCATGTCGAGTCTGTTTAGTGACATCACGTTCCCTCTTATGAGCAGCGACGCAGTTTTATGAGCCAGGGCTCTTATTGTGAAGGGCTCTTATTGTGAAGGATGAGAACGGAAAGTGTGACGCTGTAAAGGTGCTGCGCAGGTGGAGCGATGGAGGGTTTTCAGTCTTGGTGCTGAACTTCAGAAGCATGAAGGTAGCAACTCGTGACCCTCGGCTTCGGTGCTTAAGGGACACGGTTCTGCTCTCGGGTGGTCGGCGAGAGCGCCTGAGTGTAGCAGCGAGCTCCAGACTCGTCAGCTGTTTCGTGATCGGGGCTACACACACACACACACACACACACACACAGTCGCATATGCATGCACACACACACACACACACACACACACACACACACACAGCCTCAGTCACGCAACATCAATCCAGCTCATAAATTCGTCTCTTTATTAAAACATCCTTAACTTATCTGCGCTCATTAAATTGGGATATTGACCCATTTGAGGGCGAGGTGTTGCGTCACCAGTCAGAGACCCTGACGTCGTCATGGGAGCTGAATCAGGCGTTTCAGGTCTTAATTTAGCTCATTGCTTCTTGTATTTTCAGCTTTTGTCACTTTTTTAAAGCCATTTAAAAAGGTTTGTGTCCGCGACACGTTTACAGGAAGTAAAACATTCTCCTTCAGGACAATGTGAAAGAAGGAATTTGTTTTATTGTTACATTTATTTAAAAGGTTATAAGAAAGTAAACCTTTCATTTTATTGTGGCGGGACAAAGGATTTCAGTTTAAAAGCAGGTAGAATTTCTAACTCTTATCTCATGTCTCGCCAGGAGTTCAAACCAAAATGAGGGTGTTTTTTTTTGCATTTGTCATTTACATTTTTATTCATTTCATCATAACATTATACATGAATGCAACAAAAACAGGATTCCCAGACCGTAATTTAAATAAAGTAAAATAATAACAAATCACCCTTTGCTTCTAGTTCCCATATGAACGCCATACGGTTTGGCCAGTTTTGCTTGAAATATAATAATATTTTTATGTTAATCGTAATAAAGGCGGCAGTCTGTCGTGTATGTGGACTCTTCATCTTTACAAGAATAATCTTATAAAAGCTGTTAATGTCGCCTGATCGCTGCTCTTTGTTCAGGCCTGCTGGTAAAAGTGATTTATCCTCGAGTTGAAGGTTGTTTGAGCCACGTTTCTAGATTCTTCTTTAAACGACTTTTTTTTTAATTTATTTTTTTTATTATTATTCGACGCTCACCCTTGAAAATCTGAGTCATTCTCAAGTTATGTCTCAATGTTAACGACCCATTTAAAAACTATGACTCTAATCACTTTATGGAAGCCGGACTCCAATGGTTGTGCTTTCTTTCAGCCGGCCTCATCAACACCTTCAGCGGCTACGGCCCTCTGACGGTGGAGTGGCCCGGTAAGGACGGGAAGCACCCGCGCTGCCCTCCCAAAGGTAATGTGGCCAAAGGTAACGACGAGCTGGTAGGCTACTTCCTTTTTATTCCCCTCTCGTGGTTTTTAGGGTGGCACTGTGGTGAGCGCGCGGCGCGGCGGTGAGGCGACGCCGTGGCTTTAGATGTAGCGTAAAGCATGGTGGTCGGAGGGGAAGCCTCTGAATGTTGGTTTCTGTGGTGTTGGAGCCTCTTGGGCTTCTGCTTTGTTTCCTAAAATGTTTTTGCATCTAAAATATTTTCTTTATCGATGATTTATTGACTTTTTTTGCTCGATTTGGGGTGAAAAACGAGACTTGACTGATCAAAATGGTTAATTATGTTCAGTCGGATGACTTTTAAAAGTTGATTGTCGGCTGTTTTTAAAGGGAAAGGAAAGTTTATTTGTATAGCACATTTCAACAAGGCAATTCAAAGAACTTCACATAAATGCATTAAAACATAATGCAAAAGAAAATATTTAAGAACATTAATTTAAACATTAAAAACAGTCAGTAAAACATTAAAGCTAAAAGTTTATTTTTAAGTCACTTGGATTCTATTCAATAAAGCAAACTCATTGCACGTTACTATAAAACATGTTGTTTTTGTGTGTAATTTCTGTATTTGTAATAGTTTTATTATCCTAAATAAAGCTGCAGCAATTAATAATTTAGTTGTCAAATATTAAATAAATTATGATGATGTAATTTAATATTTGACAACTAAGAGTTTTTTTTATTTATTTTAAGAGAAAAGTAAATAGATTCCAGATTAAATGTGAATATTGTCTGGTTTCTTTACTGTGACGGTAAATTGAAGGTCTCTGAGTTGTGGACAAAACGAGACATTTCAGGAAATCTTTCACCAATTTCTAACATTTTAGTTTAAACAACAAATCGATCAGTTGAGAAAAATAATCAACGGATTGATGGCCGACGCGAATACTCGTTAATCTTGGTACGTTTGTGTTTCAGGCTACGTTTATCTGGTGTTCGAGAACGAGAAGTCCGTGCGGGCGTTGCTGCACGCCTGCTCCCAGGACCCGTTCCACCCCGAGGACAACCGGGAGTACTACTTCAAGATGTCCAGCCGCAGGATGCGATGCAAGGACGTGAGTACGAAGCACGATGGCTCAGTGGTGAGCGGGTCGTCCTTCAGAGGATCGGAGGTTCGATCCCCGGCTCCGCTAGCCCATGTGGACGTGTCCTTGGGGAAAGACACTTAACCCCACATGTCTCCTGTAGCTGAGCCTATGGTGTGAATGGTAGCTACTCCTGATGGGCAGGTGGCACATTAGCCCCTCCCACCAGGGTGTGAATGTTACCTTAGCCCCTCCCACCAGGGTGTGAATGTTACCTTAGCCCCTCCCACCAGGGTGTGAATGTTACCTTAGCCCCTCCCACCAGGATGTGAATGATGCCATGTAGCTCCTCCCACCAGGATGTGAATGATGTCATGTAGCCCCTCCCATCAGGGTGTGAATGATGCCATGTAGCCCCTCCCATCAGGGGGTGAATGATGCCATGTAGCTCCTCCCACCAGGGTGTGAATGATGCCATGTAGCTCCTCCCACCAAGGGGTGAATGATGCCATGTAGCTCCTCCCACCAGGATGTGAATGATGTCATGTAGCCCCTCCCACCAGGGTGTGAATGATGCCATGTAGCTCCTCCCACCAGGGTGTGAATGATGCCATGTAGCTCCTCCCACCAGGGTGTGAATGATGCCATGTAGCTCCTCCCACCAGGGTGTGAATGATGCCATGTAGCTCCTCCCACCAGGGTGTGAATGATGCCATGTAGCTCCTCCCACCAGGGTGTGAATGATGTCATGTAGCTCCTCCCACCAGGGTGTGAATGATGTCATGTAGCCCTCCCACCAGGGGGTGAATGATGTCATGTAGCTCCTCCCACCAGGGTGTGAATGATGTCATGTAGCTCCTCCCACCAGGGTGAATGATGCATGTAGCTCCTCCCACCAGGGTGTGAATGATGTCATGTAGCTCCTCCCACCAGGGTGTGAATGATGTCATGTAGCTCCTCCCACCAGGTGTGAATGGGTGAATGATGTCATGTAGCTCCTCCCACCAGGGTGTGAATGGGTGAATGCATGTAGCCCTCCCACCAGGTGTGAATGATGTCATGTAGCTCCTCCCACCAGGTGTGAATGGGTGAATGCCATGTAGCTCCTCCCACCAGGGTGTGAATGGGTGAATGTAGTGTTAAAGTGCTTCGAGTGGTCGGAGGACTATAAAAGTAACGGTCCGTTTACGATCATGAACTCTACAATCAGCGGTACTTTAACTTTTCCCGCTCGATGCCGGACTCACGTCACTAAACCAACAGGATTTTGACTGTTTTTAAAAGACTTTTTTTATTTTTTACATACAGTACAATGTTTTCTCTCAAAATAACTGCCCACTAGTTAAATATTAAAGTACCGCTGACTCGATTATTGACAGGAAATTAAGTGTTTTGATAAGTTTCATGGTTCCAACTTCTCAACTGAGGATCTGAATTATTTAAACGTATTTTTCTTTTTTTGGTTTGGACTATTTGTCACCAATCGAAAAATAATCATTCTGAAAATAATTGCAGTCTTAACTCTACAAACTAAATCAGTAAAATCCTACTTTTACATTAATGCACGAGAGAAAATAATAGTTTTTCCTTTGAGTACTTTTTAAGTAAGTTTCCCTGATTATACTTAAGTAACGTCTGACCTTTTGACTCGTACCAGAGTATCTTTAGTGTAGTTGACTCTTTAATAGACATGCATATGCAATATTTTCTTAAAGGGTTAATCTGTAGTATCCAGAGCGACGCGTCCTTATTTACATCAGGAGTCTGCGGGCTGCGTGTCGCCCCCTGCAGGTGCAGGTGATCCCCTGGGTGATCTCCGACAGTAACTACGTGCGCTGCCCGGCTCAGCGTCTGGACCCCAGCAAGACGGTGTTCGTGGGCGCGCTGCACGGCATGCTGAACGCAGAGGCGCTCGCCAGCATCATGAACGACCTGTTCGGGGGCGTCATGTACGCAGGCATCGACACGGACAAGCACAAGTACCCCATCGGTGAGAGAGAGCGTGTGTGTGTGTCTCTCTGTGTGTGTGTGTGTGTGTGTGTCTCTCTCTCTCTGTGTGTGTGTGTGTGTGTGTGTGTGTGTCTCTCTGTGTGTCTGTGTCTCTGTGTCTCTCTCTCTCTCTGTGTGTGTGTGTGTGTGTGTGTCTCTCTCTCTCTCTGTGTGTGTCGCTCTCTGTTCTCTCTCTGTGTGTGTCTCTCTCTCTCTGTGTGTGTGTCTCTCTGTGTGTGTCTCTCTCTCTCTCTGTGTGTGTGTCTGTGTGTGTCTCTCTCTGTGTGTGTGTGTGTCTCTCTCTCTCTCTCTCTCTCTGTGTGTGTGTGTGTGTCTGTGTGTGTGTGTGTGTGTCTCTCTGTGTGTCTCTCTGTGTGTCTCTCTCTCTCGTGTGTGTCTCTCTCTCTCTCTCTCTCTCTCTCTCTCTCTCTCGTGTGTGTCTCTCTCTCTCTCTCTCTCTCTCTCTCGGTGTGTGTCTCTGTCTCTCTCTCTCTCTCTCTCGGTGTGTGTCTCTGTCTCTCTCTCTCTCTCTCTCTCTCTCTCGGTGTGTGTCTCTCTCTCTCTCTCTCTCTCTCTCTCTCTCTCTCTCTCTCTCTCTCTCTCTCTCTCTCTCTCTCTCCCTCTCTCTCTCTCTCTCTCCCTCTCTCCCTCCCCCCACGCTGCTGTGCATAATGTTCTAACTCTTGTTTCAGGCTCTGGACGTGTCACGTTTAATAACCAGCGTAGTTACCTGAAGGCCGTGTGCGCTGCGTTTGTGGAGATTAAAACTCCAAAGTTTACAAAGAAGGTGAGAAAATGCTCAGTTTTCACTTTCTGCGTTCAGCAGTGGAGCGTGACCTTTACTGAAGTACCTTAACCCTTTGAGCCCGTCGCACTTTAATGGGGAATTATGTCCATCACGAAAGAATATAATGTCAAATCATATTAATAGAGCATGGCCTGGGCTACAAGAATATAGAAGCCAGTTGTACAAACACAACTACATGATATTAATTTTCATATTTTGCAAAAGCAAAGTTTGGTTGTTTTTTGTTGCTTCACTTCATCAAAGTGAAGCTGTGCAGAGAGAATGTTCTGATGTTGTGTTTGATGTAGAAGTTTAAACCTGCAGCTGCATCATTCCAGAGAATCATCCTGAAAGTTAGGCCAACCTGAAATATTTTAATTTTTGCCGTGTGCCATCTTCAGATACTCTTAACCAGATATAAAATACACACATCTGAACAAAAACAAAGTGTTCCCATTATCATAACACCAAGAATGACTCAAATAGACCTCATGGTTGCAGAGATACTCTTTTTAGTTTGGGTATGCAGTTTTCCAGCGGCGGGTCATGTGTCTACAGTAGCCCTGAAGGGACAAACCAAACCTTTGAGGCCTTTTGTTTCACGCGGCCGCTGCAGTCCTTCAACACGTTTAAAAATAAAACACCTCAAGCAGCACAAACCTCCTTCAACCCTCTGGGGGCATTTTCTCAATTCTTACATATTTTCTTAAATACACCTTTAAAGGTACTTGCATATGAGACATACCCATGTGTTGTATATGATGATTTGCAGAACAATCTCAGCTATCTATATAATGAGACACCAGTTGTCCTAAGGCACTGTGTACAGGAATAATTTGGCCATAAAGCTGAAAAATTTAAGTCTGATTTTTGAAATTCTTCAAATCTCTTGTTAAAACATAACTTTACTCATGTGGACGAACTGTTCTGGTGCTTTACATTGGTTTACCAAAGTCTTACGTTCACAACAGTGGAATATATGGATAAAATAGTATATAAATGTATAAACCACCCCCTCAGGTCCAGATCGACCCGTACCTGGAAGACTCGATGTGTCAGGTTTGCCTTCGCCAGCCTGGGCCTTTCTTCTGCAGAGACCAGGTCAGTGGGAACAAAGAGCAGCTCTGACTTATTATACGCTTCCTTTTCATTATTATCGGTCCAGAGTATGAAATGTTTGACCGCCTGAGTGTTTTTAGTCTACAAGTATCAGACCAGTAGGAACGTTCAGGCGCCCTCGTGTGGTTAGAAAGTGTACTGCAGATAGAAATGTTGACTTAAAATTATTTTTTTTTTATTTGTAGACTATTTTGAGCTGTTAAATTTGAAGTGAATCCCCTGAAAGTGTTTCACAAACATCATAACTGTCTCCTTATCCACACGCAGGCCTGCTTCAAGTACTACTGCCGCTCCTGCTGGCACTGGCAGCACTCCATGGACATCTTGAGCAACCACCGGCCCCTCATGCGCAACCAGAAGAACCGGGACTCCAGCTAGAGCCGACGGCCCCCGACGCTCTGAAGGGCCGGAGAGACGAACGACCCCTCTCGCCGTAGTGGGGAGGGGGTCGGGGGGTCGCGAGGCCGCCCGCCAATGGCGAGAGAGAGCACGTGTGCCAGATGTCCCTCGGCACGAGGGCCACCGCGGCACTCCACCAGGCACTGGGGGGGTATCACTGTAGAGAAATGTTCACTTTTTGCACTTGCTACATTTTTGCTGTTGTTCACAGTGGCACTATGCACAGTGACCTTGTTGGAGGGGGGGCGGGGAAGACAAGGGTGCCCTTCACACTTATGCAGTTTTTTTTTTTGCCCAGACTTGCGGCCAGAAGGAAAGATGGGAGTCCGCCGACGGTTAAACTTTTTTCTTTTTTTTTTTTTTTTCTTTTTTTTTGCATAGTGAAGAGCAATCACGCAAGTCTCATTGCCGTTCATTGGCAAATGCCATACAGTGCCTTTAAATTTTTATTTTTCTCCCCCCCTGCTCCCTCCCGCCCACCCTAACCTCCAGTTGGCATCATTTTTTTTTTTTTTTTTTACTTTTTCTTTTTTTTTACTTTTTTTTTTTTTTTTCTGCGCAGGCCAACTGGTGTTTCTTACTTTTGGGAGTTGAATGTTGGGCTTCATTTAACCAGTCGCATTTCAGACATTTTTACGCAGTTTTTTACTAATTTGTACACAAACGGTTTTAAGTCATGACATGAAAATTTTGAACAATTCTACCAGGCGGCTGTTTTTTGGGGAAACCCCTCCCCCCTTTTTTATTTTTGCCATTTTTCTCATCTGTAGCTTTTTTTTTCCTCTTTTTTAATTTGCCCTCCCAAATTTCAACTGTATGGGCACAAAACGTTGGAAGTACTACTTTAACTTGCTTTGTTGGTCCAGTTATATTAAATGTAAGCGACAATAGAACTGGATATGCCTCCGCTGGGCTGTCCGTCATCTCTCAAGCACCTGATGGATCCCGCTGAGACTCGAGTGAATGAGCATTTGATTGTAAAAGGTTGGGTTGTTTTTTTGTTTTTTTTGCACTTTTTAATTTGCACGTGTGGAGAGGTGGCAGTGGTTTTTAATCACTTTTGTACATCAGCAGAGGGAACACGCCTACGTTACAACAACTGCTGGTTTCCTGTTGAATGTAAGAACTTGTAAGAAATGATAAATTTAATCTATCCGGAGCTTGAGTAGACCCCCCAGTAAACGATTCCAACGCTTTCTTCTTATCCCATTTTGCCTTCCTGTTCCAGTTGGACATAAATGCGTAATAAGCTGTGTGCCAAAGACTTGAGTGTCTTTTCTTTATCCATTAAGTTTGTCATGCTGAGCTTGTTGTCCCTTGGCCCAGCTGCTTTTTAGAGTTTTGAAAGTCTACCTCATTGTGGTCTGCCAAGTTTGCTGCTACTTACAGTTGTGGAGTTTGTTCAGATTGGGCACAATAAAGGTGTTTAAGCATTACCCGTCATGTCTGGCCTCGTCATTGAGGCAACTGTTGCCTTTGAAAGCTTGTGATGTTCCTCAACGTGGAATTGTTGACTTATTTTCCCATTTTAAATGTTACGTCAAAGTCTGTTAACCTGTCAGGAGTCCTAGTGTGGTCCCTTAATGAAGATCTTTATTTAAATGTCACGATCACTGAAGGAGGTTGTGATGAAAGTGTTGTAATGTTTATACATTTGCAGTGTTATGAACCGGGTGTCTGGTGACCTTCCTGGAAAAAATACTGTTTTATTTTGTGTGTGCGTATAAAATGTATAAAAACAAAGTACATAATTGTGTATAAGAATGGCATGTCGTACGCAGCCGGAGACTCCAGCTCAACCAGGACTTCAATATTAAGCATTACTGCTTCAATGTGCCAGTTTACTCATTTGGTTGAATGAATTGTGCATTTTCTGTCTTTTGGAGGAGCTTCATAAATTTGACCATAACAGAAATCCCTTCGTTTAGAGGCGGAGTTCAAAGGGACTAACAGTAAAATATCTTAATGATGGGCTCCAGAATCTCTGGATCCTAATATCTACCATCATGCAACTCTGTCTTAAGCCTCACCTGTGTGCTGGCTGCAGGTTTCCTTTAGTCTCCGAACTCAAGAGATTAAATGGGTGATGTCCCTTAATTTATTTAATTTATATACAATGCAAATGATTATTAAACCGACTCGCGTGTCAAAGATCTGTGAACCCCTTTAAAGCTGAAACTGTTATTCAACCGCTGATGATTTTTGGGAAATGTAATTTAAATGTAATGATCGTCACACAAATAACGCGGCTGGTTTAGATGTTGTTCTCCAACGAGCCGTTTGTTGGCTTCAGTTTAATGTTGAGCAGCTGGATTGATGCATTTTAACTGGAATATTCCTAAAATCGTGAATGTGCTATCTCGGGGGTCAAAAGGTCACTGACATCACGTCTGTCATATATTCGCGACGTCTTGAACAACTTGCACTTCGATTTTGGCAAAATTGTCCACTCAAACTCTAAGGGTTGTACTGATTAGACTCTGAAGGTCAAAGGTCACGGATTTCACATCCAACTCCTTATCGGGGACGCCTCGAGCAAATTGTAATTTTACACAAACGTGCACTTGAACTCAAGGACGAGCTGATGAGAATTTGGAAGTCAAGGTCACTGTTACTATTTCAATTTCTGACAAAAGCAAAATAGTGGTTTAAAGGCGCCGGATTGCTGATGCAGTATAGATTAACCTAAAACAGACTGAGGAAGCTAAAGTGTTGTATGCTGAGTGGAAATTAAAAGGGAAGGCTAAACTATGACTTTTATCATGCTATACTATGACTTTCATCATGTTATACTATGACTTTCATCATGCTATACTATGACTTTTATCATGCTATATTATGACTTATCATGCTATACTATGACTTTTATCATGCTATATTATGACTTCATGCTATACTGACTCATGCTATACTATAACTTGTTATACTATGACTTTTTATCATGCTATACTATGACTTTTATAATCATGCTATACTATGACTTTTTATCATGCTATACTATGACTTTTATAATCATGCTATACTATGACTTTTTATCATGCTATACTATGACTTTCATCATGTTATACAATGACTTTCATCATGCTATACTATGACTTTTATCATGCTATATGACTTTTATCATGCTATACTATGACTTATCATGCTATACTATGACTTTTATCATGCTATACTATGACTTTTATCATGCTATATGAGTTATCATGCTATACTATGACTTTATCATGTTATATTATGACTTATGCTATATTATGACTTTCACCATGCTATACTATGACTTTTATCATGCTATACTATGACTTTTATAATCATGCTATAATATGACTTTTTATCATGCTATACTATGACTTTCATCATGTTATACTATGTCTTTTATCATGCTATACTATGACTTTTATCATGCTATATTATGACTTATCATGCTATACTATGACTTTTATCATGCTATATTATGACTTCATGCTATACTGACTCATGCTATACTATAACTTGTTATACTATGACTTTTTATCATGCTATACTATGACTTATGCTATACTATGACTTATCATGCTATATGAGTTATCATGCTATACTATGACTATCATGTTATATTATGACTTTTACCATGCTATACTATGACTTTTATCATGCTATATTACTTATCATGCTATACTATGACTGACTTTTTAATGAAGTACTGTATTATATTTTTTTTTACATTGACATACTATACTATGAATTTACCACTTCCAGGTTGTTTTTATGAATATAAAAAACAAGATAAAGTTATTTAAACCTCCAATATATTGAGAAACAAGCTGGTGAACCAAAACAATGAGCGGAGGAGTTCAAGTGTGTTCATCACTGCAAAGGACCCTTTTCACTTTATTCAGATTTATTCGATTAATTACTGATAAACATTTGATTATCGCCGGCCTTCCTCTGACTTCCGTTGCTCCTAAAGTAGTGTTATTGCAGTAAAGATGGGCACTGTACCTTTAAGAGGAAGTGGATTAAGAACTGAAAACAAACAGAACAAAACTACTGTAATCAGTTTATTGGCAAAATGAAAGAATGACTTGTGAGTACAAACTTACTAATCCAGCTACCAGAAGTCCATCAGTTACAAACATACGCCCCCTCTCTGTTTTAGAAACTATTATACGGGTTAATGGGATGTTTTTCATACAGACTGTACATAAAAAGAAAAAACAGGAAGGTGGATTTGTACATTATAAAAACACCACAACATCTCGGCTGAAAGTTAAAAATTGTACATAAATGAATTTCAAATGATTTTTTTTTCTGTATAAACAAATTTCCAAGATGGCTCTCCCCAAAAATATTTCTTCTGCTCCAAAATAATTGTCCCTTTTCTCATATTTTAAAACTGGTTAAACATTTCACTTTTTCTTTCATTAAAGTGGGTAAAATATAAACTAAAAGCCTTTCTTTTGCTTGTCGTCAAAGACAATTGTAAACTAGGAGCGATACTTAAAAAAAACCAAGCATCATAAATCTTCCTCTTTAGTATCATTATTTCTATTATTTTCCAGAACAAAATCAAGCAAACATGAAAAAGACCACTGACTTTAAAACCAGCTGCTAAAGAAAACCCTGGCAGAATTTTTGGGACTCAAATTCACACAAATTATATACAAAGTACTAAAAATCCTTTCACAATAACTCAAAACGCTGGTGTATAAAAAAACAAACTAAACCCCCCCCGCCCCAAAAAAAAAAACACACCACACTCAAACAAGTTACCTTTGAATTCTGTCGTCAGACAATCAACATGATTTCTCTTCAGATTTTTTTCGGGAAAATTAAAAACCAGGAAGTGATCATTTACAGAGAAACCCAGCAACGCTGTAATCTGAGCCCGAGAGGACGCGCCATCATTTCTTACACCGAAACTCCAAACAAGTTCCTCTAAAATATATTTAATCTGTTTAAATCTTCAGCGCGAGTCTCTGAAAGTGCTTCAAAGAAAAACTGGGCCGACGAAAAACAAAAAGACGGAAGTGCCTCGAAAGAAGAATGATCTGACAAAATATAAAGCAAAGACTAATTATTTTACATGAAATAAAGGGAAGGGAAACAAATGCATTATTTTACTCTCATTTCCGCTCGTTCTCTTTCTGAGTTCACGGCTCCACCGAGCTGCTTCAGTACTTCGGTACTTTGGTGTATTCTTCTGTGTGAACGCTCCTGCACAAGCAGATGGACAAGATCATCCCCAGCAGCTGTCAAACAAAGCAGACGGATCAATGCATGTTATATATTCGATGTATTTAAATGTGCAACGTGACCTTGACAGCGTCTCATATTCTATTAAAGCTTGGGTCGGACACTTAAGAGAAACATAGCAAGAGTACGTGAGATTTTGGTAAAAAAAAATGTCTTTTGGTCATTTTCATAGCAGCCCAAACACTAGATAGATAAATACTTTATTAATTCCACAAGGGGAATTTTTTCCGCTGCAGCAGCATTTTTACATACAGGTAAGAACAATAAATAAAAAAAAATAGAAGAAAAATGCACAATATGTTATATTTCAACAAATATACAATATGTATATTTTATATATGTACAATACAAATATAAGAAAAATGCACAATAAATATAATAAGAAAATATAAGAAAAATGCACAATATATACAACAAATATAATAAGAAAAATGCACAATATGTACAACAAATATAA
This sequence comes from Ophiodon elongatus, assembly GCA_016806645.1. Taxonomy (NCBI): domain Eukaryota; kingdom Metazoa; phylum Chordata; class Actinopteri; order Perciformes; family Hexagrammidae; genus Ophiodon; species Ophiodon elongatus. Next base: position 155,778 of record JACSYO010002022.1, read on the forward strand.
TAGAATACTAATATTAAATTACAGACAACATGCTCATGAATGGTTGTTTACCTCGATCAGTGCCACTCCGAGGCAGATGCCCAGGACGACCCCGATGTTGGTGAGGAGCCAGCTCTCCACGCTGGTCGCACAACCCTAAAGAAGATTCACCCAAAACACATCAGGGGGGCGAACGGACGAGGAACGGACGGGTAAACACGGACGGACAAACGAGGTTTTACCGCGTCGTAAACGGGCCAGTCGGGCGTCTGCGCCTCACAGAAGCCGCTCTCGGAGAAGTTCCCGGAGACGAGCGAGACGTTCTGGCAGGAGCAGGGGAACAGCAGCTGGGAGCTGTTCACGATCACCATGTTCCCGTTCCAGTCCAGACGGCCGGTCCAGCCACAGCACGCCATCTGCAGACGGACAGACGGCCAATCAGAAGCTCGGTCGCAAGAAGAGGTCAGAGGCTGAAGAGGAAGCGCCTCTTGCTTTTCATGTTTTTGCTGCACTAAGTTTTCTTCAACCATCGTTACGGGAATGTTTTATTTATTGTGTAGCAGCAGCAGACGAGTGGCTGCCTTTCACCTCTGACTTTCTCTCTATTTTAATTTACTGTCTTTTTACTGCTGTTTAATGCGTATTTGCTTATTTATAATACTTGTGTTTCTTTTACTTTGTATCTTGTGTGCACTTTAACTTTGCTGCTGTGATCCTGCAAATTTCCCCTTGCGGGACTAATAAAGGATATCTTATCTTAAACTGGTGTGCAGGAAAATATTTTTTGCAAAAATCCTAATCTTTTGTTGCATATTACTGTTCACTGATAAACGGCGTTTGTAGAGCCGTTGAGTAAAAGCAGTAACACGCGTGTTGTCGTACTAAATATCAGCGTCTATATCATATCGTATCTATATGATCAAATCCCAGCTGTGCCGGTGTTCAGTACGACAGCGCTCCCTCTCGGGAGACATTGCTTAGTTTTCATGCATAAATCATTTAACAGGATAAGTTTGTGTAAAGCAAAGTGTTCAGTAATGACTGAAAGTGTGTGGTGTGTGCATCATGTTTGTATTCATCTGTAATTATATTTAAAAAAAGTTTGTTTTTTGGACCAATCAGGGCTTTTAAAAGAGCATGAATCAGTTCCTCCAACTCACATTCCTCTGGATGAAGTCCCAGGCCTGCTCCGTGGTGGAGTTGTTGCCGGGGTAGTCGTCCAGCACCTTGGCGACGATCCTGGACATCTCGCCGTTTAACTGAGCGAAAACAGTTTCGTGGCATTCATAAAATATACTTCTTACGATGCAAAAAACCCCATCAAACTGAAGTGAAGACATGCATTTCATCTGCTGTTTATAGTTTCCTCATGTCTATGATCCATAATGGAGAGAATTTGTGTCTTTCTTCTCCTTTCTTGTGAACATTTGGATGCGTGCAGCTGGTTTTATGACAGAGTTCATGGATGTACAGGGAAAAAAGAGCAACAAATAGTAACAAACTGCTGGAGGTCTTGGTAAGTCTAAAGACACTCTAGTGTCCAAATTCAGGAGGGAAACCGACGTGAAAACTTGCACTGTAAAAGATCCAAACACATTTATTATCTCAGAGTGAAAAAAGAGCTGTTTGTTAAGTATTTTCACTCATAATTAACATGCTGAGAGTAAGACGAGAAGATTGATACCTCTCTTGAATGACTTTCCTTTATATTTGGAGCTGAAGCCAGCAGCTAGTTAGCTTAGCTTAGCATAAAGCCTTGAAACACTAGCCTGGCTCTCCAATGGTAACAACATTTGCCTACCAGCGCCTCTAAAGTTCAATAGTTAACATGTTATATTGTGCTCGTTTATTCTGTGTATAAAAACAATGGCTAGCTGTCTCCTCCTGTCTTTATGCTAAGCTAACTAGCGGCAGTTCTATATTTAACTGATATACATGAGAGTGGTGTCAATCTTCTCTCTGCAAGACAGCGGATAATCGTATAATATTTCAACATGTCAAACTATTCCTTTAAGTTTAAGTCCTTTTAAGAAAGTGGGAATCTTTCTGGACATTCAACAATATAAATAAAAGGTTTATAATCGGAGCCATTTTTATTTGCATTCCTCTGTAAACATGTTTTTGAGCGAGTGTGGTTCTACAACTCAAACATGAGCTGTGAATTCTTGTGTGGAAGAATTTGTCATAAAGATCTGTGAATTCATATTTGTAGGATATCCAGAAGCATCACGAATCAGGAGTCGAATAAAACAGAACCTTTACATAAATGAACTGAGAGACCAGACGCAGGTAATTGTGTAATTGTGGCTAAATCTTTTCACCAAGAATGTTGAGACACTCAAGGCCTCCAGTGAACACGCTGGAAAAAAGAAGTCCACTCTTCTCTCCAAGTAGAGATTTTTCCCTGAACCACTATTTGGCAGAGAAGCACGGCGGCTGAAAAGAAGCCAGAGAGTTTCCAACAAACGTTCAGATACAATAAACAAAAGGTCCGTCTGCATTCTGCAGAACTCAATTCCTCCTTTTTGTAGCATTTCATCCTTTTTACAGACGATTTATGCTTCTGAACATCTGGATCCACGAGGACAAACTCAAACTCGTGGAGCAAATCATAAAAGTGCACGTTATTGTTGTAGGAGTGTGTGTGTGTGTGAGAGTGTGTGTGTGTGTGTGAGTGTGTGTGTGTGTGTGTGTGTGTGTGTGTGTGTGTGTGTGTGTGTGTGTGTGTGTGTGTGTGTGTGTGTGTGTGTGTGACCACGGTGTCACAGTCAAAGGAGTCGAGTCACTAAAGTACTTCGTTTACAGGTTCTGAACGTTTTTGAAAGTAAAGATTTGGTAGGAAAGAAATAATTTTATTAACTGAAATTATAAAAAGAAAAGTGCAGCCCTGAAGGCCTTTACACACCGAGTGAAGGACGAATAAAAAAAAAAAGAAAAGAAAAAGTGAAACTATTCACATCGGCAGCTCCGCAGATTTGCAACAGCTTCAAACCTTTTCAATAAAAAAGTTAAAATAAATAAATAAAAGTAGTCCGTTGCTTTTTTTGCCGCACAATATTGTCCTAATTAGTCTTAATTACAACTTGCATGTTGGAAACCGGTCACCACAGTGAGTCGTGTGGCTTCAACACGCAGATGTTTTGCATCATAGTTAATAACTGGAGCGTCCACAGAAACTGTAAAGGCTGTAAAGACTCCAATAAATACTTGCATATGTTACATATTTGTCACATAGTCTTAGTAAACAGTTTCATTTTATTCCCTTTTTGTTGTCATTTATTATTTTTGAAGCTGTAAACTTATAGTTTCAGTTATAGTTTCGCCCCCAAAAAACTCATGTTTCTGTAATGAGATACCATAGCGGACGCCTTCCAAAGAAAGTCTAATAAAATGATAAATATATGTAAATGATTTACTCGACATGTAAATAATCCATCATAAATCATAAATCTTGAACGCAACTCCTCGCATTCAACAAATCTTTGTTTTAAAGCCTTCACAAGATTAATTTCCCTCTTTTCTGCTTCAATTTCTGTTCCTCTGAAGTGTGCGAGACACCAGAGGGCGACGCAACACTGAGGGGAGGGGGGGGGGGGGGGGGACTCCCTACAGAGCTGTCAGGAACAGGTAAAGAGGAAGTGACATCACTCACCACGTCCTTCTGGAAGTAGATGAGCGTGCCGGCTGTGACCTGAGCGATGAGGATCAGCAGGAGGCAGGTGAAGTACTGAGGAGAGGAGACAGGCGTTAGACCAGCAGGATCCCAGTAAAACCAGTTAAACATCTCCACAAACCAACAAGCAGCACTAACGAGGCCTGAGAGCGGTCCGACAGATGCAACGTTTCCTCACGTTTGTTTAATAAAAACTACACCGACCAGCTGTTTGGGGGAATTACTGAGATTCTTTATGTATTTGGTCAGCAGGATTACGGAAAAACTAGCGGCCCGGTTCTCATGAAGCTTGGTGGGAAGGTGCATCACGGCCGAAGGAATAATTATATCATTATATTTTGGTGCGGATCCCTCGATGCTGATTGGTGTTGGAGGCGCTCTGCGAGTGCCCTTCCAGTTGTGACGTGTCTTTAGAGGTTTGGTCTCCAGGAGGAACCAATGGGCTCGGAGCGGAGGACCGCAGACAGGAAGTCACAAAGTAGAACACGTTGTTCGTTTGGGTTTTATGACAAAATAAAATAGAACAAGGGCACAGAGTGAGCAGACCAGCTACAGTAAGTGATTCAGATCTGCTCCAAATATACGAGGACTTCTTCTTTGGCTCTGCTGCCGTCCACCAAGTGTTATGACCTTCAGGCCGGTTCTTCTTTTCTATAAACCTGCAGACAAACAAACCACCTCTGCAGACGTAATAAACTTCTTTTTAAAGTCCAGCTGTGGCGTTTTGGTGATCAAAGTCAGAATCAAAGAATGTGACTCCTGTTTTTTTGCATCTCTCTCGGTGTACTGACACAGAAATGGAGATTAGAGCTCGGAGCCAAAACAACAACGCTGGACAGATAAAGAATAGACAGGACTGTTATGTGCACAAATATTATTTTATTTATTTATATATTTATTTACATAAATAAATATGGTGGTATATATTTCTTATTCTATTGTTGGTCAATCGTGGTTTTTATTAATATATATTTATATTTTAATAAAATGATATATATATTTTAATAATTTTTTTTTAAATAAAATATATATATATATATTTCAATAAAAAAATATATATATTTTAATAAAATAAATATATATATATTTTAATAAAAATATATATTAATAGAAAATATATATATATATATTAATAAAAGAATATATATATATATGTATTAATAAAACCCACAAATGATCAACAATATAATAAGAAATAAAGGTAGGGGTAGGGATATACTGAAAAAAACTTCCTGCTCAAGGTCAGAACTTAAGAAGACATTTACATTTTAAATTCAACTTTTAAATTTATTAGGGAAATTTGGCTTGTAGCATGCCCTAAAATAACATAAGCCAGACAGAAAGGCGCTACAATCCTGAATAAAAATGGAAGATTATTACTCTGCCAGGAAGGGTTCCTGCTCTTGTGTTTTTTCAGAGGTGAAAATAATGAAGAAAGCTGTTGTTGGTCCTCTGAAGCCCAACTGTTATACGTCCGCCGTAAATCCTCCACGTGTACCACAGCTGCTTTACTCGTCATCATGTTTAAAGGATCAGGCCCCCCCACGTTACAGACGTACAACACACCGGCGGTCACTCACCAGACCCAGCAGACAGCGGATCTCGTAAACGGCCCCCAAGCAGCCGAGGAAGCCCATGAGCATGGAGAAAGCCCCGACTCCGATCAGGATGTAGCACGCCACCTTCACAGCCGTGGAGTTATCTGAAGGGAGAGAGCGGATCAGAAACCAGGGGATTCCTCGTTTGGCTCTCCAGTCTTCACAAACACAATTTATTAACGTTTCAGCCAAACTTTCTCTCAGGAATTGACGTCGACATCTGTCCAAATGTAAGAAGAAGCTAGAAACAACACAAAATTAAAGCTGCTATGGTGAACTTTTATTTTGTGTTGATTCTGGCGCCCCCTGTGGACGAAGGTGGTTTTGTTTCCGAGTCAAACGTCTCGTTTTGCTGCAACAGGGTCTGTAAGTCTGCTCAGTCCTGGTTCTGGCTCTCCCTTCCGTCCCTGCACTTAATGTAATATATATTAATATTATAATAAATCTATCATCGAGAAAGCAACTGGCAGATTAATCAAAAACAACAACTAAGTTGTAGCCCCTCTACTGACATGGGAAAACCTCGAGCTGAGCCGAGTGTGGACAAAAAGAGAAGTGTGCACTTCAACGCTGTCAAACAAAGGCTTCTGTGTCACGGCGCCTCTGCAGAGTCCAGATGTTCATCTCATCCAGTCCGAGTCCAGACGGGGAGAAACAAAGCAGCCTGTCAACAACCAGCGGGGGACAGCACCGCGAGGCTAACGCTAGGACCAAAGACATGTAGTCATAAACATCCACCGCAAATCACTTCTGAGGTTTACGATGACGGTACAGCAACACGTGTGACCGGCATTAAAAATAAATAAATAAAGTGAGATTAGAAGCAAATGTGCTGCTGCAGCGCTCCACTTGTGATCCGGGAGCTAGAATAAGACCTCGGCCTCCACAGCAGGTCAGGAGTTAAGGAGTTCTCTTCGTGGACGGGTGATGACTCAGCAGGTTTCACAGAACCCGACACAAGAACAAGCGGCGTGTTGATGTCACAGTTTTAAAGACTGCCCCCCCCCTCTCCCCTCATCCCCTCATCCCCTCCCTCCCTCCTCCCCTCCTCCTCCCTCCCTCCCCTCCTCCCTCCCCCCGCCTCATCTCGCTGAGTCCTCATGGCCTCAAGGAATTATGGGATACCCCCGAGGATCAGTGAACCAGGACACGCAGCTCCAAAGCAAGACAAAGACTAACGAGGGACTTTATGATGGAAAATTAGGCTACGAGGGAGGAGGGAGGAAGGAGGGGGAGGGGGGAGGAATGAAAACCTGTGTGTGTGTGTGTGTGTGTTTATGTGTGTGTGTGTGTGTTGATGTGTGTGTGCTTATGTGTGTGTGTGTGTGTGCTTATGTGTGTGTGTGTTTATGTGTGTGTGTGTGTTGATGTGTGTGCTTATGTGTGTGTGTGTGTGTGTGTGTGTGTGTGTGTGTGTGTGTGTGTGTGTGTGTTTTTGTCCCCGTGGGCGTTTTAGAGTCGACCTGCAGTTACTTTCAGAATCAGATTTCTTGAGCAAATTTTGAAGTTTGAAGATGACATTTTTTTGGGGGAAAAATGTATTTGTTCAAGTTGCAGATGCAAAGAAATACATCCAACCCCCCCCCCCCCCCACCCCGCTACTTTATACTGTCCCACATCTTAGGAGGTACACATTGTACAGATATTTAACACCTGGAGTTACTTCTAAGATATAAAAACACACGATATCTTCACGTTATATGACGAGAGATCTGATGGGCTGCACATTGAACTAAAACATGTCGTGGACATTTGGTCTTTAGACCTTATTGATAAGATGGTATTTGCACTCTTCCCTACTTCGTACTGCAGATACCTCTCATCTCATTAAGGAGTCCTCACGTCTTCAACCTGAAGGGAACTTTAGGATTCAGCCTGGTGTCGGTGTGTCTGAGGGAACAGTCTCCAGGACTGACTGACTGACTGACTGACTGACTGACTGACTGACTGACTGACTGACTGACTGACTGACTGACTGACTGACTGACTGACTGACTGAAGGAGCTGTGAAGCGTCAGCTTGGGGCACTAAAATAAATCCTTTCTGTCTCACAACATTATGGAAAGAACCCTGAGGAGAAATAAAAGCTTTTTCTTTCCCTTCAGCCGGTCTTTGTTGTTATTGTTGGAGCAAGTTTTTTGTTTTTTGTTTTTTTCTGAAATCACGGGCCGCATCCACATTGTTGAAATCATCTAAATATTCAGCCATGACATTGAAACTATTTGAGATAAGACTAAGACAACAGCACTCCTCTCTCCGACTCTTAACTCGGGTGTCCATCGTTGTCGTCGTGGCAACAGGTCGCGAGACAGAAAAGATAACAGAAAGAGAAAAGGTGAAGACGGCGTGTCACCGCCCTGAAGAGTTCTTTACATAAAGACGTCAGACACTCGGGATCACGACCAGAGGCCAAAACAAACACCTTCAGACGTATGTCAAGGAGGAGGAGGAGGAGGAGGAGGGGGGGGAGGAGGAGGAGGAGGAGGGGGGGAGGGGGGAGAGGAGGAAGAGGAGGAGGAGGAGGAGGGAGGAGGAGAAGAAGAGGAGGAAGAAGAGGAGGAGGAGGAGGGAGGAGGAAGAGGGAAGAGGAGGAGGGAGGAGGAGGAGGAGGAGAGAGGGAGGAAGAGGAGGGGGAGGAGAGGAGGAGAGGAGGAGGAGGAGAAGAGGAGGAGGAAGAAGAGGAAGAGGAGGGGGAAGAAGGGGAGGAAGAGGAGGAGGAGGAGGAAGAGGAGGAGGAGGAGGAGGAGGAGGAAGAGGAGGAGAAGAGGAGGAGGGAGAGGAGGAGGAGGAAGAAGACGAAGAGGAGGAGGAGAAGGAGGAGGGGGAGGAGGAGAAGAGGAGGAGGAGGAGGAGGGGGGGAAGAGGAGGAGGGAGAGGAGGAGGAGGAGGAGGAAGAAGAGGAAGAGGAGGAGGAGAAGGAGGAGGGGGAGGAGGAAGAAGAGGAGGAGGAGGAGGAAGAGGAGGAGGAGGAGGAGGAGGAAGAGGAAGAAGAGGAGGAGGAGGAGGAGGAGGAGGAGGAAGAAGAGGAGGAGGAGGAGGAGGGGGAGGAGGAAGAAGAGGAGGAGGAGGAGGAGGAGGAGGAGGAGGAGGAGGAGGAAGAAGAAGAAGAGGAGGAGGAGGAGAGAGGGAGGAGGAGAGGAGGAGGGGGGAGGAGGAGGAGGAAGAGAGGAGGAGGAGGAAGAAGGAGGAGGAGGAGGAGGAGGAGGAGCTTCCCCGAGCGAATGCATTGCAGCCACATTGAGTAGTGTTCATCTGCAGCGTTCTCCTTCAATACCGGACACAATTTAAATCGTCACTTAGACACAAAAACATGAGAAAAAAAAGGTTAAAAAAATACAAACGTTAGCTCGTAGTAATACTACAATGTAAAAGTAGTAATGCTACAATATAAAAGTAGAAATACTACAATATAAAAGTAGTAATACTACAATGTAAAAGTAGTAATGCTACAATATAAAAGTAGTAATACTACAATGTAAAAGTAGTAATGCTACAATATAAAAGTAGAAATACTACAATGTAAAAGTAGTAATACTACAATGTAAAAGTCCTGCAATCAAAATGGATCGCAAGCAAAAGTACAAAAGTATTATCATCAAAATATACTTAAAGTTCTGAAATGTGTATAAATACCTCATATTATACTACAGATCGTTGATGCATTAATGTGTTCATCACTTTGATGTGGAGCTCAATTTAACTACTTCATATGCTGCCGTCAGGTTATTCTATAATAATACACCACGATCTATTAGTTGATTTGTATTTCGTATCAATAATATAGATCTCTAAAGTAACTTCAATCTTCAAAATAAATGTAGTGGAGTAAAGAAGACGATATATATCCCTCCGAGATGTACTGCAGTAGAAGTATAAAGTAGCATGAAGAGGAAATACTCGAGGAAAGTACAAGTAAGAGTTCTCAGTGACGGAGTACACGACGTGTTTTGTGTTTTGTTTACAGAAGCGACGTCTCAGCGGTCCGCTGGTTGATTCCTCCTCGGTGATCTTCGGGGGTCCTCGGTGATCTTCGGGGGTCCTCGGTGATATTCGGGGGTCCTCGGGGATCGGGCCCCCGGCTCCGCCCACACGATGACCCGTTGAACATCAATACGTCTCATTTGTGCTCAGACACAAAGCTAAACTGTCCGCTGTACTTTAACCCTCCGCTCCGAGGCGGATGACCGCATGCCCGTCCTCCACGAAGTCCCCGGACTCACGCTATCCGACAGACCGGTGATGTAGTGTGTGTGTGTGTGTGTGTGTGTGTGTGTGTGTGTGTGTGTGTGTGTGTGTGTGTGGTGATGAGTAAGGCGGTGAGCGCACTGGGCTGATGTGATGCATGCTGATGCTGGAGGGAGCAGAAAGAGCCCAGTGTCCGAGGGGAGGACACCTGCAGAGGGACAAGTGTCCTCAGTGACGCTGGTCTGAGAGCACACACACACACACACACACACACACACACACACACACACACACACACACACACACACACACACACACACACACACACACACACACACACAAAGCCTTTCTGTTGGTCGTCTCTTTCTTCTTCTCCCTCGCTGATAAACTCTCACTGTAACTTTATTTAAAAAGGAATCGTTAAAATATATTTAGAGAAATTGTGGTTCAGAACAGAGCTGGAGTCTGTGTGCGTGGTTAGCCTAGCTTAGCATAAAGCCTAGCTTAGCATAAAGACTGGAAGCTGTGGGAAACAGCTAGCTTGGACTTCAAAATACATCAATACCAACAATGGTGGAATGTAACGACGTACATTTACATGGAAGGAACTTTTAACTGGTCCTGAACCGGTCTCAGTCTAGTCCTGGTCCTCTATAGACCTCAGTGTAGTCCTGGTCCTCTATAGACCTCAGTGTAGTCCTGGTCCTCTATAGACCTCAGTCTAGTCCTGGTCCTCTATAGACCTCAGTCTAGTCCTGGGCCTCTATAGACCTCAGGTTAGTCCTGGTCCTCTATAGACCTCAGTGTAGTCCTGGTCCTCTATAGACCTCAGTGTAGTCCTGGTCCTCTATAGACCTCAGTGTAGTCCTGGTCCTCTATAGACCTCAGGTTAGTCCTGGTCCTCTATAGACCTCAGTGTAGTCCTGATCCTCTATAGACCTCCATCAGTAACCAGACCACCAGAGAGAAGATGGTCTGGTTCTAGAGAGTTCTTCTTAAAGCTCCTCATCGGAGCCACCGGGTCGGATTCTGGTGAAACCAGATGAGATCATGCAGGTTCACCAGAACCTCCTTCAGCTCAGATCCAGACCCAGGACGTGTTGCTGGACCCGCTGGAGGGAAGGGGGTCACGGGAGAACCAGGACCAGGACCAGGACCAGGACCAGGACTGAGAGGGCAGACTGTCAGACCTGCTGCAGTACCATGAGAGGTTCTCTAAAGGGACCCTGGTGCTCAGAGACACTACCTCTTTAGTCCACAGGGGGCGCTAGAACCAACACTACATAAAAGTTCATTGTAGTAACTTTAAGTTGTAGTGACTTTTACTTGTGACAGTATTTGAGAGAGAGAGAGACACAGAGAGAGAGAGAGAGAGAGAGAGAGAGAGAGAGAGAGAGAGAGAGAGAGAGAGAGAGAGAGAGAGACAGAGAGAGAGAGAGAGAGACACACAGAGAGAGAGAGAGAGAGAAAGAGAAAGAGAAAGAGAGAGAGAGAGATTTGTTGCCTAAAGGAATTTCTTTTTTAAACTGAGCCGAGAGCAGACAGACAGACATCTGCTGGACGTTTGTGTCTCAGTGAGTCTCAACAGACCTCCACTCCTTCAAGGTCACAGCGTCACAGCGTCACAAGGTCACAGCGCCGGCCTTCATCCGGGTCCGTGACTCAGAGACAAGACGAAGGAATGTCTGCTATCAGAGTTGTGCTGCAGCTCAGAGCCGTGGAAACCAAATCCTCCGGCTAACGCAGAAACAATAATCACGTCAAAACCACCAGACGGACTCAGAGGCCGACACCGCTCCCGTCATCGCAGCTGCAGACGGGAGCCGAGGCGTTTGGGTTAACCACCACCAGATGAAGGAAGGCCGTCTGTCTGGAGCCGTGACCTCTTCCACCGCAAGTCAGGAGGCATGCGTCCAAAATATTTAGACCAGGAAACGTAGCATTATGTTACGTAGCATTAAGCTAGCAGGAGGCAGATCTCTCCATCTTCAGCTTGATTTAACGACAGCAGGTTTTAGAGAACTGGTTTCATGGAGCAGACTTTGGAGACGTGTTTTGTTTCCTCGACTATTTACGGATTACGGACAATAACCGTAAAACCTCTGAAGAAACTACTCCGTCTACTTTATTTTCTCCAAACTAGTTGATGGAAAACACGGCCGAGTGACTTCAAAACATTTCAAAAGTACGATTCAAATTTGCTTGACGATTGAATGGAAACATGACTCGTGTTTCCCCCAAAACAAAACAAAAAAAAAAACATTTCGTTGCATTAAAAGCTCAGAAAGTGGAATCTGTTCTTCAGCCTTCACAACGGATTTGTTTAAAGTCCGTCATGTTTTAACAGCTCAGACAAACAAATGATAAAATCTTTAAATTGAATGGAGAAGAAAAAGAAAACAGGCAGCAGACAAATGCATTTAAAAAGACACACACACACACACACACACACACACACACACACACACACACACACACACACACACACACACACACACACACACACACACACACACACGGCTCTACAAGAGGATTAGTGTAACGGGTCCACCAGAGAGAGAGAAACATGGCTGTCCAAGATATCATCACTTCATTTTTACACTATTAGACATTTGTGTGAAATTGTCGTAATTAGCATATGAATTCCTGAGTTATGACCAAAATAAAAAGTGTTTCGTGAGATCACAGTGAGCTTTGACCACCAGATTCTGCACGGAAGCTGTAGTCACGAGTCCTGCTGCTCTCCTATTGGTCAGATGGGAGCTGATTCATGACATAATAAACTACACAGGAACTCACTCAGGACCACGATGAAGCTCTGATTGTCCAGCAGGAGCCACAGTCCGAAGCCCATGATGACGGCGCCGCACAGCTGGAGGACACACACACACACACACACACACACACACACACACACACACACACACACACACACACACACACACACACACACACACACACACACACACACACACACACACACACACAGGTCAGCCATAGCCCATATATGAAGACAACCATCGTTCGTAGGTTTCGAGGCCTATCATTTGGCATTTTCAGCGACGCCATGCTGGAATTTTGCAACCAGTGAACGGACGTTACCATATTTGGACGTAGAGACGCCGTATATGACCTGTCAATCACCTTGTAGCCCCGCCCCTAAAGCATCCCCTCTTTATGGTCTGTCTGACTCTAAATGGACCATAATTTACTAAATGAACATCATGCTGTATTGAAGAAGACTTGAAACTAGAGATTGAGACATAAACTCATGTTTACAATGTTTACTGAGGGAATAAATCAAGAGAGAAGCAGGAAGTCGGTGGTAAAGTAGTAAACCCGCCTCCTGCTTGATTTGATTGGCTGCTTGGCCAAAGTGTGACATTGAACACTGAAAAGTAAGGAACATTTTTATTTTTATACACGTCTAAAAAGCTATTAAAACGCCGTATCACAGGAAACAATGGGTCTTTGGGCCTAGATGGATAAAGGCATATAACAGAACAGCTATAACTGTAATGCAGTCTTTAAAACAAGGAAAAGAAAACACATTATATGCTAAATCTAAGACGATATCTCTTATCACAATATCGATATAATGTCGATATATTGCCCCCGTTTAGTACCTTTTATTGCTGGAAGTGGCAGGACGTGAACTAGGGCAACACTGAAGCTAGGGCTTCAGTGTTGCCCTAGTTCAACATGACAACGTTCACTACAAAACATTTCGACCACAGAAGCCAACGTACTCAAAACACACACTGTGTTCGTCTGTCGCTAAGAAGCTCCAAACCTCAGAGCAGACTTCATTTCCACAGAAGAAGAGAGGAAACAAGAACGGATCACCGCGGTAACCGGGCCGCAGACTGTGATTAGGAGAACACGAGTGTTCTTCTTAGAAACTTCTACGCCGTTTTTTCAATATTAGCTTTGGAGATGCACAGATTGCATTTTCTATTTTTATCCTCCGACCTGCTGATTCTGATTTTCGCCAATTGAATTGAACTTTTTTCACCACAATGCCGGAAAACAATCATTTCGACCACGTAAACGGTCAACTATCCTAAATGTTATATTTGTACTTTGTTATAGTCATCTATAATGGTTATCACACAATAAAAAATGATTAGAAAATAAATGATTGTATTTTAATTTAAAATTTAAAATTTAATTTGCTTTGATAAAAAATAAAAATCATGACATTAGTAGTGTTAAAGATGTATTATAAGCTGTTTAACGCTGGTGTTGGGAAGTTAAAAAGGTCATGATTCGATCTCTAATATCTATTTTATATTACCGTGAAAACATCTCCTTCAAACTGTATTTATTCAAGTGTCTCGCCACAAACTAAATGTTACTAGATTACATTTGAACACATCGTTATACCTTTATAATTTACAGTCGCCTTATTTTTAATGAAGTAGAGCTTGAACACAGCACAATGCGAGTCAATGCAACCTCCACTAACGTTAGCCGTTAGCCGTTAGCTCCGATATCAGCAGGACTGAGGCCCCGTGCAGTCTGAAGACATTATTTTGAGCAGAATGCATAGGAATCAATTACAATATAATAAGTGTCTGATTAAAGCCATATTCACATTGGACTAGTATCACTAGGGGACCTCATGGGATTTTAGAAATGTAGTATTTTACATTACCAGAGGAGTCGCCCCCTGGTGGCCACGAGAAGGAACGCGTTTAAGCAAAAATAAAAAGGTCACTGGTTTGAAATAATTATGGTCCATTTAGAGTCAAACAGACCATAAAGCAGGGGATGCTTTAGGGGCGGGGCTACAAGGTGATTGACAGGTCGATGCCGCTACCGGAGACGTACACGGCGTCTCTGCGTCCTCCACATTCCAAATGTGGTAAATTCTGATTATTGGTTACAAAAAACAACAACATGGCGACGGCCGTAACCCGAGATGGTGAAATTGACGAACTCGAGTCTTCAAAACGTCCACGATGGCTACGTCCACATACGAGTGAAACACATGTTGAGCAACATTACAGAAATAAAATAATAATAATAATAATAATAAATAAATAAATAAATAAATAAATAAATAAATAAATGGAATAACTAAAACATGATGTGCATCAAGAAGCTCTGGTGCTTTAAAAAAGGTGAAACACTCACAAAGAAGATGAGGTTGAAGAGGAACAGGAAGTACTTGGTCACTGTCAGGCAGCCTTTCCCCATGATGCCGGATCTGTAGACACGAAACAGTCACAATATTAGATATAAATAAATCCAGTATAATTAATATAAACAGAGGTGATTCTGTGTGGGAGCAGAGCAGGATTGTGTATCCGGATTTGCTTTGGGGAACAGCGTGATGTGAACAAGTGGTGACAGATGCTTATAGAAGCACAGACCTCCGAGACTAAGCCGGACTGGGGGGGTGAGGGGGGGGGGCTCAAATCCTCCAGGATTACACCCGCAAAAACCAGTACAATCACAACCTCAATCTGTGAGCACAGAAGGAGAGGTCACACCCCCCGTGACCCCCGTGACCCCCGGTCCTCGTGGAGTGACGACTCCGCGTCTCAGCTGTGCAGCCGTTCGTATCGATGGGAAATCAATACGCCAACATCAGATCAGATCGGAGTATTTACGTTCACCGAGTAGCAGATTAATGTTGTGACGACATTATTTGGTTTCCTGAAGATTCAAGACTTTAATTCGACATCCAATATTTAGTTTTTTTTTTTTTTTTTAATATCTGCAGATTAGAAGCGACGTAAACGCTCTCCTCACAATCTCCAACCTAAATAACACGAATAAGAACATGACGGTCGTCCACCCGCTGCAAGAAAAGCAGACCTAATATATATATATATATATATATAATATATATATAAAAAAGAAATATATATATATATATATATATAATATATAAAATATATATAAAAAAGAAATATATATATATATATAAAATATATATATATATATATAAAATATATATATAAAATATATATATATATATATATATATATATATATATATATATAAAATTTATTCTGAATGAACATTTCTGATGGACTACTTCTACCGTTTCTTACATTATGAGGGAACTCGTGTATTTGAGAAGATGTGGAGGAAATATGTAGAATCACATCCGTCTTAATTATTATGTATTATTTACACCTCGTTAGACTGTGCCTTCATGTTGACTTCTTGTTTCCACCTTTTGATTTGAAAAAATTACACATTACAATTTTCTTTTTTATTATAAACTGACATAATTTAGTAATAAAACATAAATGTGTGACCATAGGATTGCATCCCCGTGTTGGAGAGCAAACTGTTTTTTTGTCTGCATGAAAAATGTGTTTTGAAAAACTTAAGCACCAACAAATATGGACTGAAGCAGAATATTTCGTTAGATAAGAACTTGTTGTGAATTAAACAAAGTTTGGATCACACAAGTCGGAAACTGGAATGTAATTCTACAAACGGTTTAATACTAATAACATTAGTGTAAAATGATCTTTATCTGGAAATGTGCATAAATACGCTGTTTAAACAGAATGAAACAGACTTTATTTAGAATGTAAACGTTATTAATTAAGCTCGGAAGTTTCCAACTCTTCGGTACATCCCTTAAATCTAGAAACAATAATATCTAAATATATTTAATATATAACAGTTCCACTAATAACTAATCCATTGGATTATCATGAAGTTAAAACGTGATCATCTGGTACTCAGCAGCTCGGTGACCTTTCCTCTGCGGGGCCGATATTTACAGAAAATTAATGCAGCATCACTCACTCTGGTTTTTCCACCTTTATCAATTTCTGCATCTCACTACTGTATTTTATTTCTCAAACTGCACTGCAACTTTTATTCTATTTTTTTTTTTTAGCTTTTTAATGTTTTACTAACTGTTTTTAATGTTGTTTTCAATGTTTAAATGAAAGTTCTTAATTGTTTTTAAATCTTCTTTTTTTTCTTTTGCATTATGTTTCGATGCTTTTGATGGTTTCATGTGAAGCACTTTGAATTGCCTTGTTGTTGAAATGTGCTATAGAAATAAACTTGCCTTGTCTTCACCTCCCTGCAGCATCCCCCCCCCCTCTCCCCCCCCCCCTCACAGTAATGGCCTTTTACTGTCCAATAAATCTATGAAGATCTGGGTGAAACATGGCGGCCTGACTCCATGCTTCCTCCGGGCAGTGAAGCCCTGCAGCGTGAGCACAGAGCCGTGCAGCCGACCCATATTCCCATCACTGTAAATGGGTTACTGTTACATGGCTGCCTCTGTGCCAGTTTAGGGGAGGGGGGGGGAGGGAGGGGGGGGGCACCTGCAGGGATGAGGGAAGAGAATATGCAATGGGAAAGACATTCTGGCAAACGGCCGCAGTGAAGCCAGATGGAAGGCTTTACAGAGTGTAAACACAGCGGGCTGAAGCTGTAACGGAGACCTGCTCGGCCTCCGGTACCTGGGCCGGGGCACGCTGCCTCGAAAGACCCCAAATAACCTCCTGTTTCAGGGACGTTTTCTAAAACATAAAACTTGGGGGGAAATTCCTGGGTGAAGATTTTTTCCGACAGAAAAAGGATTAGTTTTCCCAATAAATCCCATAAATTTTTTTTTTTAAAAACGAACAAAAGCCAAGTTCAAATCATCCAAAATGTTTTCAATTCCACAAAAGAAAATGTAAATAAAAGCTGGTTTCCATCTACTAGCGTTACGCAAATATTAAGAGTTGGTTCATGGAGCGGTGGGCAATGCCACTCCTCCAGTAAACCCTCATACCAACGCAGGAGAAGAGGGACTCTGTTTCACTGCGTCAATACGTGAACGTTTCCCAAGGTTCTGGGTGGAAATGCAGCTGATGTGTAAACTCCGGTTCTGCCGAGTGAAAGTATCTTAACTTCTTCCCATTCCGGTAAATTTGGCCTAAAACGCCCATCCAAGGCAAACCCAAAGTAGAAAGCTGTTCTTGAACCCTTTGGAGTACATGCATGGTGTTGGTCTCTTTAGAAAGGCAGCACTCTGAGGTTTCCCCCCAACAGTCAGAATCAGTGTAAGAGCTACTGGCATTGAGTCATAGAAGTCTGAACACACTGAGGTAGAAGGTTTTTTATTTCCGCTGAATATTTCTTTGCAAACAGAAGCCTGCAGATGACTGTGACTGACTTATGAGCTGGAGAACACAACGGCACCACAGCATGAAGCCTTACTTAGTCCAAGTTCAAATTTGATAACAATACCACGGAAAATGATTATTTCACACATGTTCTTCTAAGGGTAAGTCTAGGCGTTTTCCAAAAAAGGCCATTTGGAGACTCCAAAGGACCCTTGGTAACCATGGTAACATACCGAGGCTAAAAAGGCTACTAGTCTCTACATCCTGGCTCTAATGAAAGGCGACACTGAGAGGTATCCTATCCCATAACAGCGGGCGGGCCGTCGGAACGGCAACAGGTTTTAAAACCTGCATTCTCTCTCCTGACCACCAGGGGGCGACTCCTCTGGTTGTATAGAAGTCAAAGCTTCATGTGTTAAAGCTGCATTCTCTCCTGACCACCAGGGGGCGACTCCTCTGGTTGTATAGAAGTCAAAGCTTCATGTGTTAAAGCTGCATTCTCTCTCCTGACCACCAGGGGGCGACTCCTCTGGTTGTATAGAAGTCTATAGAAAATGACTCTACTTCTCTCTTGATTTATTCCCTCAGTAAACATTGTAAACATGAGTTTATGTCTCAATCTCTAGTTTCAAGTCTTCTTCAATACAGCATGATGTTCATTTAGTAAATTATGGTCCATTTAGAGTCAAACAGACCATAAAGCAGGGGATGCTTTAGGGGCGGGGCTACGAGCTGATTGACAGGTCGCTGCCACTACCAGAGACGTCACCCAGATATGGTAACTTCCATTTATCAGTTACTAAAAAACAAGATGGCGACGGTGAAATTGCCGAACTTGTTGTTAGATACCAGCTACATCAGTTCACCAGCTAATGTCATTGTTGTTTTGGGTCTTTTAATTGGATTCATTACCTTATCCCTTAAATCACCGGAGCATTAAAGCTTCCACAGAGTTCTAAATTCTGGAGGTTGTGAACACGATGAACATATTTCTGCTTTTCTGCTTTAAAAAAAACAAAAAGGTTCCCGAGACAAAAGCTTTGTTAAGTTTAGAAATGCCACGGAGCCACTTTGTGCCGCAGCTGCTGAATAAATAGAAACATGCCTGCTTCAGGAATGTAGACATGATGATTCAATTCATTTATCAGCCTGAAAAGTTGTTGAATGTGGCAAGTTTTTAAATAAAACCATAGGGAGGGAACTTTTCACAGCATTTCACACTCAGAAAAAGCCAAAAAGAAAACATGCCATCCTAATTATTCTCCGCGGAGAGTTTTTCAACATGGAGCACATTATGAAGGAATGACCAGAGAAAGTCGTAAAAAATGTGATTAAAATTCTTCCCGGACACAAACAGAAGCTCCTCGGGTCGAGTTGTTTGACCCAGTTCACACAGACTTTTTAAAAAGGGGTCGTCTGTCCGGTCCGACCCGCCCAGAGGTCGGAGGGAGCGACGCCCACCTACAGCACAGAGGTCACCAGTGGGGTCACAATGACCAGAAAATAGTTCAGCACAAGAGCGAGCTCTTCTTCACCGCGGGAGTCCCTCTGCTTTATGGATTTTAATCTCTCAAAGACCACATTCACGTTTCTCAGGCGGCTGATCTGAATGAAGAGTTAACGCATCCGAGAAGTATTTGAGGTGGAATTAATCCACATCATTCTGGACAGATGTTGGTGGAAAAGGGTGTAAATGTATTCGTCTCTCCAGGCAACTCTTGACCTAACCAACCGTAACCATTGGAGCTCGATCCCCTAACCTCAACTATCTCGTGAGAGTTTCCCAACTGTCAATCACCTTGTAGCCCCGCCTCTAAAGCATCCCCTGCTTTATGGTCCCCTGGTGGTCAGGAGAGAGAATGCAGCTTTAACACATGAAGCTTTGACTTCTATACAACCAGAGGAGTCGCCCCCTGGTGGTCAGGAGAGAGAATGCAGGTTTAACACATGAAGCTTTGACTTCTATACAACCAGAGGAGTCGCCCCCTGGTGGTCAGGAGAGAGAATGCAGCTTTAACACATGAAGCTTTGACTTCTATACAACCAGAGGAGTCGCCCCCTGGTGGTCAGGAGAGAGAATGCAGCTTTAACACATGAAGCTTTGACTTCTATACAACCAGAGGAGTCGCCCCCTGGTGGTCAGGAGAGAGAATGCAGCTTTAACACATGAAGCTTTGACTTCACTTTTCAGAGCCGGAGAACCAAACATACGATCTCACAGAAGGTGAGAGGCAACAATAGCGCGTACTAATTCCATCTATTTGTGCGTTTGTATTTTTACATACATTTTTTGCATGAAGGAAAACCAGGAAAGACAAAAGAGTAACTCCTACTTGTGAGAACTGTTTTACTACCTTCCTTAAACATAAATAAATACAAAATAATTTAGAGTTTTGAGGGAATTTGGTCAAATTGCACTCAGCCTTTTAAAACATCTGGTGAAATATCCTACAATAATTTGGACACTTTCCTTATCAGAAGACAATATTAAAAACACAATTGCTTAAATTCCACCAAAGCTTCCGGTGGACCTGCACTTCCTCACCGAGCTGACGCAGCACACCGAAGCCTCCGACTCGTTCAGCTGCCGTTTCATTTCTACTCTGGTGGAGTAATCATAAACAAACAAAGCCTTCCACTCCTCCGCCTCTCCCTCCATTCATCCATTTTAAAACGTTGCTCCTCCCGAAGTCTCTGGTTGTACCAGGCACCAACAGCTCAGTCGCTCGGCGAGGAAAGAAGAACTAAAGATACAAACAGGTTTATCGTCTTCTCTTCATCCAGTTTCCAAACAAACAACAAACAAAACGCAATTAAGTCACAAAGAAAGTTTGATCGTTCCACATTCTGTTTGTTTCAGACTGTGGTGGAGGAACAACTCCTACTTAATTAAAAGTAGCAATAGAAGTAAAAGTAAAAGTATGAAAGTATTACCGTTGTAATATAATTATATATATATATATATATATATATATAATATAATACAATAAATCCCCTATGGCCAAATCAACCACCCAACCACAGCACCTTTGTTGGCTACGTCTTGCACTACTGTTTCGTTTTGTTAGTTAATTTAATTTATTTAATATTATTATTGTATTCTATTTGTTGTATATATTCTGCATTTTTCTTATTTTCTTCTTCTTATTCTATTTTTGTAAATATTGTTCTTTTCTTACCTGTATGTAAAAATGCTGCTGTAGCGAAATAATTTCCCCTTGCAGGATTAATAAAGTATTTATCTATCTATCTATCTATCTATCTATCTATCTATCTATCTATCTAATTAAAGTACCAAGAGTAAAAGTACTCATGAAGAATGGCCCATTTCAGAGTAATATATATTAAACTATTGAATTATGATTATTGATGCATTAATATGTTCATCACTTAGCAGCTGGTAAAAGTGGAGCTAATTTTAACTACTCTGCGTACTACAGGGTAGTTTAATGTATACTAATACATCGTCATGTATTCGTTGATTGTATTTTGTATTTATAATATGACTCTGCAAAGTAACTTGAGCTATAAAAAACTAATGTAGCTCAGTAAGAAATATAATATTGAGTAGAACTATAAAGTAAAATACTTGACAGTACAAGTAGAGATGTTCCGATGTTCTTTCCTTCCTGATACCTCAACTTGCTTATCGGATAATAAAAGTTAATCAGGTTAAATGTTGCTGTGAAAACATTTCCTTAAAAAAACTACGGTTATTTATACAAGTTTCGCCAAAAACTACATTTTACAAGATTATATTTGAACACATCACAATAACGTAATAATCTAAATTTTTTTTTTACTGAATGGAGCTTGAACGCATCTTATCGGTCCTGAATGCAACCTCCTCCGTTAGCCGTTAGCTTGTTACATGTCAACAGCTAACGTTAGCTAGCTCTCCTGCAGGTTTAAACTCTGTGTTGTTGTTCACAATGTGGCAACGTCAGTAAAGAGTTGTGTCTGTTTGCCCACGTGCAGCAGGAAGTAGGAATCTGTGTACCGATCCAGTATTTCAGGTTGTTTTAAAGGTATTTTTTATACCAGTATCTGAACAACTCCAAGTACAAGTACCACACAACTTCTACATTAACTTATTTTCTTTCCAATGCTGCATTTCAGCGTCCGATTTCTCTTTTATTTAAAAAGGTGATGTTTCCGTTCACGGCCACAAATATCAGATATTGTCCACGCTCGTCTCCAGTTAGCATCGTTTCTGTGAGGAATAGTTTCGTTATGCGTCAGAAGTCTGAGTCGTACGTTTGTGTGTTTAAGCAGATTTCTGCTGGAGAGAGAATGCCGTCGAGCCGGCCGTCGGCTCCGGAGAGACGAGGTCCGTCTCAGACGCCTTCCTGCAGCTGCAGATGTGAAACCTTCAGATAATCCCTCAGAAATAAACACGAAGCCACTTTCAGTTCCATTTGTTCTGAGCCGTGTTTTCATATCGGCTTCTCGGCGTTGGAGATAATCCCTCGTAAACATCTTCTCATCTTTTTGTTTGCGGTGACTTTATAATCCGAGGCAGCAAAACAACTTTACTGTTTTCTCTCAAAGAAATTGTGTAAATACGACGAAACTACAGATGCAGAAAAACAAACACTCCACTAAAAGCTTATTCTGCTCCATGTCCAACTATAAAATAGACAAGAGGTATTAACAGTTAGATTATTTAATTATAACAAATTTTATTTTATTTATAAATAAATAAATATATATATATATATATAAATAATAATTATTATTATTATATAATTATATATATATATAATATAATTATCATAATATATATAGATTATATAAGTATTATAATATATATATATATATATAATTATCATAATATATATATATAGATTATATAATTATTATAATATATATATATATATATATATATATATATATATAAATATTATAATAATTAAGTTGTTTTTTATCTGACCAACAGTCCAAAATCCAAAAGTATTGTCATTTCAGACAAATATTCACATTTGAGAAGCTGGAAACGTTGACTTTTAAGTATTTTTCCATTAAAAAACAAACAAAAATGGACTTAAATGATCAATTTATTAACAAAAAAGATCAGAATGAAATCACTTAATGGACTAATAGTTTCAGCATGTTACATAATCCTAAATCCTACTGATGACACTGAAACGGTTCAACACTTAATTAATTATTGAACAACTACTTTTGATTGTTTGTGACGGTCTGCTGCTGATCGTTTTCATGTGACAGGAAATTAAATATCTTGAGGTTTGAGACAAAACACTCGGAGGAACTGTGATTTTTACCATTTTATAAACTAAAACTATTCGACGATTGTCATTTTTTTAATAACAAAAATCCACATTGTGCTTCTCAAATGTGACGATTTGCTGCTTTTCACTGTTGCATACGAGAGTAAACTAATATATTTTGGGGGTTTTTGAACATCTGAATTCATCTTCCTGGGCTTTGGGGGAAGTACAGCTGCACCTTTCACATATCAAACACTATGATGACAAACATTAAACATTTCTCCTCATTAACGACTCCTTTAATCCGACGGAGACGACACCGAAGGCGTCCGCTGGACATCTCCTCCACGTCTCTTACAAACTCTCTCACACAAGCAGGAATGTGCAGGAGGTGCGTGGGGCAGCAACAACAACAATAACAACAACAACAACAATGAACTCCTTTGTCGTCTTCCCTCGCTGTTCTTTTCAGCAGAATCTATTTGCAGCCCCGAAATTTAAATCTCATATTAGGAGAGCAGCGATGAACAAAGGAGGCGTTTATCTGACGCTCGTGTTCATCATTTAAAGGTTTTATGTGGTAAACAAAGAGCTGCACGTTTTGGGAATTAGCTTAGCTTAGCATAAAGACCGGACGCAAGGGGAAACGAGCTAGCCGTGCTCCGTCCAAAGTTCACAAACACACAAACCAACACCTCTAAAGCTCAGTGATTATCACGATAAAATATTAAAAATATTAAAAAACGACCAGTCGAGGTTAAAAATATTTAATTCACACTTGTAACCCTCAAAAATATCTTTTCTAAACTAGTCTTGATAAAAAAGATTTCACCTTTATCTGCTGAAGTCTGAGTTTTAAGGCTTATATTTTATTTATCTAATAAATAAATAAAACTATAAATATAAAGAAATAAAATGCAGAAATGCAGAAATAAAGATAAATTAAAAAATTAAACGTAAAAATATGAAAAAAATAAAAATAAATGTACAATTATAAAGAAAAAATAATAAAATAATGAATAAATACGGAAATATATAAAGACAAATAACAAAATTTTATTTCCGTATATAGTCTTAAAATATATTTATATATGGAGGGGGGGGGGGGTTACAGAATGTATGTTTTGGGGGGAATGGCGACCATCATCATCCCAATGTGTTTCAGAGCTTTAGAGACTTTTAGAAACATCAAAGAGGTGACGGACGCTTGAATGCTGCGTAGAGATGCACACTCGGATAATTATCCGTTGGCACCTTTCACTTCATATACAATCTAATAAAGAAAGAAATCAGTGGGTTTTTTTCTTATTTGGTGCAACATTTGAGACGTTCACTATTAATAAACTTTGAACACACAAGCTTTAATGTTGGTTGTAGTAAAATAACGCGTTATATTCGTTATTTCCTGCAACTTCTTTACTTGATTAAACAAATTCATTGTTTGGTTTATATAATGTCAGAAAAATGCAAAAAAAAACAAAAAAAACATTCTCAAAGCCCAATTTCTGTATTTAAATATCTTGTTTTGTTCAAACCCTAAAAAATATTCAGTTTACAATCAGATGACAAAAGTAAAGCTGCAAGTCATCGTGTTTGGATTTCAGTTATTCAGTTATTCAGTTATTCAGTTATTCAGTTATCTTAACCGTTGCAGGTTAATTGTTGCAGCTGTGTTTCAGAGGAAATGTTATAAATGTATAAACATGTCAACCTCAACCTCAACCACATCCTCTTCCTCCCTCCTTCCCTCCCTCCTTCCCTCCTTCCCTCCCTCCTTCCCTCACTCCGACTGGACTCCACAACAATGGCAGCTTTCAGGCACTACTTTCTGGCCGGTGACAAAAGGAGAAACTCGACCCGCGGCGAGGCGTTACGTTTCCTCCTCACAACAAAAAAAGAGCAGACGCCCTTTTTTTATTCTCACCGTGAGACTTCTGTTGTTCAGAAACACCGGATACGTCTGTCGGCTTCACAAGTAAATCAACAAAGGTGTTACAACTTTAAACGATGACAAATGCTCGATTTAAAAAGCTTAATCTGCTCATATAGATATTATTATTATTATTATTATTATTATTATTGATGCACATCATGATTTTCCAGTTGGTATATTTGGATTTCTTGGTTTATTTCTGACCAAAGTTTTCAGTTTACGTCGAGGAAATAAGAAAAGAAGAAGAAGCCGGAACCTAAAATTACTTTTAATCGATTATCACAATAGTTTGTGATTATTTTTCTCTCAATTTACTTTATCGGTTGGTCAAAGAATCGTTGCAGCTCTAAACTTCTCACATGGTTTCATTAAAATAGCTGTTTGAGGCCAGACTCTGACTCAGTTTCATTCCTCTCTATATTCTGAGGGGTTTGTTTATACATCATTCACAACCTCATTTATTCAACATTTTATTACGAAAAACATGGAGAGAATATGCATTTTATGGCTGTTGACGCATTATTATTATTTATGGAAGGCACGTTTGGATATTTCTTTGGATAACTCCATAAGTCATAAAATAGTGAAGATGAAACAAGAATTTTGAACCTGAATTTTGAATTTCTGTTCTGGAAATGTAGGCAAATTAGCTAAGATATGGCCTAATTTGCACGTTTTAAACATGCATTTCTCAGAAAACTTGCAACACAAAAAGTAATTTTCTTAATGCAAGTAATCAACTGGGGAGGTTTTATGGTGATATTAGTCATTTTACCCCCCCCATGATGAAGTCATCATGTGACCTGACAGCGCTGGGGAAACCAGTTTGGGCCTCCCAGACGTCGTCTTTATTCCCAGTCAACAGAAAGGAGAGCAAGCTGAGCAGGTTTCCATGACGACGCTGCAGTGTGTGTGTGTGTGTGTGTGTGTGTGTGTGTGTGTGTGGGAAAAGGGAGTTGCTCAAATCTCATGCTTGTTTAGAGTCAAACTCCGACGTGGAGCGTGCAAACAGAAATCTCTGCTTTGTTTCTACGTCTTCGACCACCGAGTCTCCGGTTTCCCTCTCGCACTCAAACTCATCAGGAAAACACGCGTCCACTTTTACTTCAGGCTGGAACCAGTTTAGCTTCCCGTATAGATCATTCTGTGGATTCTTTTCTAGAATAAATCAAGAATAATCATCTGATCAATAAAATGTCAGAAAATAGTAGGAAAAAAACTTCTATAGACTTCTATACAACCAGAGGAGTCGCCCCCTGGTGGTCAGGAGAGAGAATGCAGCTTTAACACATGAAGCTTTGACTTCTATACAACCAGAGGAGTCGCCCCCTGGTGGTCAGGAGAGAGAATGCAGCTTTAACACATGAAGCTTTGACTTCTATACAACCAGAGGAGTCGCCCCCTGGTGGTCAGGAGAGAGAATGCAGCTTTAACACATGAAGCTTTGACTTCTATACAACCAGAGGAGTCGCCCCCTGGTGGTCAGGAGAGAGAATGCAGCTTTAACACATGAAGCTTTGACTTCTATACAACCAGAGGAGTCGCCCCCTGGTGGTCAGGAGAGAGAATGCAGCTTTAACACATGAAGCTTTGACTTCTATACAACCAGAGGAGTCGCCCCCTGGTGGTCAGTAGAGAGAATGCAGCTTTAACACATGAAGCATCGGCTTCACTTTTCAGACCGTCCACCAACACACAGCTCTACTACAGTCAGTGTTCATGGTGATGAACAGTGTGGCTTATTGATGTGTACTTAACAACAATAAAGCTCTTTGAAAGAGGAAGAAGATACACCAGGCTTTGATAAACTTATCAATACCAACTGTGCACATATCAATACATTCACAGTTGGTTTTGGTCTTTTTATGGGATTTATTGAAGATTAAACTGTATATATAAAAACTTATCTGTCTCTCTGTGCTTTGAGGAGGATCATAAACTCTATTATCTGACAGCAACAATTCTTAAACTCCACCATGTTGAAATGTGAGCAGCTCGAGTGACTCGAGCCTTGTTAAACCTCATAATCACCTTCACTTCCACTGAACCAGGTAAACAGGTTATGGCCTCACCGCGGGAGACGTCTGACACGCGGCGCTCATTCTTTAGTGAGAATCATTTCCACGAAAAAAGATCTGTGTATTCTTACATTTAAGCAAAACTCCCCCAAAAACCCGGCGTGGCGTCTGTTTGAACTAATCATGTCAAAAGATCTCAGAATGAGGACGAACCTGTTCTCGGATGTGACTCTGAGACGGACATCCCCCTCCGGACGCAGCGCTCTGCTCCCCGACGCATGGAAAGATAATTAAGGTCGAGCTCGACCCGCAGCCGGACGGATTTACGGCCTCGCGAGTCGGAGGGACGAGATCCGACTGACCGTGGACGCCACCACGCACAACTACTGACCCACATTCCCTCAGACCGGCCTCACACTACACAACTACACAACCACACAACCACACAACGGTCAATGACCCTGCAGAAGAAGAGCTGCACGTTATCCAATACATCGTCAGTCAGGCAGAAACAAACTGTCCATTAATTGATTCCACTGTGTCGAGGATTGATTTAAAAAAAAGGTTTACGTCATTTTCACCAGCTGGTTCCAGCTTCATCCCCTTGAGCCTCGACATCGTGGTCACTAGTTCAGTTGGTGGCCATGCCATCTCCTCGCAAGGTTAACAAAAGTTTAAATAATATATATATATATATATATATATATATATATATATATATATATATATATTATTTAAATAAATAAATAAATTTATATATATATAAATAAATTTAAATATATATATATAAATAATATATAAAAGTTTAAATAATATATATATATATATATTATTTAAATACATAAATATATATTATTTAAATACATAAATATATATATATTATTTAAATACATAAATATATATATATATATATTAATATATCTAATATATATATATATAGAATTATATAATATATATATATATATATAAATTATATATATATATATATATATATATATATATATTTAAATAATATATATATATATATATAATATATATAAATTTAAATAATATATATATATTTAAATAATATATATATATTTAAATAATATATTATATATATATATATATTATATATAATATATATATATATATAATATATATATATATATATATATATATATAATATATATATATATATATATATATATATATATATATACATACACACACACACATATATATACATACATATACACACACACACATATATATACATACACATACACATACACACACACATATATAAAAGACAAAAACAAGCCAATGTGAAGATTAGAATATAAATGAAATGACTCCACATATAAAACAAACGCCTCGTCCACGACGTGATCACATCAACATTTCATCCTGTTAGTTTTTGGCCATAAATCAAGAACTAACATAAGAATTATGACAATTTCACACAAACTTCTGTGTTTTGTGAAGCCACCGCGACCTTTGACCTCGAGTGCAAGTCGACGTTTGTGCCGAATTTTAAGAGACTCGCTGAAGGCGTTTCCTTGGATACGGCGATCCTCGAGAATGAGACGGACGGAGAACCCGAAGACTGTGGCCACAACAACAACAACAACAACAACAACAAAAGAAAATAAAGGTTCCAAAACAGCAAAAAACAAAACATCTACGTGAGATTCATCGTTTCTTGTTTAAGTAACTTTTTTAAATGAAAAATCTTCATATTTTAGGATTTCCTTCTTGTTTATTGGTGTTTTCTGTCCCTGTAGAGGACAACGGGAGCATGTCTTTGATCATGTGATCAATTAGCAGCTCAATATATATTTTATATTCTTTAATTCTTAATCTCTAATGTGGCGTCTGAATGAGACGACCCAACGTCACCACGCCTTTGTAGCCCACGGTTTTGTGTAAGCATCATAAACATTTGTTTTTACCACAGTTTTATTATCTGCGATGAATCAGAAGCTAAACTCTCGTTGGCTTTCTGTCGAGGGAACCGGTGCGACGCCAACTTCCTGTCGGCCATCACAAATATCTTGCGCCTTATAGACAACAAGAAAAAAAGGAAGCAACTTTTGGTCTGAACGAGGCCGTTTAAAGCTTTCACAACTCAAACAATCGGCCAGATCCACTCCTTCTGTTCGTGCCTTTCACAATAAAAGCCCCATCCTAAATCATCCCCTCTTTATGGTCTGTTAGAGACCTGTCAATCACCCTGTAGCCCCGCCCCTAAAGCGTCCCCTGCTTTATGGTCTGTTTGACTATAAATGGACCATAATTTACTAAATGACCATCATGCTGTATTGAAGAAGACTTGAAACTAGAGATTGAGACATAAACTCATGTTTACAATGTTTACTGAGGGAATAAATCAAGAGAGAAGTAGAGTCATTTTCACAATAAAAGCCCGAGACACGGAACTAACGTTCATTGAGAGCATTCCACTGAGAGGAAACTCAGTGGAATGACGTAGCGTAGCTTCAGGCGATGCTACGGCTAACCTCAGACGTTGATCTGGATCAATAGAGTCCTGGTAGCTGGTCCTTAATCTTTTCCAACCTTTTTAATGAAATGTGCTGCGTCGCCGCCAACATGAATGGTTTTTGATTGCAGGACAAACAAATATCTTGCGGATCAGATCAGAAAAATTACGAATTTTCCCGTTTAATTTTGAGGAATTGTTGGAAAACGTGCTGCTTTTCGTGTACTTTTATTATCTTTGGGTTTTGGACAAAACATAAACATTAAATGAGATATTTTAAGAGGCCACTTTGGCTATTTCTTCACAAATAGGTCTCAGAATATAAGAATATAATTGATAGTTGTAGCTTCACCTCAGTTAAACCCAAAACAGCCTGGAAGCCCGGCAGTCAGCTTTTATTTGTTCTGCACATGTTCTTCTGTTTCATTTGATTGTTTAAACATGTTTCCGTCCGTTTGGAGCTTTTTTAACTGCAGTTCTGCTTCCCAGAGTTATTTAATAAAGTTTAGAGAGTTTCACTGACGTCCCACGATGGTTTCAATCAGCCGTTCCCACAACAGGAACCAAGAAAACATTTCATTATCCAGACTTTCCTCTTCGCCTTTTGTTTCTGGTGAAACGTGGGATTGTTTTACCTCTTTGTGGAACTCTGAAGCTAAAATAAAGACGAAGAACATCGATGGCCGAAGAGCAACACCTCCTCTCTGAAAAATGCACTTTTTTGAGAATACAAAAATAAACTTGTTTTCTTGCAAAAGCTATTTGTTAAGGATACCCAATACAAAATACAAAATATGAAAAAATACAAAAAAATACAAAAATACAAAAAAATGAAAAATATACAAAGTGCAGATTGGAGATTATTCCCACTTTTCCTGATTTATTTTACAGATGTGAGGTTTTGCACTTTGGTTGAACTGGTAACAACTGAGACACATGCAACCAGAGACAAGCAGACACTGGTTTTGTTTTAAGGTCGGGGACCTACGACTACATCATCATCAATAAATCCTCTGAAGCTTTGAACAAATGAGGTCTGAACATATCGGATCAGCTTGCAGGAAGTGATATCTCTCAAACAGCCGTGTGAAGGTACAACATCCAGTCTGAGGTCAAGCAGCTCTGCTTCAGTTTCTGTTTGACTCACAACACTTTAAATAAGCGACTACATTTCTCTTTAACTGGACGCTGAAAGAAAAGCAGCATTCTTAAATAGACAGTTGTTCCGTTTCGGTCCGGATTTAGACTTGAAGCTCGCTAAAGTAACAAGTGGTGTGACAGTGAACAGCTCGGTGCACACATCACCCGCTCGGGCGCCACATCAGCAGTCTGTCCGCCACAATGTGGCCCCTCGATGTGGCGCCTCGATGTGGCGCCTCTCTTCTGAGCGCAGATCAATCAAGGAGCCGACAGACCTGGAGCCGAGCGCGCGAGCTCTCACGCCTCGTGCTCCCGCAGAGGAAACACTAAGTCACAATTAAGAGAAGCAGCTCGCGTGCACAGAGAAAACAAGAACAAGTCGGAGGCTGCTGGTTCACTCACGTTGCGGGTTCTGTTGCGTGAAGCTGCGGGGAGCGGAGCGGAGCGGTGCGGGTCCGGTGCGCGCTGAGAGCGGACTGCGGGTCGGACTGCGTGACCTCCGGCTCGACACAACAAAGCAGAAGCGAGTGTGCGGAGTGAAGCAGGAGAGAGAGAGAGAGAGAGACACAGAGAGAGAGAGACACAGAGAGAGAGAGAGAGAGAGAGACACAGAGAGAGAGAGAGAGAGAGAGAGACACAGCGAGAGAGAGAGAGGGAAGAGGAGGAGGCACACAGAGAGAGGAGAGAGAGAGAGAGAGAGAGAGACACAGAGAGATAGACACAGAGGGAGAGAGAGAGGAGAGAGAGAGAGACACACACACAGAGAGAGAGCGAGAGAGAGAGAGAGAGAGAGATAGAGAGAGACACAGAGGAGAGAGAGAGAGAGACACAGAGAGAGAGAGAGACACAGAGAGAGAGAGAGAGAGAGAGAGAGAGACACAGAGAGACACAGAGAGAGAGAGAGACACAGAGAGAGACAGAGAGAGAGAGAGAGAGACTCCTCTGGTCCCCACCATGTGGCAGCTATGGGAATTAACGAGTCACAACAATGCCCTCCTTTAACCCCTGAATCCCTGGTGCTGCGGGATGCGTCACGCATCACCAGGGGATGACACAAACAAAACAAAGATGTTTATTAAAAATAGATATTACATTTTATTTTATTTTATTGTTGTCTTTGTCAAGGATATGTTTATACATTCCGAGAAAATCGAGTTAATTTGACCACATGTAGGTTTCCTGATTTGTTTTGTTTAATAAAAAAGTAATAATAAAGTTGTAAAAAATAAAATAGTACATTTAGTGATTTTGGAATTAATCCACTGACAACTTTATCATAATTATAAATATTTTGTCAAGTTTTATCCATATTTTGATAGGAATACAGTAAAGATTATGTAGTAAGCTATTACATAATTCACACTTAACTGAAACATATTAGCCTAAAACAAAGATGTTTATTAAAAATAAATATTAAATTACATTTTATTTTACTTTTGTTTATATATTCAGAGAAACTTAATTTGACCACATGTGTAGGTTGATTTCTGGATTTGTTTTGTTTAATAAAAAAAGAAAGTGGGAAAAAATGTACAGAATAAAAGAAAAAGAATAGTGCATGTAGTGCTTTTGGGTTATATAAAATACATTGAACAGAATGTCGTGTTAATCCAACTTTATTGTAATGATTGTAATTATATTTTCAAATAATTGCATCTATGTTTGATAGAAATACAGTAAATATTACGTATAGTAAGATATTACATGTCCATTTAAATGTATTAGCCTGCTGTTGAGGTACTTGTACTTGTCATGTCACTTTCTACTTCTATGACTCGAAGGGAAATATTGTATTTATTTTTACTTTACTCTACATTCATAAAAGCTTTTGTTACTTTACAAATTAAAACATGTTTATAAATGTTACAAATTAAACAGTTTATACAATTAGAGCTGAAATGAGTCGGACAGAAAAACAGTAATTTTATGTAAAACTTTGTTTCAGAGTCACTTTGTTACATTTTTAATATTAAGGTTTAATCCACTGCTGGGAATAAAAGGTACGTTTGGGAAATCACTTTTTCCTTTTAATTGGTCTAAAAATCAAATTTAAAGTTTTGTTTTTAAAACATGAGTCGATAAAACTCTAGTTTTTTTTTTTTTTTTTAAACAAAACCCTTAATATATGATGTAATGTTTATTTCTTTAAGCTAGAGGTAATGTTTCTGTTGGTCAGCAGATTACAGTCCTGCAGCTCATTCAGTCTGAGAGGAGGATGAAGTCAGGGGCCGTCTGAAGAAAACAATGCACACACACACACACACACACACACACAGACTCTCTCTCACACACACACACACACACACGGCGTGAGGCGACACGTCGTTACTCTGCAGACACACAGCTCGTCTGTGGAGGAGAGACAGAGACACGTTCTCTCCTTCAGATGGTTTCATAACGGAGGAGTGACGTCAGGATGAACGACACCGTGACCTCAGACTCACTCTCACTGAGGGGGGAGTAGGGGGGAGAGGGGGGAGAGGGGGGGGGGGAGGGGGGAGAGGCGTGGTGTCACAGTGGGCTCCATTTATGTCTTCTCACTCAGAAAGAGACGTCACATGTCAGTCAAGTACTCGATCATTGAGCTCTACTTTGGAGGCGAGGGGGGGGGTGGGGAGGAGGGGGGGGGATGGGGAGGGGGCTATTCAGATACACTCCAAGTAAACAATACTCTTGAGTGTCATCAGCAAACCGTAGCTGCGTTAGTTCCCAGAGAGTTCAGCTGTGATGCAACGCGCTAAACAAAGCACATCTTTACAGGCCGATAGATTCAATAAGTCCAGAATCATATGTAAAATGAGCAGTCTTCAAAAAACGTGTCATCCCGTAAACAACTAGTTTAATTCCAGTTAAATCACAAGAAAACATAAAAAAAAAGTTGCAGTGGAATAAAATCTGAACCACAAAGACGTGACGAGGAATAAAAGGAATCAGCGCCCGAAGCTCCGCACAAAAACCACAAAGCGTTGATGAAAAATTAAAAACATTTTATTTAAAAAAAAAAACTAGTCTAGCGTCTCCACAGATTGCATCAATCTAAAAGTAAAGTGCGAGTGTCGTGTCCCGAGGCGGCGGGAGGCCTCAGGGCGCTTTGGGCAGAGCGGCCGCCATCGTCTTCACCGCGGCCGACGTCAGCTGAGGCAGCAGGCTGACCTTCAGCAGCCTGCTGCTCGAGTACTTGTTCCTCACGGCCTGCGGGACAACACGTTACGGTTATGTTTAAACACTAAAATATGAAGCATGAGCCACTGTGCTTCAACTCACCTGGAACTTGGTTTTCCCCTCGTTCACCATCACCACGTTGCGGGCGATGTGCTGCGTGATGGGCTCCAGGTGGGCGGAGTCATACGTGGCGTAGTGCTGCTGCGTGGGAGACTGAGGAGACGAGGTTTAAATAAAGAGACCCGCTGAACTACGAGGGGTTAAGTCTTTAAGGGACTCGGGCCGACTCACCCAGGGGAGGCCCTCCAGCAGCAGCTGGGAGAGGGCCAGCGAGGCGGCGGCGATCTCGGAGGGCCGGTAGTGAACCATGTCGTAGTCCAGCAGCGTCAGCTCCATCAGGTACTTGGCCAGCGTGTGTCTCTCTACGTCAGACTGAGACAACATCAGCACACTGAACCGGGTCTCACTGGGGACCGGGTCTCACTGAGGACCAGGTCTCAGGGTATCACTGAGGACCAGGTCTCAGGGTATCACTGAGGACCAGGTCTCACTGAGGACCGGGTCTCAGGGTCACACATCCGTCTGGTTAAACCCAAAACATTTCTAGTTTGACCTCTCGGCCGTAAACATGAAATAAGGAAGTTATTTTGGCCAAAATACAGATTTCTGCCTCAGAACTCTGCTCTTTCTTCTGTAGTCAAACTGCTGAGTAATCAAAGACTTAAATATGATTCTGACCATTGAGAGTAGATCAACGCTCAGCGTTCCTTCAGGCTGCTGGCCTGTTAAAGATGTAAATTGCATTCAACTTGTGACCGTGGTTCGAGGAGCGACGTGCGAACACTGCAACTGGCGCCATGGAAACCGTAGCGGTGCGCATTAAATATGGACGTGGTGAAGCCGAGTCAGCCCTCTACTCACACTCGCCACCTTGGAGGCCCGTCTGAGGAAGTGCAGCGGAAGAGGACGTCCAAGTTCAAAGTTGAGAGTCCTCAAAACCAGCTGCTCCATCTCCAGGATCTGGGCCTTGGAGAAGGCGTTGTCCGTGATGTAGGCGAAGTCTCCGACCTCCGGCGCGTACATCTCCTCGTACTTGCAGGCCACCAGCATGGCGGTCACGCCCACCAGCTGCAGCTTCCTGCGGGAGACGGGCTGCACCTGGGGGCAGACGCTCCGGTTACACAGCTCAGGGCACCAGAGGGGGGGTGGGGGTGGGGGGGGGTGCTCACCTGGAGGAACCGGTCCAGGAGGGCGACCGTGAGGTACAGAGTCTCCTGCAGCAGCTGGAACCTGGAGTGGACCTGGACCAGCCAGTCCACCAGGAGGGCCCGCATGCGGCCGGAGATCTCATAACCCTGCATGTAGTCGGCTCGCACGGCCTGCTGCACCTGTGGAGACGCAGCGCGGTGAGACACGGGGGGGGAGGAGGGGGGAGGGGAGGAGGGCTGACGGGGGCAAACATGAAGGTCACCTCAAGGTCGTGCAGGTAGTTGTAGATGTCTTTGACGTATTCCGAGCAGAGCTGCGGGAGGTCGGAGTCCAGCTCGTCCACGTCCTGCACGGTGAGCAGCGCCTCGGAGAACGCCTGGCACAGCGCCGCCTCCTCCATCATGGACACGTCGGCCGACTCCACCGGGGGCAGAGGCACTGAGGGGGCCGGGACTCGGGCCACCGGCTGCACCGCCTGGGCCACCGGCTGCACCGCCTGGGCCACCGGCTGCACCGTCTGGGCCACCGGCTTGTCCTTCTGGGCCGGTTTACCCGATGCTTTGGCCGGTCCAGTCCTCTGAGGGAACACAGCTAGTTAAAAACTTAACAGAATAGAGTTTAGATTATTTTAGAGGGGTGAGTTTTATTCTTAGAGGCTGGTTCTGAAGGTTAGAAGCATCTCTTTATAAAAAGATGTCATGTTGGGAGTTACTTACACCAACATAAAGACAAAAGGAAGGTGGGGTTGTTTCTAGCAACTTCTGGGTTGTAACCAGTGGTTGAGCACTTATTGTAAGCTGCTTTAGATAAAAGTGTCAGCTAAATTAATGCAGCTGCATCTTTTCCTCAGGTTCACATGAAGTTACTTGAAAACATTACACAGAAGTTTCCCAAAAAACTGACTCTCCTGGAAAGCCTTCCACGTGACTTCTGACCTTGAGGACACGGGTGTCCACATACTTTAGGCCGCTTGGTGCAGCACGTGCTCAGGTGCGTTTCTTCGGGTTATTACGCAAGGCACAGAAACGAGCCTGCATACAGGTAAGTAGGTCACGTGTGGAGACACGGCGCTCGTCCTCGTGAGGAAGTCACCTTCGCGTTGGCTGCGGCTGCAGTGAAGTTGGTGATCTCTCCGAGAGCCGCTCTCCTCACGCCCGCCGTGTTCTTCACCATCTTCACGGGGTTGTCTGCGGCCGGGAGCTGCTTCAGAAACACAACTAACCGTCAGACGCGCCGCGGGGCCGTTAAACAGCATTAAAGCGCAGGACGACACAAGCGCACACCGGCAGACGTCGATACAACAGCGAGATGACGTCAGTTCACTCACCACGGGACGAACGTCGAAAGAAGACATGTTAGGCCGGAGAGAGGACGAAGCGAGGACGAAGCGAGGAGTTGTTTACTTGTTCACTTGTTTTTCTTTCAGCAGCGAGCAGCACGAGCTTCGTGGACAACGAGATCTGCAGGTAAACAACACAGGAACGAGCCGCGTTCAAATAGCGCTCCGACGAATCTGATTGGCCGCTGCCTCGAGGAGGTCGCTCCTGATTGGCTGCTGCTTGGAGGAGGGCCGCTCCTGATTGGCTGACAGCCAAGCGAAGTCAAAGGTGAAGTTCTGGTGATATTTAAATGTAAGAAGTGATAGTTTTTAAAGATACCGTTGCCCAGTGGTTGAATAAGTACAACTCTGATTTTTTTTTATTAATTATAAAATAAAAAAAAATTGAAAGAATTAATTCAAAATGTCACTCTAGTAAAAATACATAAGTATCAAGAGCACAATGTACTTAATTCACCAAAAGTACTAATTAGACCCGTTTCAGATTAATTTATATTATATTACTGAATTACTGATTATTGTTGATTCAGAATGACTTTGGCACCTTTTCCCCGTATTTGAATCCACATTTCTAAGTGTTTAAGAAGCTTTTAAGTCAAGTGTGGTGAATGTATCCTTTATTTTATTGTTTTGTTCTTCCTGTTTCTATTTCATTTTATTCATATTATTTTTCCCTTTTGTATGTTTGTTTTTACTTATTTTTTTACTTTATTATTGTCTGACAAACCTAACTTTTGTATCTATGTATAATGTTAATATATCTAAAATAAATAAAAATTTAAGTGACAAAAAAAAAGAACTAAGTACAGTTACTAAAATACTGTTGTGTGGTACTTGTACTTTAATTTCCATTTTATGCTATATTTAATACTTTTACTCCACTATATTTAGGAAGCTACTTGTTGCTCCACTATATTAATTTGACATTAGTTACTTTGCAGATTTGCAGACAAAAATAAATCAACTAATAACTTATGATGTACTATTATACATTAAGCTACCCAGCAGTATGTAAAGTAAATTAAAATATGATATATAACATATTATTATATAAATAATGTACCACCTGCAATATTAAAGTGATGAACACACTGATGCATATTTATAATCCAATAATACAAATTAATTTGAAATGAGCCATTCTGTACAATGTGTACGTGTAGTTACAACCTGCAAGATCAGGGGGAGGGAAAAAAACCCACATCTGGATGACAGGTAGAATAACATGTGTGTTTAACCCCCTGAGTTTGAGCTGAAAGGTCATGTGTGCGTTAAATGTTCCACTTCCTTCACCTACGAGTCTCTTACCTGTGTCGGCTGTTCAGTGTGCAGATAGTTTATTCATCAGCTTCGTTTGGTGAAAACAACGCCGATGAGAGTGAATCAAAACATTAAAGTTTAAAGCGACATCATGAAACAGTTTTTCCCGTTACAGTTCATCTGATCCGTTGCTAATACAAAATAAATATTGATATGAGCAGCTTTAAGAAGTCTGATGTGTTCAAATCCAACCATGTCACACACACACGCTTACTTAAGACAACTTATTGAGAAACTTTCAATAAAACATGTTTAAAGCATCATTTGCAAACCGTATCAGTAGAATGTGTGTTCATGTCTGATTTAACTGTTTCTGAGCAGACCTGGTTCTTTGAAAGTCAAACGATGAGTTTTCTCCGAACTAAAAGCGATCGGTGAAGCTCAACTTCTCCTGGAAAACAGAATTTTAAGGATGTGTCTGGTGGTTTTTCAAAGTTTTCTTTTTGTCAACAAATCTCACGAGAAGACCCCAAAGCCAACAGCGAAGGTATCTACTCACACATATCGTGTATCAAAGTCACAGAGCTCTT
The DNA here is from genome assembly GCA_016806645.1 of Ophiodon elongatus. NCBI lineage: Eukaryota > Metazoa > Chordata > Actinopteri > Perciformes > Hexagrammidae > Ophiodon > Ophiodon elongatus. The sequence continues at coordinate 193,676 of JACSYO010002022.1, forward strand.
CTGTGGTTAAAAACTATTAAAAAACATAATGTCCGACATGCTCCTTCATCACCATCAACACACTGTGGAGTATTTAGACTGGATCCTAAAACACACCGTCCTGCTAACACAACTCACTGGAAAATTTGATTAAAACCAGCTGATTTAGGAAATAACTGATATTAAAAACATGTATTTATATATATACAATTATATATATATATATATATATATATACATGTTTTTATTTATATAATTATATATATAAAGATCTATACATAATTATATCTATACATAACATAATACATATGTATTAATATAATTATATATATAAATATGTATATATAATTATATCTATATATAAAATGATACATATATTAATATATATAATTATAGCTATAAATATATAATTATATACATATATAATTATATAGCTATAAATATGCATACATAATTATATATCTATATATACAATTATACATATATTAATATATAAAATTATATAAATAGATAATTGTAAATATAAATAATTATATATATTTATATAATAATTATATCTATAAATATGTATATATAATTATATATAAAATGATACATATATTTATATAATTATATCTATAAATATACAATATACATATATAATTATATATCTATAAATATGTATATATAATTATATATCGATATATAAAATGATACATATATTAATATATAATTATATCTATAAATAGATGTATTTATATATAATTATATATCTATAAATATGTATATATAATTATATATCAATATATAAAATTATACATATTTTAATATATATATAATTAAATCTATAAATATATAAAACAATGAATATAAATATATATATATATAATTTTAAAGGTTTACATCTTCAGTTGGAACCAATGGGCTTGGAGCTGAGAGCCACAAACAGGAAGTCTGAACGTATTGTTGAGACACATTGTTGGTTTTGCCCTTTTCGTCAGATTTGTTGACAATAATATAAAATATAGATTGTAACTAATATCTGCAACAGAAAACATTTCAAGAAACAAAACTTTTCCGTCATCATCCAGTCGACCTCAGAACAGGCTCGGGGGAAACAAGAGTCACAAAGAAACTTTATATAGTTTTCAAGTATTCAAAACTGTTAAATAAGTACAAGATGTGTTCACAAGATTTACATATCGGACAATATATGCACTGTCCATTTTTAATTCTCTTTACGTTTCCCACTACCAACGCAACACGCTAAAATGTCCGCAAACTATTCACATTTGTTTTTCCTTTTTTTTTTTTTTTTTCTCTCTCTCTCTCTCTCTCTCCGTCTTCTTTTTAACTTTTTGGATCAATTGTAAATGTTGACAGCTGTGGATCGGACACGGAGCACACAGACACCTGGGACAGTTTACAGTGTAGGATGAAGACGTCCGACTGAGCCAGGGCCACAACGTGATGAGCTGCTGGTGATATGAACAGTACGCATTGACACGGGGGGGAGTGGGTTAACATTCAATCTCAGTTGATCCCTTGATCTATTGGACAGTTCATTTATAATCCACACAACAAACATAAAATAATATACAGAAGGACTGACGGCGGACTTGTGTTGAAGTGTTTCAATATTTCAAGGGGAGCAGATGGCTTAGCATTGTCACTCTTCGTTGATTAGTTACAAATTTGGTCTAAATGTGTCAAAAAGCTCTTTGTTAAGGCACCTAATGCTGTTGGATAGACAGTTTTCTACATTGCAAACAGAAAAAATAAAATTAAATAAAAAAATAAAAACCACCTGTAAATAAAAAAAAAATAAAACAGGATTTAAATATGCTACAAACAACTGATAAAAGACGTATTTCTACAGAATTTTGGGGCCGGTTGAGGTTAATGCTGCCACCATCTACCAGTGAAGAGTCACACAGGACAGAAACTCAAAAACAAGAGGGTGAGGAAAAATAAAAGTAGCACCATAGAGGAAAATAATACATGATTCTACGCTAGTTAAGAACATTTCACATGTGATTTCTTCTCCTCCCCAAACCTTAGTGTCCACTGGACATCTCAACTTCCCAAAAGCCTGATTAGGTAAATAATAAGAACAAGTGAGACGGGACTTTAAGAGGAAATAGATGTTCAGTTGAGGGACGTGAGTCGGTCTTTCTGTACATTACTTTCCTTGATTACAGGTTCTTAAAAAAAAAAAAAAAAAAAAAAAAGCAAATAGGTAGCCTTCATGTTTGGGATTTGGTTTGATTCACCTAACGCGTGCCATGTTACCATTAAACAGTAATACATCGTGTGTGCTTTTATTTCTAGGAACTCTGCAGCTTAATTAACGTAATTTATTTACAGCGCTCTGAGGGGGCGGGGGAAACTAAAAATAAACAAAAAAATTAAATAAACAAAAACGTTGTGCAACTCCATTAAATCCATCGCGCTGTAGTTCCACTCGCGTCCTGTTGGGGCACAAACGTTTCCGTGGTGTCAGTGCTCAGCAGCACGTTAACTTTCGGTGCATGATAAACACATCACACACACACACACACACACACACACACACACACACACACACACAGACACAGACACAGACAGACACACACACACACACACACACACACACACACATATATAAAAAAAAACTGTCTGCCTCAGCAGCTCTTTCTATGATGAACAATATGATTTGCTTCGAGGGTTAAACATCGCATGATTGGACTCAACAGGGTGATTGACTTACACAGTAAATAATGTTGATAATTAATGAATTACTGAAATTCAAAGTGGTTCTTTAGCAGGAGAACTACTGGGGTAATGGCAACATGGCACCGGGATCCAAATGAACTGAACCGACTGATCTTGTAATGCCTCTGGACGCTCAGCAGGGGGCGCCGCGCAAAGAGAACGAAATAAAGTTACAAACTAAGAGACAGAAATCAAAAAAGTTCAATAAAAACCTGCCTATGAGACAGAGGGGATAGTCACCATACTGTACACTTTCTACAATATCCATGTCCATTATGAATATAACAAGTGCATTCAATTAAAGGAAAAGTTGAACTTAAAACAAATACTCAGTTTTTTCCACTTAGGGTCAGATTATTCAGAAACTATAAAGAGGACCACTCGACAGATTACTGCGGGCTGAATTTAGAATAGTGTGCGGATTAAATGGGTAAGTTAGCTTTTAATTAAATAAAGTTATTTGTTTTTCATAAAAACTCAATGATGAACATAAGTGAACAACAGAGATTTGTTTTAGGTCAACAGCACCTTCATTCAGAATTTTTCAGCATTTTTTTTGTTTTTAAATTACTGTACTTCTTTTACATCAACACAACAGTTGATTAGCGAGTCATCTTTATTTACAGGGGGGGGTTTGTGGGAGGGGGGGGAGTGATGAGCTCCACAGCTTATGCATTGAGCCTCAGAGACTGATCCTCTCTCCTCCTGGAGGAGATATCGATGTCTATGGAGTCTTTACCCACGATGAGTCGGAGGCGCTTCGCTGGAGGAAGTGGAATGAAATCGTCATCGAACTCATTGTCGAAGTAGTCGTCCTCGTCCTCGTCCTCGTCGTCCTCGTCCTCCTCTTCGTCCGAGGAGGAGGAGGACGAAGAGGACGAGGACGACGAGGAAGAGGACGAGGGCTCGGCCAGGACCTTTTGGGTCCGATGTCCACCGTTCCTGGCCTCCAGACTCTGGCCCGTGTCCCCGTTGTAGGACACCTGGTCCGCCTTGGACTGGGGTATCCTGCGCGCGTCGTCCTCCCTCTTCAGCTGGATCTTCAGCTTGGTGGAGTTACCGTGCACCGCGGGGGCGAAGCCGTTGTTCAGCTTGGCGATGTACGAGCCGCTCTTGTCCTTGTCGTGGTCCTTGCTGAACTTGATGCTGATCTTGCTGGAAGAGGCCGAGTTGCCCGCGGAGGCAGAGAGGTTGGAGGAGCCCACGGGGTCGTTGGCGTCGTTGGTCTTGCTACTGCTGCTGTCCCTCCGCCGGCGGAGCGTCAGCTTGGGGATGCCCGTGTTGTTCTCCAGGATCAGCTGGGCGTCGTATCGCGTGATCTGACGCTTCTTCTTCCCCTTGTCCTGCGACCGGCAGCCGCTCTTCCCCTTGTCCCTGCGGAGGGACTTGCTGCCGTTGGAAACCCCGTTGTAGTCCCGGTGCCGGTCGGCGAAGCTCAGCAGCACGTTCCCGCAGTCGGAGAAGTTGGGGGCGTGGCCAGCAGCCACCGGCGTGAACGGCTCGCCGTACGAGTCCTCGCATTTAATCGTCCGCTCGGTCCGGAGCCGCGTCGGCCGTTTCCGCCTGGAGCACGAGGCTCGCCTGGAGCAGCCGCCGTCCAACGCCGGCTGCTCCAGGCCGACGCCGTGGCCGAGGTACTCCTCCAGGTCGGCCGGCTCCGTCTTAATGACCACTCCACCAGGGACTGGGCTCAAGCCGTCCATGGCGCTGGGCTCCAGCTTAACGCCAGCTGACGTTTCCTGGGCCTTAACGAGGGTCCGCGTGGACCTGCGAGTCCTGTACGTGGAGCACTGGCCCTCGCTGCCCTGCCCGTGCGCTAGATTCCCGTTTTCCTTGGCAGCGTGACGGGTGAGGCAGCCCCGCTGGCCCAACGTCTGCTGCATCAGCTCCTGTCCGTCCTTCTCCTTCTTCACGGTGACACCTTTACACAGCGACACCTTTGAGTCCCTGAGACCCAGCTGGCAGGTCTCTCCTTTGGCCAAGGCCTTGGGCTCCGCCCCCCTCCTGCGACTCCGCAACTGGACTTTACTTAGTGAAGGCTTGGATTGGGATTTTAGTCTCTTTGGTACCCTGTTATTGTTTACACGACCTTGTTTTGAACATGAGGTAGTAAGGGCTCTCGACAAAGTCTGTCTGGATTGAGTCCTGTTTTTATACTTCAGGCCAGAAGATGATGTTCTTTTTCTGGCAGCTGGTGGGAAAAGATAAAAGTGTTGCACATTACGCACTGATAACATTTTCAGGAACCCGCCTACATCAAGATGACCCATGAAGCATGCCGATGTCTAGCTAATAAACCGTATACTTCCCCCCCTGTATTAACGAATGTATTACGTATCGATAACATTTTCAGGAACCCACCTACACATGTTGCCTGGTGACGTTTACTAAATCAAATAGGACGCCTCAACATTAGTAACACAAGTAAACAGAGAGAGAACCGATTGGGAGAATCATCTGCAGCGACACAGCGTGTGATATTCAGCGAGCTCTTACATTGATGTGTTTTTGGCATTTCCTGAGAGTCGACGTCGGTGTGTGAGCCGACAGAGTGACTGTCTGAGCTCCGGTTCCCCTCCCCCAGCTTCTTCAGCCTGTTGAGCCGCTTGTCCGTCTCCCGTAACCCGTACTTGCTGTTGATCACCGGCACCTCCACTGGCAGCCCAGCTTTGGATTTGAAAGCACCGGTGCCCCGTCTGCACAACAACAACAACAACACAATGAGTGAAAGAGAAAACATCCCCGAAAATTTTAAATAAAAAAAAAATTGCAATAATGTAGCTTTATCTGTGATTATTAATGTATAAAAGTTCATATTTTCATGTGTTGGCTCAACATACTTATACATTTTTTCATTACTGGGACATATATAAAGTCATAGTGTACATATATTTGATGGTACACATACCGTTCACATGTATAGCATTCACAAAATTCATTGTTTTCCCCAAAAAACCCGTCTCCGTAATAACATGAGATTTCCTCTCCTGGTTCAATGTCCCTCAGAACCTTCACACAGGCCGTGTCCCGTCCTGTCGATACAAACTGGACACAACACAAACAACATGGCGTTAGTTTACAGCACCGCCTCCACACTGATGTCCGATGATTGTTTTACGGTTTTCTTCAAGGGATGGTACGGCGGGGTTGTGCGAGGTACTTATTCATAGAGCAGGCGGACCGTAGAGTTTAGAGAACCAGCGTGAGATCAAAGTTTTAGACTCCTAAAAGAATCAATATCAGTTTAAGTTTACGATATATTTAGAATATTACAATTCACCTTGCTGTCAGAGTCCTTTCCAATGAGGAACTCAAGTCGTTATTTCTGCTCTCTTCAAAGCCACCAGGCTCCATTGACAAAAACAGTGATTTAACCTCGCTGAACACGAGAGGTTCAGGTCGACCTCGGCCTTGATTGGTTAGTTAGTTTGTGTAACTTTGGTGAATCCAAACCAACCCTTTAAAATCACCAAAGTCACAAAATAACAAACAAACAAACTCACCAGCGGTAGTCGACCCAAACATGTGTTCTGGAGAATAAAAGTCTGTTTATGAATGGAGTCTTCGGCTTTGAAGAGATCACAGAAACCTGCTGCAGTTCCGCGGCGTTAAGGGATCTCTGACAATAAGGTAAAGCCGTGAAAAAGTTATAAATATAGCGTACATTTAAACCGATATTGATTTATTTATTTCTGGCTAAAACACGTTTCCACAGCAGTGCATGCTGGTACTCGTGTCTGTTCTCCAAACTTCCGGCTGCCACCCACCGACTGAGGAGAAGTACCTCACAGAACCACACTGCAACGCGTCCCGTTAAGAGAGCAGCTCAAAGAACCTACCTTGCAGTTTGGTCGACAATCTGAAAAAGAACAAACAATAAAATTAGTATTCTTATGAAGAATGTTGGACTAGTGGAGATTTATATTTCTCACAAGAAAACAATTCCCCTGATTCAGGCAATTAATTGAATGCATCATCATCATCATCATCATGGCATGGAGCACCAGCTACACTCGTCTCCTGCTCCTCAAAGTTTCATCTGTTGCTGCACAAAGTCAGTCCTCCAGATGTTGAACACGTCTGGTATTTTTGCACATTTAGCTGCGTCCCGTCTGGAGATTACTTTTTTCCGCCCTCCCCGTGATACATTTTGACACCCTTATCCATCCAGTGAAAACGCCCGGTACACGGGACTACGAGTCCAGCTCTGATCACGTGGAGACTATGACGACTAATACCGTGATTGATGAACGCAGCCGGTCCCAGCCAGAGCTGCGCACAGTTCTTGCGGGTGGAGTACATGACGCTGAAGTCGTTCTCGCCGTGCCGGAGCAGCATGTTCTCCTCGCTCTCCGAAAGCTCAGCGATGCATCCCACCAGGTACTCGATCTTGTCATTTCTTTTCCTGGAAAACAACACAAAGCAGAAAGGTTTTGTTACACAAACAGCGGGTTATATTACCTCGTGTCAAAGAGTCATACAGCTGTCGTGTTCCAAGTACTTCGTATTTGTGGCGACCCGTCGTGTCCCGGTGCACGCAGCTGCATGCAGATTACTTGTATGTAGCCTGATGCATGTTATGTGGAAGCCAAGCGCACAAAGCAAAGTCACGCCCAGAAACTTTAAGCCGTACACCATAAGCACCATAAGCACCATAAACACCATAAACACCATAAACACTGACGTTAGTGCAACACGCCGACTCGCCTGAGTCAGTCGCTCTATGGCGAGCGCAAAGTAAACGTAGGAGCTGAACGACCCGCTTGAGGGTCAGTTACAACAGCAACAGAGCGACTATAAGACCACCACTGTAGGAGGAAAACACCAATCTGGGGAAAAGTAAACTTTATTTTGTATTTTCAGTTTCACAGCTAATAGATGCTTTTCAGTTTTATAGCCTGTTGTGACCCGTTGTCTTTTGGGAAAGTGTTTGTTCAATCGTTATATACACACACGAGTAAATAATGCTTATTTACTTATGAAAATAGTTCAAAGTTCTACATCAGTCCCCAGTAGGAGCATTTTAACACTTGAACTACGGTCTGTTGAAAATAAATAAAAAGAAACATTCTTTTCCGTCGCACCGAACTTGCAGCGGACCGTGACTACGTGCACCGTTACAACCCGAGCGCAGGCTAAAGCGGTTAATATTGATGCATGAATCCACCGGTGGACACAAAAGAATTGTTCAAACAAAGATAAATTAGAACAGTTAAATGCATTTAGAGGGTGGGGGGCTAAAGGGAGCAGATTGTTCACTAGTGGTGCTGTTATAATCAGAAATAACAGGTGGCAGCATGTCCTCACCATTCCTTTGTTGCCACAATTTTAGCTCCATTTTGCTCTGATGAATAGCGATTACAAGGGAGAATCTCAAACCCGCTGTCTGTGGCAAACATCCGCAGATACACAAATACCTGTGCAGAACATAGAGTTAGTCATCTGGTTGTTTGTGATGCTGGAAGAAATGCAGGCAAGAGCTTAGATAATGTTTTTTACATGTTGCTTGAAGAGCTTTTCTTGAGCTTTCGTCTTGTGGAGAAAAAGATTTCGGGACCAGTCTCCGGTTGTCAAAGCCCTGAAAGCTTTCTCCAAGTTGTCGTGCTTCTTGAAGCGCTCGATGATCTCCTTCAGCTCTTCAGCTCTTCCCTTAATCGGTCGAAATCTGTGAGGACGTATTAGTGGCACAACGGGAATACAAATGTGAAAATAAATCAGAAACATAAACACAACTCATTGCAAGGAGGAGACATGCGTCCACATCAACGAGACCACTTTTATGATATGACCGCGAAGAGGCTGCACGACCATCAAGTCCACTGCGGCGGATCTGCTGACCTGGTGTTCATTTTGTGAGTTTGAAAGCCCAGATATGGATCCAGGATGAGGCTCGTGGTCAGGTCATCATGCTCACACAACTCCTTGGCAGTCATTCCTGAGGAGGGCACATAGCGCCTCTCTGCCTCCAGACTGGCTGCACTAAACCCTGTAAACACCAAACACAGAGTTTAGTTTACGTGTCAGGTGAAGAACCCACACCTTGTTGAACATAAACGCGTTCAACTCACTGCGGCTACATCTTCGACTTCTGTTTTTGTTGTGGCGAAGGGACGCCCGCTGTGAGTGCTGAGAGCGAGTCTGGCTCACATGTTGCTCGCTGGTCAACTTGTTTCCGTGTCGTCTGCCATTTAATACCATGTTCTTGGATTCGCCCAGCCACTTCATGCCCACAAGCCCCCTGGTCCAGTTGCATTTAGTCTCCGAGATGAACAAACACTCTTGAGTGGGGAAGACTGGGGTCTAGAGTCTGAAACCTGGAGGCAGAACAAAAAACAACAACAACAAACATTACTAGATGCCAAGAAATCTAATTAGTTTACACAGACGGAAGGAAAACAAAACAAAACAAAACAAAACAAAACAAAACAGGATGGAAATGAGCAGGTGGACGTGTTACCAGCTAAACAAAAAAAAAGGACACACACACACACGCACGCACACGCACACGCGCACACACACACACACTTTGGGATCAATAACTCAGGCCACATTCTGTCATAATGCGTTATATTATTATGTCCTGGACTATTATCCGTGTACATTGCACATCTTCTCTATACTTCTGCATAAAACTTCTCTATACTTCTGCATAAAACTCCGCAGCTCTCTCATTTGAAAAAATTGCCATGACATTTCCCTCATAGTTTCTTGACTCATGCAGTATTTTATTTTCCTGTGTTTATTGTTATGCATTTTGCAGTGCATGCACTTAATTTGAGTTTTTCCCATTTTTTGCTACTTTATACTTCTTTACTACTCTAATACATCTCAGAGGGAAATAGTTTTTTACTCCACTACATTTATATTAAAGCTTAAAACTACTTTACAGATTTAGATTAACAATTCCAAAAATATGAATACGCTAATAAATTGTGACATAGAAGTATAAAGTAACTAAAAATAGCTCCACCTTTTACAAGCTGCAACATCAAAATGACAAACATCAATAATTATGATCCATTCTGCAGGAGTAAGTCTATTGTTTTTAGCACTTTGCGCATATATTCTGCTGGAAATACTATTGCTATTGTACTTTCACTTGAGTAAATTGTACATGCATCAGAGTATATACATTTGTACACAGTGGCATTACTACTTCTACTCAAGTGGAAGTTGTGAACACTCCTGTGCAGACACACAGGAAATCAGTGTCGAGGAAACAAGTTTAAATTAATCCTGCAGCGCCACCTACCGGTAACCCCAAACAAGGCACTGGCTTACTGTCAAGTGCAACAGCAACGTCTTTGGTGCCATCACACACAAAGTATCGCCTTTTTAAATGCATGCACCACACACACATATATATATATATTCAGAAAAACCACGTGTACAATCACGCCATGCAATATTCAGGCTTCCACCACGACGTAAACGTGGCTTTCAAATGCGCAACTCCGTCGCAAGGAGCATCATCTCATTTATAATCGATGCATATAGAAAGACACAATAAAAAGGGAAGACAGGTGGGAACCCGGAAGGCCACACGCACGAACACAAACACACAGCTGAGGCCGAGCTGGCATGCAGAGTTATCAATAAAGCTGTTTGCATTGTTTGCTAACTGTCGTCGTCCCCGTCCCCCCGCCTCGTTAGCACGAAGCTAACAGAGCCGGGCGGCTCCTCTCGGCCGGGCTTCGGTCTGCAGCGAACACCCACGTTTAAAAAACAACACCTGGACCCCCAAAAGACACAAAGCCGGACCCAAGCGGCACAAGGCTGGTGGATGTTCAACGCTTCCCCACCTCCACACATCACCTCCACCTCTCAGGCGACACCGAGAGGACCCAAGAAGCATGCCGATGCCCGGCTAATAACACCCCCTAGCCCCCCATGTCCTCCTCCCCCCTGTATTAAAAACACAAACATGAATTAAACACAATACCAGCGCGTCTGGACCCTCGTTAGTTTGCGTCAGCCAGCTAGCAGCTAAACTTACACTCCAGTAAGCTAGCTTTAGCTCCCGTCGATGATAACAAAACGTCCCATTTTCTCTCCCTCTTGCAACATAAACGTGGGGATCAAACCCCCGACGTTACCTGCCGGTGTCCCCCCCCACACACACACACGTGCCCCCCACCACCCCGGTACATTACCTGAGATTAGCAGCCCCCGCTCGTGTCGTTTGATGTGGAAGAAGCCATCGGGGGGGGGGCTAGCTAGCTCATCGGGGGCCCATGAATATAATCTACTTGTCTGGGGCGAATTAAAAAGAAAAAGAAAAGTTATTTAACGGAGCCGTGAAGCCTCGTCGGGCCGCAGGTTCGATCCCCGCCGCTTCGTCGCCGGGCCGAGAGGTGTGACCCGTGCGGGTGTTTATTTATCACGCTAGCTGGCTGGTTTAAACGGCGTGAAGCGTTTACACGCGCTGGGAGCGTTTAAACGTCTTGAGTCGGAAGCGGCGCATACTCACGGCGGCGGCGGGGCGGAGGGTAAAAAAACAAATAACGGGGGAAAACTCCGTTAAATTAATCCAATTTTGGCACGAGAGCCTAAACGGAGGAATATCACAGGAAACATTTTTTTTTTTTTTTTTTTTTTTTTTTTTTTTTTAGAAACTAACATTAAAATTCAAGATGGCGGCGAGAGAGAGCGAGAGGGAGAGAGAAAGGCGCAGCACCGCCGCCGCCGCCGCCATCATCATTCCTGAGAGAAAATAGATCCATCAGAAAAATAAATAACGCAGGCCGTTGGGACAGAAATGAGGAACAGGAGTAGAGAGTTTTAGTCAGAAACTGTACAAAAAAAAAAGTGAACGTTGTTGTCGACTTTTTGTAGCTTTCTTCTCCGTATTTCCTCTTGGTTGTGTTAGTTTGAATCGGATGTACACAAAAAGTAGTGCTGCGTAAACAAACCTCTTTGCGCTTCCTAAAGAATCCAACGGGAAGACAACAGTGAGGTTCTGCCCGGTTCCGTGCAGAACCTCACCAGAACTAGTGGACTTAGAACCACATATATGAACCTCGGGACTTCTCCGTCCGGCTGCACTATTATCGAGACGTTCCTCCTCTGAACTCTGCTCTTGTTGGGCTGTAAAGAGGCTGTTCACCGGTTCTTTCTCCACAGAACCAGACGAGGTTCCAGCCGGATGGACATTGTTAATTGTTCCACATCACTGATTTATTCTTTGACATTCACTTAATGAGTTGAATTGTTTACTTGCTATTTTTTTAAAATTGAATATCCACACAATATTCATAAAAAAACACTAGTTTTAATTTATGAATTTATTGCTGTTGAACTATTATTGTAATTATTAGGATTACGAGTATTTCTACTACTATGATTATTATTATTATTATTATTAATGCATTCAACATTTAACTTCTACTAATAAAAGTACAGAAGTATTAGAATCAAATTATACTTAAAATACCCAAACTGAAAGTAGGCATTATGCAGAATGGCCCATTTCGAATAATATATATTATATTATTGGATAATAATCATTGAAGCATTTATATGTTCAGCTTGTAAAAGTGCAGCTACGTTTAATTACTTTATATACTGCTGTGGGACTTAACTTAATTATATAACATATATATATTAGATTGTTATTAATAATCCAAATCTGCAAAGTTACTAATATTTTAAAATAAATGTAATGAATAAAAACATAAATAAACAAACAATCAATTTGCTTGTATTTTATCTACTTTCAGTTTCAGTAAAACTTCATTTAAAGGAGAAGAAAATCGCATTTCTAGGTTCTGACTAATTAATAATCCAAATCTACAAAATTACTAAAGTTTTAAAATAAATGTAAAGAAGTGAAAAGTACAATATTTGCCTCCAGAATGCAGTGGAGTAGAAGTATTTAGTAACATGAAATGGAAATACTCTATTAAAGTATGTCAAACATTTAATGAACACAATACTTAACGAAATGTATGTTACATTCCATCACTAATCCTAGCATTGTGTATAATTATATATATGTTTAAATATAACTATAGTTATATATATTTATAAAGATAAATATATTCCTGCAGTTTTCTATGAGCTGTTGTGTTAATCCTGACAGTTTTAATTTAGTTAAATGTGAATAAATGTGCGCTGTCTCTTATAAATACATAAATAAACAAACAATCAATCAATCAATTTGCTTGTATTTTATCTACTTTCAGTTTCAGTAAAACTTCCTTTAAAGGTTAACAAAGAATTGATAATTTCTAGGTTCTGACTTGTATTTTGGGTTTCTACAAGAACATGTTTACTTGCTTAAATATTTAAAAAAAACAACTTTATATTTGTCTCACGTTGTCTGTCTGAATATACCGGTCTTCACACAGTTTAAAATTCAAGCTTTTATCTTTTCTTTTTTCAGTCCTAAGTTGAGAGGAAACTATTGAACGGTGAACACTGAGCAATAACCTTATTTTCATTATTTACCACGGTGAGATGTGTGTTTGAGTGGGTAAGGAAACTTTAAGTCTAAGTACACAAGTTCATTTTTTTATTATTTTATTTGCATAAATGTACAGTATGGTATACAAAATTAAAAAGTCCAGTACTTCCATTTTTTATTTTTTAACAAATCACAATGGAAAAGAGAAAAAAACTAAACTTAAAAGTAAAAACAACAAAAATACAAATGAACCTATTTACCCAGATAGCCTTAAAGTTCTTTTAAGTCACATTTTATAGTAAAGTAACGAGCTGTTCAACATGTTCAGGTGAACACAAAGAAAGATAACAGATAACTGAGCTGAGGAAACTTCGGTGTCCTGGAGCGCTGCCCAGACAAACAACAACAACAACAACAACAACAACAACAACCCAAAAACAGGCAACAGAAACTCGAACTTGGTGGGCGTTTTGAAATTTAGCTTTTCTTTGCATAGCTTTACTCTGCACAACGCTTTACAAACGTGTGGGTGGCCGCATCACCTCCTGCGTGTGTGTGAGGGAGACAGTTACCATGGAAACCACCTAAATACCTCTGACCTTCTCCACTCGGTTAGCGATGAAGGTGTGGAGCCGAGCTGGAAGTCTGCCCAGCCGGGGTTTTTAATATTCATGCACACTGCAAATAATGTGTGACGAGGCAAGTGGGAGTATTATCACTTCGGCTATAACGACATCTTTAATGACAAATTTATCATTATTATTTATTTATTTTAAACTCTCATTCATTTCTAGCAGGTCAGCTGGTCACTTTAATGAATGTTTATATACTTTATATAGTTATAGATGATCAACAACACAATATGTATAATAGCATGTTGAATATCTTCAGGTTTTAGCCTGTTGGTCCAACAAAACAAGTAGTTTGAAGATGTCACTTAAGTCAAATTCTGATGGAGTTTTTACTATTTTGTGAGCATAGTTTGTGAAATTTCATAGACATAATGATTAATTGATATTAATCATTAGAATTCAGAAAATATTCCTTCCTCGCACCCCCTAGTCCTGAGAAATTTAAATTTTGTGGTGATTGTTTACAAGTCCCATTAAAACATCAAAACCAACAATATGTTGGTCCACCCCTCAAAAGCTTCCCCTTCATTGGTTCCTACTGAAACCACATTTCTTTGAAAAGAAACAGCTCACAAATATATAAATTCTTCTTACAAATAGAGACAAAAAAGCAGGTCACAGTAGTTTTAATTTTTTAAAAAAGGAGTAAAATAGTACATTTGTTGGGGACTATTTTCAGAGGCGGATTAATCCACACTTGGTGCTGCAGTCAATCCCAAAGACAGGTGGGTAGCAGGAGATTGTATTAAGGTCGCCAAATAAATTTGCAGAATTTCTTTCATAGTCTTTTATTTAACATAACAATGAGGGAGCCTGAATGTTAGCTCTGCCTGAATGCATTTATTTGGTGTCATTTATTAAAATGTTCAATATGTTTTCAATAAAACATGCATGAAACAAAGTTGTGATTTAATAAACGTACATCTCCTCTAACTGATAATGTAAGATAATATAAGGTGATGCACAAATATCTTCTTCTCACGATTATAGATAAGTTGGACCGTTAGGAGACACATTCACTGATAGTTCTGATCTTTTCGTGGGATTTGTTGACGAGACAAACACAATGAAATAGAGACAGCAGAGCTGCAGCCTTGTTGTTGCAGTTGATTTTGTGATGGGCGATGTCTCAATATGGCAAACTGATAACTGGCTGTGGTATTTAAACACACGTCGTTATCTGTGAAGTCACTCACAGCTAACTGTTAAACATTTTTATTTCTCACAGCCATACAAACAGGTTTGTTCATGGAAAGCTTTAATTGTTCTTATGCACATGACACATATGTAAACATTTCATAATTGATTAATTAAAACAATTGGTGTCAATGTTGTGAAAGTGCCACATTGTTGGAGATAATTGTCATCATTTGATATTTAGACTTTTAGTTTTTATTTAGTTATGTATATTTATTATTATTTATTATGTATATATTAATATTCAGAGCAATGTTGTGGAAAAAAGAGAACATAAAAAACAGTAAATGTACAGTGTGTAATAATAATGATAAAGAATATGGTGTTTTGGTATTATTTAAACTACCCAACAGTTTATACAAGTACAGTCAAAATTAATTAATTAGTGAGTGACAGTTAATTGGCAACTATTTAGATTATTTTATTGGAAAAGATGTCATGGTGGCAACTTCACAAATATGAAGATTTGCTATGTTTTTATTTGAATAATGTTAATAAATCTATTTATTCTGGATAATTGTGACGGGATTTCTCACCCTTTGAAAAACATTTTTTTACAAACCAAACAATCAATTGATTAATGGAGAAAATTATCAACAGATTAATACAGTAAAAAAAGACAACATTATTTAATTGTTCAAAATGAGCTCCACCTCAAACAACTACAACAGTATAATCCATCTTTTACATTAATGCAAAAGTAATAATAATCGACTGATATAATAGTATAACAGTCACAGGGGACATATTTCTGCTTTAAGTACATTTTACCCAATTATACTGAGGCCAACATACCTTTTCAATATAGAACTTTTTCAACAGAGTATTTTTATAGTGGTAGTAGTAATTTTACTTTGGTAAAGGATATGAATACTACCTCCACTGTGTCATGTAATTATTGTATTACCATTTTATCTATCTATCTATTTTTCAGTGTCCTTTTTTGTTTAGTTGTTTTCAATATTTACGTAATGACGTCACAGCCACGTTACGCCACGTTACTCACACCACGTTAGGGGTCGGAGTTGAACGCTTTTGACGGAGGAGGGCTCGTGCTCGGACGGTTCGCGGGAAAACGTTCCAAAACAAACCGGTTCCGGTGTCCACGCGGGCAACTTGGGACACACGTTAGAAACCTAACCGGTGATTATTACTCTGACTATGATCCTCTGATCCTCAGGAGCGTCTTCGTCTTCAACCAGAGCGGCCACACAGAACTGTGAAGCCGCACGAGCTAACGCGACGGTCAGCGCGGCTCTGCGCGAGCGGTAACGGTGGCAACGGCGGCAACGGTTTTAACGGCAGAAGGGTGACCAGAGGGAGAAATGGCGGAAAGACCCGAAGACCTGAACCTGCCGAACGCGGTGATCACCCGCATC